>NW_006497279.1:936244-977866 GCF_000471905.2 Amborella trichopoda
ATATAGCATAAGCATCATGATACCATCATTCACATAGTAGGTATCCATTCACATATCACACAAGCATTATTAAGATCATGTAATTCATATCGCAATAAGGAATTCATCATAATCATGCATCCATGTCAAAATAAAACATAACTTCATTATCATGCATGCGTATGTGCGCTCACAATTGAGGTCCTAACTTTTGAACCATTTAGAGTTTGTGGATTGTTTCAAAATCAATTTCATACCAAACACACCTATCCCTTTCTTGAGAGTGGTTTAAAGACAAGAGGATTCTGTTTGTCCTCTTGAAGGTTCAAGGAAATGAAGGTTAATTAACTGCCCCCCTACTGTGTACAATGGACAACAACGTGCCCTGCTTCAAATCATTATAAAATTCAAACCGTAAGGACACTTGTGACGATTTCAAAATCAAAGTCTAAACCAAGATGTATATCTTTCTAACAAACCAAACTTGAAAGCATTTGGATTCTATTTGGTGGTTTAAAAATTCATGGTAAACAAGGCGATAGTTCTGATTTTCATCACTACTGCCCACAGTGCAATACCTTCATAAAACAAAGTATAACTATCAATCTAGGAAGCTTTTCAAAATAGTTTCTTCATGAAAGGATCTTTCAAATGGCTATGGTTTTGCTAAAAATGAACTTCTTTGGTTTAGCTGAAATCAGTGGCCACAGTGGTATTACTGAAAAATCCAGGAAAACAGCCAATAATGATATACCTTCCCATTTTAAAATATAACTTCACTTTTGTAAAGAATTTAAGTAATGGGGATGGTTTGAGGTCAATCGGACCCTATTTGGCTGTTCAAAAGGCTCTTACAAAAACATGCAAACTTCTGGAATTTCACAATGGCATACGACATGTCTCAAGCATACATTCCATGATCTTCATTTCATGGTGAGACATGATAACAACCATTCTCTCACAATGTGAACACACACATAATCATGCATAGCATGCATTTCTTACATAATCTAATAATCATGCATTCATTCTTGACATTCACCATTATCATAGAATAAGAGCCCCAATTTCTAAATAAAAAGGCATAAGGATTTTCTTACATAACATACACTTTCATTTTCATTTTATATGCATAAATTCCATGCATCCTTACGACTATCATGAAATGGTGATGGATCCACTTACTTAAACAACAATGGTGTCTTCTTCACTGCTCTCATCCACCCAACGATGGCTGCCCACCAACAGTTACTTCTTCCCACCTTGTGTCTTAGAGATAGATTAAGAATGAGTGGCACGGGTGAGGAAGGGGGCTTAACTACTCTTGGGTTGAGGTGGCTGGCCAAGTGTCACCAAAAGACAGTGAAATCTGGCCATGTGGCACTCAATCAACATGCATTTGATAAGTGGCAAACACAACTCATGCATGTCAGAGACACAGCCGGCATTGCACATAAATCCACCTGACGCTGGCTCTACGAACCGGCGCTGGCCCCTTAACACAAATCCACCCGGGGCTCGCTCTTCCAACCGGTGTTAGTCTCTTCACACAAATCCACTCTGTGCTGGCTCTTTTAACTGACACAGGCCTCTTCACACAAATCCACTCAGCGTTGGCTCTTGCAACAGGCACTAGACTCTTCACACAAATCTACCTGGAGCTGGTTGTTCCAACCGGTGCTGACCCGCCATGCCTTCAAACTGATCAGGGAAACGTTTTGGTCATCACACCATCCCCCCCTAAAAAATATTTTGTCCTCAAAATCATTAGTTGAATAAATGGGGGTACAAGACCTGGATTTCATCCTCTCGCTCCCACGTTGATTCTTCCCTCGAGTGATACTGCCATAAACCCAGACTAGAGGAATCCCCTTGTGACACAAAATCTGGACTCTTCTATCCAGCATCTCAACAGGCTGTTCTATAAAATTTAAATCCTCCCTGATCGGGATCAGCTCTTACTTTAGGACGTGGGATAGATCGGGCTGATACTTTCTCAATGACACATGAAACACATTATGAACATTTGCCCACTCGGGATGTAGGGCCAAATGATATGCCACGACTCAAATCCTTTGTAAAATCTCAAAGGGCCCAAAAACCGTGGACTTAGTTTCCTTGTCTTGTCAAATCTCATGATGCCCTTAGTTGGTGATACCTTCAGAAAAACCTAATCACCCACCACAAATTCAAGTTCTCTTCTCTGATTGTCGGCATAACTCTTCTGTCGACTTTGAGCCATTCTAAGTCTTTCTCGAATTAAAGATATCTTTTATAAGGTCATTTGAACAATCTCTGGTCCCAACATTCTTCTTTCACCGGCCTCATCCCAACATATGGGTGACTTTTATCAGGGGCAAATGTTATCCCAGTTTCCCTTAAAATCTAAAACACAAGCCCTCAACATATCTTCTAGGTATGGTCCTTTCGGGTTGTCTATCAGACTGAGGATGGAAAGCTGTACTGAAGGTAAGTTTGGTCCCCATAGCCGATTACAGGTTGTTCCAAAACCTTGAAGTAAATCCGGAGTCTTTGTCAAACACACAATACTAACAGGCACCCCATGCAGTCTTACAATCTCCCTAATATATAATTAGGCCAACTTATCCTTGGTATAAGTAGTACGGATATGCAAGAAATGAGCAGCTTTAGTGAGACCGGTCTGTAATGGCCCAAATACTATCATGCCTCAAACTTGATCTCGGCAGGCCGGACATGAAGTCCATAGTTAGGTGTTCCCACTTCCATTCTGGCACATGTAGGGGCTCTAACTGTCCCGCAGGTTTTTGATGTTCAACTTTCACGTGCTGACAGGTTAAGCACTTGAAAACAAATTGTGCTACCTCTCTCTTCATGTTATTCTATCAAAAGACTCTTTTTAGATTCTGATACATCTTTGTGCTTCCTAGATGTACTGAATAACGGGTGTGATGTGCCTCTTCTAAAATAGCCATTTTTAAGTTCTCATTGTTAGGAACACAAACTCGTCTCTTGAATCTTAACATATCATCACTACCCAAGACAAAGTCCTCCTTACCATGCAACCTTATTTCCTTGAAAATTTTCATGAACTGAGGATCCTCCTTTTGTGCTACCTGGATTTGCTGAAAAAGGTGTGGCTCTATTCTCATACATGAAAGTATTCCTTTCCCAGCATCAAGGGGCAGAGTTGGATGCCACTCTATTGCATCTTCTAGTAGCTTCATCTCTCGAACCATCATGTACGCCATTGAAACCACCAGCTTCTTACTTAAGGCATCTGCCACACATTGGTCTTACCCAGATGCTAGTTGATGGTAAAATCATAATCATTAAGCAAGTCCATCCATCGCCTTTGTCTCATATTCAATTCTTTCTGAGAAAACAAGTACCTGAGGCTTATATGGTCGATGAACAGTTTAAACGGAGTTCCATAAAGAAAATGTCTCCAAGTTTTTAGGCCAAAAACCACTGCTGCTAATTCCAAATCATGGGTGGGATAGTTCTGTTCATAAGGATTTAACTGCCTAGAGGCATATGCTATAACCTTTCCCCTTTGCATCAATACACACCCAAGCCATTTGTGTGAGGCATCAGTATAAACTACAAAATCTTCATTCTCCTCAGGCAAGGTCAATATCAGGGTTGTAGTTAATCTTTTCTTCAATTCTTGAAAACTTCTCTCCCAATTATCAGACCATGCAAACTTGGCTTCCTTTTGGGTTAGGCGGATTAGGGGAAGTGCTATCTTCGAGAATTCCTCTACAAAATGCCTATAATACCACGTCAGTCCTACGAAACTGCGGATTTCAGATACATTCATTGATCTCTCCCATTTAAGCACAGCCTCAATCTTGTCAGGATTAATTGCTACTCCGTCTTTGCAAACAAATGCCCAAGGAAAGCCATGCTTGGAATCCAGAAGTCACTCTTATTGAGCTTAGCATACAAATTTTCCACCCTTAGAGTCTAGAGGATCATTCTTAAATGTTTCTCATGATCTGTCTGATTCCTGGAATACAACAAAATATCATCAATAACGACCACCACAAAATCATCCAGATAGGGTTTAAAACTCTATTCATCAATTCCATAAAGACAGCTGGGGCGTTCGTCAATCCAAACGACATGACCAAGAACTCGTAGTGTCCATAACGGGTCTTGAATGAGGTATTGGATATATGACCTTCCTTAACACGCAGTTGGTGGTTCCCAGACCGAAGGCCAATCTTTGAAAATACTTTGGCCCCTTGCAGCTGATCAACTAAATCATCAATTCTGGACAATGGGTATTTATTCTTTATAGTAACCTGATTCAATTGTCTATAATCAATGCATAGCGTTGAAGACCCTTCTTTCTTTTTCACAAATAGAACCGGTGCACCCTATGGTGACACACTAGGTCGTATGAACCCCTTATTTAACAATTCCTGTAGTTGTTCCTTCAATTCTTTCAACTCAGCTGGGGTCATCCTATAAGGTGCCTTAGAAATAGGAGTAGCATCAGGGGCCACCTCTATTTCAAATTCAATCTCTCTAGCCGGGGTAGAAAAGTTAACTCTTTCGGGAAGACCTTTGGATATTCTCTCACTACCGATATCTCTTCCAATTTAGATTGAACACCCCGTTTTCAACTACTTAAGCCAAAAATCCAACACATCTTTTGGCCAACAGTCTAGAGGCACGAAGGGCTGAGATGATGTGTAAAGGAGAAACATCCTTAATGCCCTTAAAATGTAGTTCAGGTTGATCTAGGCATCTAAAAGTTACAGTCTTATCAAAACAGCTCACTGTAGCATAGTGGGTAGACAACCAATCCATACCCAAAATAATATCAAAATCCTGAATATCCAAAAGTATCAAATCTATCGGCAACAAATGCCTTCAATCACAATTCAACATTGTTTATATATCGTATCAGTTTCTATTGATTCTCCCATAGGCGTACATATTATCAAAGTCCAAACAAGTCATACAGATTTAACATTCAAATGACAAGCAAAGTGTGGTGCAACAAATGAATAGGAAGAACTAGGATCAATTAAAACTCTTGCTTCAATTCCACAAGCAGAAAACGTACCTCGAATCACAGAGGTTGATGCCTTGGCTTCTTGCTCGGTCAGGGCGAACACCCGGCCTTGAATCTTTGGTTTGACATCTGATCCTTTGACGAGGTAGTCTTTAACTAAATGGCCCAATTTATAGCATCAGAAGCAGGCCTTGGTCTTTCTGAAGCACTTTGCCGCCGTATGGTTCCCCGATCCACAGTGGGAGCATGCTAGGCATCGGTTGCCCCTTACATCATTTGGGACAACCCCTGGGATCCTGGCACCACCTTGATTGTGTCTTCCCTTCCACTCTCTCTTTGGAGGGGTTCGTGTCTTCTTCTTAAAACTCCCGGGCTGGGTGACTCCAAACTTTTTATCTCTTCTTACCCGAAAATCGCGATCATCTCTCTCCATCTTTAGGGCCAGGTCCAATAGTGGGGCAAAGGTATTAAGGTTTACTGTAATAATCCATCTTGTTATATCGAGCCGAAGGTCCCCCTCAAATTTACTAGCTTTTGATGCCTCAGTTCTAACAATATCCGACACATATCTAGAGAGTTCAGCAAATTTTACTGCATATTGCTCAACAGATATATTCCCATGTTGCAGCTCTATGAATTCTACCTCCTTCCTTTCCCTTACGGAGTCAGGGAAGTATTTCTCATAAAAGACATCTAGAAAACTCTCCCAAGTAGTCACAACTCCTGACCCTTCCTGCCACTATTTTACTGAGATCCACCAGTACTCAGCTTCTCCTTCGAGCATAAATGTAGCTAGCCTGATTTTCTGCTCGTCAATGAAATTTAGAGCCTCAAAGATCTTTTCTATCTTCCTTCTCCATCTCTCAACTTTTTCTACTCCCCCATGCCCTACAAAGCTTGGAGGTTCCATCCTTCTGAACCTTTCTATCTGATTAATATCATTTATATCAAGGGAGGGGTAAAAGGGGAACGCCTAGCTTCCCTCAACACTTGTGTCAAAGCCTCCAAAGTTGTGGCGAGTTCACTGAAGGCCTCGGTGTTCCTGTTACTTTAACTCGTGTTGGTAGTACGAGTCCTCAGCATCTCCAACCTAAAACAGAAACACCCAGTTAATAGCCTGTCAAAACTACCCTACAGATACTTCTAAGACTCCCTAGGCCAAGAATCCAACCTGGCTGCTTTGATACCATAACTATCACGACCCCTCCCCTTGACCCTATCGGAGGGCGACAAAGTACGGGATCGCGACTGGAGGTCTCGAACATCACTTAGGTGGGAGTGACTCAACACATAAAAATGTGGAATCAAGAGCAAACCATGAAAGAAAGCTAGAATAAAACCATTCATCAAATATAAAACAATTCAAAAGTACAGCCATCACATTCATATCAGTGTCAAAAGTCTTTACAACTCCTTCTTGGCACTACTGGCCCAAAATACACAAAATGAGGTACACCACACATTATTGAGACATCAAAAGCAAATAAACAAAAGTCTTCAAAGGATGGCTTTTAACCTCTCAACTTCAAGGTTCAAATTCCCCAATGGCCACCCACCATAAGCACAGGTGCGAACACTCTTCACTCTACAGTTATGAAAATAAGATGGAATGATCTAACAGTCCAGTAAGAAAATCTGCACTATTGCATTTCAACTAGCATGATAGTGATAACAAAAATGCGCCCCACACACACACACATACATATACACATGTATCAAATAAAGTCCCTCCACATGCTTCCTACACTCTAACAGAAATGTGAGAAAGGTAGTTCAATCTATATATAGCATAAGTCACAATCACCTTTCTTAAAGTAGAGTAATAGAAACTACAGATGACAATTACAGTTAAAAGCTTATGCAGAAAGCATAAATAAGTCAGGCAAAGAGATCTATCTACTCCTGAACTAGAAACCACATTGGTCAGGCTAAGACAATCCAAAACTTGGGACTTGTACCCCTCACTCAGGAAGGTGGAGCATGACAAGTGGAAGACCCACTTTGTAAGGCCCTCACACACACACACACACACACACATATCTCCAGTGTGCTTTGGGGTTTTTGATAGGCAGAGGCCTTGCAAAATACTACCCTCTCCTTGTGCCATTTTGGCAAGAGAGCGTTACACTACCATTAAGTGACCCAATGTGTAGTGCCCACATAGATCTGGGGGGAGCGACCCTTCCAACTACTCACATCCTGAGTCCCATCCTATTATAGGGAGTCAAGGAAAAATCATAGCTGCTAGCACCATCATTCACATAGTAGGTGCCCCTTACAAGCATCATGATACCATCATTTACACAGTAGGTATTCATTCACATATAGCATAAGCATCATGATATCATCATTCACACAATAGGTACCCATTCACATATAGCATAAGCTTCATGATACCTTCATTCACACAGTAGGAATCCATTTACATAAAGCACAAGAATTATTAAAATCATGCAATTTGTATCGCAATAGGGCATTCATCATAATCATGCATCCATGTCATAACAAAGCATAAATTCATTATCATGCATGCGTACGTGCCCTCACAATTGGGGTCCTAACTTTTAGACCATTTAGAGTTTGAGGATGGTTCCAAAATCAATTTCATACCAAACACACCAATGCCTTTCTTGGGAGTGTTTAAAGACAACAAGATTCTGTTTGACCTCTTGCAGGTTCAAGGAAATGAGGGTTAACTAATTGCCCCCTAACTTCCCCTCAGTTGTGTATAATAGACAGCAACGTGCCCTGCTTCAAATCATTATAACATTCAAACCATAAAGCAAATTGTGATGATTTCAAAATCAAAGTCTAATCCAGTTGTATATGTTTCTAACAAACCAAAATTGAAAGCATTTGAATTCCATTTGGTGGTTCGAAAATTCTTGGTAAACAAGGTGATAGTTCTGATTTTTATGAAAACTGCCCACAGCGACATACCTTCATAAAACAAACTATAACCTTCAATCTATGAAGCTTTTCAAAATAGTTTCTATAGGAAAATTTTAGCCTATTAAAAGATCTTTCAAATGGCTATGGTTTTGCCAAAAATGAACTTCGTTTGGTTAGCTGAAATAAGTGGCCATAGTGGTATTAATGAACAATCCAGGAAAACAGTCAATAATGATATACCTTCCCATTTTGAAATACAACTTCACTTTTGTAAAGAGTTTCAGCAATGGGTAAAAACAAACATTTTACTAGACTCATATATCTTTCGAATGGGGGTGGTTTGCGGTCAATCGAATCCCATTTGACTGTTCAAAAGCCTCTTACAAGAACATGCAAACTTATGGAATTTCACAGTAGCATACAACATGTCTCAAGCACACATTCATGGTGAGGCATATGATAACTACCATTCTTTAACAAAGTGAACACACCCATAATCATGCATAGCTTGCATATCTTACATAATCTAATAATCATGCATTCATTCTTGACATTCACCATTATCATAGAAAACAAGAGCCCCAATTTCTAAATAAAAAGGCATAAGGATTTTCTTACATAACATACACTTTCATTCTCATTTTATATGCATAAATTCCATGCATCCTTATGACTACCATGTAATGGTGATGGATCCACTTACCTAAACAACAATGGTGCCTTCTTCACTCCTCTCTTCACAGCTCTCATCCACCCAATAGTGGCTGCTCACCAACAGTCACTTCTTCCCACCTTACGTCTTAAAGAGAGAGAAATGAAGTAAGAACGAGTGGCACTGGTGAGGAAGGGGGCTTAAGTACTCTTGGGTTGAGGTGGCTTGCCAAGTGTCACTAAAAGACTGTAAAATCTAGGCATGTGGCATTCAATCAGCATGCATTTGACAAGTGGCAAACACAACTCATGCATGTTAGAGACACAGCTAGCACTACACACAAATCCACTCAGCGCTGGATCTTCCAACTAACACTGACCTCTTCACACAAATCCACCCTGCGCTGGTCTCTTGACACAAATCCACCCGACGCCGGCTCTTCTAATCAGTGCTGGTCTCTTCACACAAATCCACCTGGTGTTGGCTCTTCCAACCGACATTGACCTCTTCACACAAATCCACCCGACACTGGCTCTTCCAACCAATGCTGGCCTGCCATGCCTTCAAACTGGCCGGGGAAAAGTTTGGGTTGTCACACTCGAATTTTCATTAGGTCTACTTCTATACCTCTTCAGCTAAAATGAAGCCAAACAACTTGTCAGACTCCACACTGAAGGCACTCTTTCGAGGATTATGTTTTAGCCTATGCCCTCAGAGTAAGTCAAATATTACCTTGAAATTGGTGAGGTGGGTATCCCTAGTTTTGAATTTGACTAGGATGTCGTCCACATAGTCTTCCATGTTGCGTTGCATCAAGTAACAGAACATAGTAGTCATGGTCCTCTGACAGGTTGCTTCAGCATTTTTTCAACCTAAAGACATGACTCTATAACAGTATGTTCCCCATTGTGCGATGAATGAAGTCTTATTTTGCTCTTGTTTCGCCATGAGGATCTGATTGTAACCAGAGAAACCATCCATAAAGGATAACATATGGTGTCCAACAATGTATGATTGGAAGAGGAAAGTCATCCTTAGGACATGCTTTGTTTAGATCCCTGTAGTCGACACAAACTCTTATTCTTTTATATTTCGTAGGTAGTACGACTATATTGGCTAACAATAATGGATAGTCCACAGGTAAGATGTTTGCATTCAAAAGTTTGTCAATATCTTCTTTTTGCTTCAACTCCAAGTGAGACTTTTATCGGCGCAATTTTTGTTTCACAACCCTTGCCCCTTCATGGAATAAAAGATGGTGTTGTACTAATTTTGGGGGCCAGACATATCATCATAAGACCAAGTAAATATGTTTATAGATTCTTTTAAGAGGGAGATCATCTTGTCTTGTGCTTCTTGAGGCAAAGAGATTCCTACTTTTTGTAATTTTTGATTTCCTTCAAATCGGTTTCCTCGACAATAGCAGTAGGGCCACCATTGAATCTTATTTTAAACTTATCAGCTTGAAACATGAGTTGCTCAGTAGGAGGTTCTTCATTTACCTCAAAATTTTCAATGGTAGTTGAGTCCTTGTTTTGTTCTTTATTTTCTTTCTTGACTTGACCCGAGTTTTTATTGAGTTTGTCATGGAGAGGAGCAAACAAAGCAATAGCGCTCAGAGAGGGCAGTGGAAAAAGGGGCGAAGAATCCTCTGTTGAAGAAACGTATGCTGTGACAAAAGCATAATAGGAAGCCTTTCCTGCTAGACCAGAGACTTCGGATGGGGGTCTTTCTTGCCGCGGAGTCCCAATAGACTCTATTGAACCATCCGGAGTAAGGTAAGCAGCGTTTGCATTTTCTACAATGGGAGGGGTGATGATGTTGAACGAGCTTTACTCAGGATGTCTGTATACACATCTTGTGCCAACCCTTTTTTTGGCACAAGTACTTGAAAGTGTCATTGTACCCCCTTGATGGATTCAATGGATAGGGGAGTGATGCTCCACTTTTTAGTAGTTGCCTTAATTCGACTAAGGGCCAAGGAAGTGGTAGTTGCAGTGTTGACTCCTAGTGTAAGCCATGAAAATTATCATTTTAACTGCTCTTCCTCTTAAGGAGATTCAATTATGACTTTAGGTTCTGGAAGAGATTCAATCTTGGTATGGTCAAGGCCCTGTATTCCTCCAAGACGAAACCAGGATTTCGAGAAGGCTTGAGTATGCATTGAAGGTTACAAAGTGTGCAACCCAACCTTCTTCGGTCCTTAGTGTCTATTTTGGCTTGAGGGGAATGAGTGATTTCCTTAGCAACACCTTGCCCATTTTTTCTCAGGCTAGAGCCTTGGAAAAACCCCTGAGTTAATAACATGTGCCATGCCATGTATGAATTGAAGTCGTAATGAGCACAACAATATTTCAGTTTCTCGAACAGTTTGTAATCATCAATTATCTTAGGAGATGATTCTTTTTGTGCTATATGGATCATGGTGCAATTCTCCTTATATGTCAGAAGTGGGACCTCTCGGATTTTCAATTTATCAGAGAACTCCTCTTTTATCTCTTTGATAGCATCTGAACATACTCAAGCCACGCCTCCGATGGTTGGGAACATCAGGCATTGGTGTAAAGTGGAAGCCACGACAAGATTTTCATGTAACCATGGCCTATCAATGAGTAGGTTAAAGGAGGGTTCAATGTCAATGACATAGAACCTCACTATTTGGACCACTGATCCAATCTTAAAGGTAAGAGGGATGATCCCTGTGGTTTCTCTTTGAGCCCCATCATAGCTGCATCTGAGATGTTTGAAGCCTCAAGGTTTGTTTGAGATAACCTTACTCTTAGAATAGTTTTCAAAGGGTAGATATTCAAAGATGCCCCATTGTGAACCATCACTATCTTGATTTCGTATCCATTCATGAAGATGGTGATATAAAGTGGATTAGTGTGGAAATGATCGAACCCTAAAGGTATGTCATCATTAGTGAATGTGATTGGGGTTGGTGTCATTAAAAGGTTGATCATGTTATTATAGGGTATTTTGGACAATCTTGGACCCCAATGCGAATAAAAAGGAGCCAGTCGTGACTTAGGTTCGGGAATACCAAAATTGCTCCTAGACTACGGAAGCACTAAAAGAATAGCTCCAATTTTGAACGTGTTAGAATAGCTTCAAATTGCATGAGAAGGTGGTAACTTACTCTTAAGGAACCCTTGTCAATTTTCAGCCCGATCCAATGAGTTTATGACAAGTCAGACTGAAATTCGGATTGCAAAACAAGTTCCTGTCATATTGAAAAGAACCTCATAATTAGAGCCTTAATTCTTACACTTTAGATGAGCACCAGACCACTTTCATTGTATTTAGAAGGCCCATAAACCCATGGATACCAATTTTCAGCTCATTCGGATGCTTTTAGGCCCTATTATGCATAACTTACCGAAAATAGGTAGTCTCGGAGAACCAGTTTGGAGAACTAGTTTCCATTTTTTGAAACTGCAACCTTTGAGCTCTGAAATGACAGTGGAACGCCCATATCTCCCTCATCTAAGCCCTGATTAACCCCAAATTTCAAGGAATGATGGGTGTCATCAACGCGTATTTTTTGACATAAGCCTTGACAAGAGATAATGAGTGAATTGAGAGTAATCGAAGAGAGTAGATGGGTTTAAAAACTCATGTGTTGTAGATTTTTTAAAAGAAGAAGATGCTTTTGATCAAATGCCCATATCTTGAGATTCTAACATCAGATCGTCTTAAAAATGGAACCATTGCGACCGTGATATAGAGGGGACGCTTTGAGGTAAAATTTTCATGAGATCGAAGCTTGAAGAAATAGAAATTTAAAGAAAAAATAGGTAATTTTTTGGATAGCCGGAATACCATTTTTTGGTGATCTTCTCAATTAGGTTAGTGCTCAAACGACAACCAAATTAAGGGATTTTTGTTGCAAATGTTTGCAGTAACATCCCCTTCAATTTGTGATAAAGTAATTGAACTAAATCTTGGTAGATCAGACAAAATGAAGATTTGAAGTTTTCAAGTTCTCAAAAGTGGGCCGGAATTTGGTTCATGGTCAAATAATGCAATTTGAGCTTCATAATGCATATCAAAACAATCATGATGATTTTAGTAGAACTTATACAACAATTAATCATCCGAAATATCGTCGAAAAGTCCCCCAAATAGGCCCCAAAGGATGGCAATGGCATGGACCTTCTTCAAGAGGGACTAATTTGCCATTTCTTACATTGTACATGGGGTTATTTTGATCATTTCACCCAAAACGGGATTTTATTTTTAATTCACATTAATTGTAATATTAGTAAATTTAGGTAAATTTTGGGCATCCACCCATGTTTGATGTATGCCTATAAAAGATTTTTAGTTCATTTTTGTATGGATCATTAATCACTCTTGAGAAATTTTGAAAGTCAGTGAAGTTTGAGAGTTTTGAGCTTCATTTTTTCCCTATTTTCTTGTCTCAAGAATGAGGAGAGAGAATATTTTGGTTATAGAAAGAAAACACCTAGAATCCTAGACTTCAAAACCCTAGACTTTCGAATCCTAGACTTCCAACTACTAAAATTCTGAACTTCAAACTTCTGAACCTAGCCTAATCACTCAAGGCCATGCCCCTAGCCCACTAAAGGATTCACAAGGCACATCAAACCAAGCGAAGCACTCAAAATTGAGCTTGCGACTCTAGGTGCACAGTTCTCTTTCTCTTTCTCTCTCATTCTCTCTCTCCTCTCTTCCTCTTTCTCTCTATTTCTTCTTCCTTTTCTCTCTCTTTTGTCTCCTCTCTTCTCTCTCCTCCCTCTCTCTTCTTTCTCCTCCCTCTCTCTTTTCTCTTCATTACTCTGTCTTCCCTCTCTCCCTCTCTCTTCTCTCCCTTTCTCTCTTCTCTCTTTCTCTCTCTCACTCCTCCCTCGGCCCACAATCTCACTCTCTTCTCATTTTTCTCTCTTGATTATCTTGCTTTCTCTCTCTTCTCTCTCCCTCTCTCTTATTCTCTCTCCTCTCTCTCTCCCTTCTCTCTCTCTTCCTTCTCTCTAGCACATGGCATTAGGCCACTTTTCTACTTCTGCCCTTTCTCTCTCCTCCTCTCTTCTCTTCCTTTCTCTCTCTTACCTCTCTCTCATATCCTTTGCTCTCTCTTCTCTCACTCTCTCTTCTCTTATTTTTATCTCTCTCTTTCTCTCTCCCTCTCTCTTTCTCTCTCCCTCTCTCCCCTTTCTCTCTCCTCTCTCTCGAGCACATGACACAAGGTTACATTTCTTCTATCTTTCTCTCTCTCCTTCCCTCTTACTAAGTCTCTTTCTCTTTCTCTCTCTACTCTTTATCTCTTTCCTTTCTTCTTACTATCTCTCCCTCTCTCTCCTCTCTCTCGAGCCCTCACCACTCTCTTCTCTCCTTTCTCTCTATCTCTCTCAGTTCTCTCTCCTCCTTTTTTCTCTCTCTCTTTTCTCTTCTTCTCGTTAGGTCGTGTACCCATTTCTTGTCTCTTTGTTTCTCTCACTCCTTCTCACTCTTTATCCTTTGCTCTTACTCTCTCTTTCTCCTTCTCTCTTTGCCCTTTCCCTCTCTCTTTCTTTCTCACTTTCTCTCTTTCTCCTCTCTCCCTCTTTCTCTCTCTCCCTCTCTTTATCTCTCTCTTTTCTTCCCTTGTCCCTCTTCTTCTCCCTTCACTACCTTTTTCCTTCTTTACTCCCCCTTGTACTCTTAATCTTTTAAAAAGTTCTCTTTCACTATAAAACCCTCACTATATTTCTTAAAAATTTAATCTCTCTCTTTCTTAAAATTTCATTTGTTTATTAAATTCTCACTTTACTTCCTAAAACTCTCCTTCTCTTTTCTAAAACTCTTGCAACATTTATTTATTCTTCAACCTTTATCTTTACCATATATTCACTCCCATTTCACTTGAGTTTAACATCTCCAAATTTCCCTTTTCATTTCAAGAATTCTTTATTGCTCATTAACATTCATGCATGCATAAGCTTCATTTATTTTATTCTCTTCATGATCATCAGGCATTATGCATTAGAGGGCTCTTTGGAAACGATTCACGAGCGGTTTGACCCACAGAATCCATTTTCCTTAATCCTCCGGGGTACTTTGATCATAAGTCATGTACTTTTTCCTTGTCAGCCGGTTAGGAGGGCTGACACTGGAAGGTTGTCCTTTTTTCATCAACCCCTTTTTAATCTTTTCTATCTTTTTATCTATTTATTTAAGTTTTACAAGACCTTTGACCCCCAACAAGACTTGTTTTACTTTAGATTTTCTTTTTCTTTCGAGCCTAAATGAGGAGACACTTGAAAGCTAACCATACAGGAATTTAAAGCAGACAAAGCGACCCGAGGGAGTTAAACTCAGACAGAGCTATAGAAGTTCAAGTGGCTTTCATATTGATCTAAGAGGACAATCTGCCCGAATGACTACCCCGAACCCAACGGTGAGGTAGGTGCTTTAACCCCTGCTTGTCATAGAAAAATTCTCTCACTGTTGGTACCTATCAGCACCCCCCATGAGATTGTTCGAGAGAGGGTTTTTCTAAAGGATCGAGTCCCCAGAGCCCAAAAAATCAAAGCCCCACCAACTGGTGACTCCACTGGGGATGCGCCACTTCATTGCTAGTTTATCTTGTTTGCCAATATCTTCTACTTTTAATTCTTCTTACAAAATGCTTTCCAGCTTTTGTAACTCTGCATATGTTAGAGTTGGGGCTTTCATGATCCCTACCCTCAACAACTCTTTCTTTGGAGGCCATGTTCCTCAACTTAGTGCCCTCATCTTCATCTTGAGAAGGTACACTCGACTTCTTGCTCAAGCTCTGCTCAAGCTTAGACTCGGGCAGCTGTGAGTAAGGGATCTCAAGTCCCTTCCTCCTCTTTCACTTGCACTAATGGCCTAGTCATTAATGTCAGATGCATGAGAAGTTTGAAAACTGCCACCCTACATAATCACCTGGCTACTGATGGATCCTCTACCAGTCTTAAGCTCAAGAGTGGCCAAAGTCACTCTCCTTTCTTCTGCAATTGGCTTCACTACGACCATTGCTCTAGTGGATTCCCAAAAGAGTGTCCCTTATTCTCATCACACATATGCCACTTGCTCGGGCATGGCATCTCACACACATCAAGCTGGCATCCCAGTTGCTAGCCCTTCCAAGGCGAGGGGTCACAAGACCGCTTGACGCACTGACGCACTTTAGTGCACACGACTAATGGCCAACCCATTAGTTCGTCGACTCGGGGCAAGCTTCCCGCTAAACTGAGTTCCCTACCAGTTTCGAGTCTCTTAAGATCCGAACACACATCTGGACGTAGCTCTTGAGTTGTGTCAGCTTCACCACATCTTATTAATCCCCTAGCTCTGGGTAGTCCATATATTGCACCTCAAAGAGCGCAAGATCCGTGACCCAGTCGTGGGTCTAACTCACAATCATTTATGCATGCAAACTTGGGTGGTCATAAGACCATTCTAATTAACAAGATTAGCACTCTAAAAGCCAGATCACTTGCTTCACCTCAGGTTGGTCGCCAAACCACCCTCAACACATCCCTGGCGAGTGCACACACATGCAGACTCAGTACTACCTCTGGCTATAAGCGAAAGAGCCAAGAATGCATGTCTCCTCCTTCCCAGCCCCCTCAAGACTTGGTATTCAAAGAAATTCCCTCTTAGTATCATCTTGTCAACCCCCATTGTATGTCGCACGCATGCTGGCGCCTGAGGAAAGGCTCGAGCAAGGCTTCCCCTTCAAGGATGATGAAACAACATTCCCCCTTTCCTTCAACCAAGAGTAACATCAATAAAGCAACTCCGAGATCCGAGCTCCGGTCACCATACCTTGGTAGAGCTTATGAATTTTGCTCTGGTTTCCTTGAGAAAGGCCAATCAAGCTGGGTTGGACTTTGAGTTCCAGTTTTAGAAAGAAATATATTAAAGCCTCCAAATCAAGCAACAAAAAGGGATGGAACTTCCACTCTTAAGAAGAGAGTGCCATTGTCTCCTCATCAGGATGACATATTAAAGAGGAACCCATTTTAGCCGTTCTAAGATGGGAAACAAGTTGTATAGTCCAATGCGCGGTCATGAATGTCCTATAAGAAGACCCAACTCATTTTGATACATGGCCCCAAGGCCATCACGAGTCATCAGTACTTGAACTGTGACCCCAAAGCTGTCAAGAGCCACTAGTCACCCAATCGTTGATGTAAGTTCAGACCCAGTCAGAGCAGTCTGAACCTCTCTTACCCGGACTCCTGGCTCGGGGCAATAAATGGCGTAAGGTCCCTGATGATATGGAAATGCCAATTCTTGAAGAACATGCTAACTTCATGGTGGTGAGCCAAACTGGCGATGTACTAAAAAACCCAATGGCTTATTTTGGTCCTTTCCTCAATCAAATCCTAGACAGACTCAAGGATATAGAGAATGCTCAACCACAAGCCGCATCCTCATATTCAGGGGCAGGTCTTACCGCATTACCACCATCTGATGAAGTGGTATACATGCCTAAACTGCCTTTGAGGGTTCGAACTCCACCTCGTCCAGCAATGCAAAACCCACCTTTCCTAGAAACTCGAGCATATGAGGTCAATCTTTGCCTGTGATAATGCATGAAGTCGTTCAAGGGATGATCAACAAAAATCTCCAAGGGTTGCAGGTCTCAGGTTTATAAGAAACAACCCATTATAAGAAGTTGTACCCTTCATATATTGATCAACGTCCTTTTCCATCAACATATCAAAAGGGACGATTTCAACATTTCGCCTCCCTTGACCTATTTTCTTCTTACCCTCAAAACACACACACACATTAGAGTACATACAAGTGGATCTAAGGACCCCACCTTGTAATAGGGTTAACATACACATGCGTGTGTACTCGAGGAGAAGTGAAAGAAATAACATAAGAGGGTACATGTTAATTCGACAGCCTTACGGCATCTCTTTGATAAGGGACTTTTAATGAGATCCTATAGTAAGGAAAGAAAGAAAGGGTGAGATAGAGGAGATGGCAGAGAAACGGAGGAAGTGTTTGAAGGCTAGTGTGTCTTTCAACTAGTTCTTCAAAGAAAAGTAGGACGGAGATTGGATTGGATTTCACTTAACTCCTAGAGGCGAAGAATAGATATTTTTGTGAAGAGAAAGAGAAGAAAATGAATGAAAGAGACGATGAAGGTCAGCTTGGCTCTCATTGAACCTTCGAAGAATGGAGCCATTTGACCCGACGGCTAGGTGTGCGTAGTGACAAGACTAGCACGATGATTGGTATGACACGATAGCTAGACGGGCATGATAACTGGACTGGCGGAATGGCTAAACTACTCGACTACCAGATGGACGCGGCAACTAATCTGGCACAATGGCTGGTCTTGTGCGGCAGTTAGACGGACACGGTAACAAGTCTGGCACAACGACAAAACTACTCGACAATAAGACTGGCACGAAAACTGTTCTAGCACAGTGACTAGTCTGACGCGACAGCTTGACGGGCATAGTAACTAGTCTAGCACAATGGGTAAATTGCTTGACGACGGGACTAACACGGCAATGCAGGGCTCGACAAGCTTGAATAAGGAAAGAAGAGAACGTCACGCTCGACAGTATGCATTATCGCGTGCGATAGATTGAGAAAGAAAGTAAAATCACTCCCGGCATTCACACTGTCATGCGCAACGAATAGAGAGAGGAGAGATCATCACGCTCGGTAGTATGCACTACCTCGTGCAACAGATTCACGGGAACATGAGACGAGAAAGATACAGAGAGGAAAAGAAAGAAGAGAGAGAGAAAAGGAAAGAGGGAAGAAATAAAAGGAAAGAAGAAAGAGGGAAAAGGAAAGAAGAAAGAGAGAAAGAAGAGAAGAAAGAGAAGGAAGAAGAAAGAGAAGAAGAGAGAGAAAGAAGATAAAAAAGAGGAGAGAGAAAGAAGAGAAATCAGAGAGAGAAAGAGGAGAAAAAAGAAGAGAGAGAAAGAAGAGAAAGAAAGAGGAGACAGAAAGAAAAGAGAGAAAGAAGAGAGAGAAAGTTTACCTCATGCCTAAGGGTACCACCAAAATTCTTCTCTCTCCTCTCTCTCTCTCTCTAAGACATGACCAAAATCTTAAGCAAAAGAGTAGAATTTAATTGATGAAACTTGGGTCCTTTTACATGAGTTGTGTGCTTGTTTATATAGATGTGGGGCCCAAAGGTGGGTGCACAATAAAAAGTTGACCTAATTGTAAAAAATTAGGCATTAAAATAATTATAGAAAATCTAAGAAAATTAGGCAAAATAACGATTTTTCCCCTGCACCAATAATCCACGAAATTTCAATTAAGTCCCTGATGTACCCAAGAACTCTTGCGATCTTCCCGGGTTGGTCCGGAGTCATTCCGGTCTCCGTTCCACTGAAAGATAATTCTTTTCTTGGTCGGCTCGGGAAGTCGGTCATTTTGATACCACTTTCGAGCCACTAATGGGGTCTTTGAGCCACGATCACGAAGTGCGAAAATCACGAGAAACGTGCAATCTTTGTTTAAAGACTATGCTCATTTCTTGGTGTTTTTCGATGATTTCTTTGTTGAATATCAATGAGCAAGTGGTCGTGAGCGTTTGGCAATGAACGTGGCTTGATTTGGTGCCCAAACAAAGATTTTCCATTTTTGATCTTTTGGCCGAAATTTGGTTTCTGATGGCCGGAAAGTACAGAAACTTTATACTCATTGCACATCAAATTTGACCGTCCATCATGTGCGAGGTTTGGCTCTAATGAAACTCGAACGTTGTGCTCATAATGGATCTGGTATTGGGTCGATTCGACGTGTGAATGCCGTGATGTGGCCACTCAATCAAGGTGCACTCTTGTTGGAAAACGTACAAAACCTCCTTGAATCGCAATCTTCTCTCATGTTTTTCTCTTGGCTCGGGCCATGACATGGGTCGTGCCACATAAAAAAATGCTCGGGTCGACGAGTCGAACACGCTCATAAAATTTGAGCGTGATCCGGCTTGGGATGAGAGAGACACGTCTTTTAAAGTTGAGCCTAAAACCCTTTAACACAATTTTCATTAATGGAAACCGGTTCACTAAGGGTGCATGGTAATAGCGTGTGACCTACTCATTTCAGGTAATTTGGCTATTACTTGATATAGGAACGTTTGGTCAAGCCGAAAATTGGGCTCTAAAGGTTTTTGGACATTTCGGATGTAATGGCGATGGTCTGATGGTCATTTGATGCTCCGGTGATAGGGATGTAGTTATAAGGTCCATTTCAGGGTGATTAATGCTAATTTTTCCAAAACTGTTTCTGCATTTGCACAGCCTTAAAACCGTCGAATTGAGATGAAACTTGGAAGGTGTTCTTAAGAGACCTTTATCAATATTCTTGATCCTTCTTGGGCCATTCTGAGACTATTGGAAATTTTGCTTCTAGATTAGGGCTTTATTGTCCTAGCTTCCCTTTAGTCTGCATCGGGGATACAAGGTGATGAAAAATTTCGTCAAAAAGCTTGCCCTGCCAAATGTTATGCTTCAAGAGAAGCGAAAAGGGCAACATTCAATAACTTACCCTTCGGCTTTATTATTATTTGTTTTCTCCTGACCATAGAACGGCATGAACGTCGAAGGAATATTCGCGTAATGTTGTTACCAGGATGCTCAGACGTCGCGATGCATTTTTTGCAGATCCATTCATGTAGACTTTCGGGGAGAAGGGACATTGAGGGATGATTTTAAAGTCTACACTCTGTTGAACATTCTGGCAGCGTTGTTGGCAGCCACACCAGGTTTTGCAGGATGTCTGGTATGACAGTTTCTTACTTGTGAGGGATGATTTTAAAGTCTACACTCTGTTGGATGTCTTGGTGGAGGTAGAACCAGTGAGGGATGATTTTAAAGTCGACACCCCATTGGATGTCTTGACGACGCTGTTGGCAGCCATACCAAGTTTAGGTGGTGCCTGACATGACAGTTTCTTACCTGTGAGGGATGATTTTAAAGTCTACACCCTGTTGGATGTTTTGATGGTGTTGTTGGCAGCCATTTCAGGTTTTCTTTGACAAGTAGAGTACCTTTGAGGTCCCATCCTGTCGAGTCCCATCGAGGCTTTTTATTGGCCTGTCCTAAACGTTTGGTATGGCCAGAGAGGGATTTTAGCAAGGCGACCTTGAAAGGGCTCTACCCTAGTTGTTGTGGGTAGGTGTTGACCTAATTTGACAGTTTCCTACCTGTTGTGGATGTTGAGGGATGATTTTAATGTCTACACCTATTGGACATCTTGAGGATGTTGTTGGCAGCCACACTATGTTTGCAAGATACCTGGTATGATAGCTTCTTGCCTCGTGAATGATCTTGTTTTTAGGTCCCAATAATAGGGTATTCTGCTACCGAGGTTTTTTTTTCTTTCTTGAAACCCTAGCCAAAACTTCTTGTGAAGACGAATGCGGCACCTGCTTTATTGGTCCGAGTGCTCTTTGCAGGTTTTCACTTAGACTGGGGGAGCGGTGTCATAAAGGCAATTTTCTCCACCTTCCTTTTTATTAGGCTTTTTTACCCATGGTTTGACGGCCATGTCTGCCTCTTTTTCCATTTTTTCTCATGGTGCCCATTTCGGGTTTCCACCATGCTTGTCTTTTATTTATGGAATGCTTTTACTCATGCTTTTGTGACCATGCCCATCCGTCAGGTTTACACATGGCATTCCCTTTTTCAAGTTTACACCATGCCTATTTTTTTTTTGGTGGCATGTTTAAGGTCATGCCTCCAGGGACTTAGGCAAAACATTTTAGCATCATGTTGCCAGGACATGCACTATGGTTTAGGGTCATACAACTAGACCATTGTGGTGGTGAATGACAGTCTGTGGAGCCCATGGAATGAGCATGGTGGTCAGGATAGCACAATACTGTCAATGGATGTAGATGGTGTTTGTATGAAAGGAGGATAATGGGTGACATGATGGAATGGTTTGTCGTTTTGTGACCATGGGTAATACTCACTGGGGATGAGTGCGTGGAGAGGCCAGCATGAAAAAGATGTGTGTGCAATGGAGGGGACACACGTGTGTGGAGGCGTATTTAAGGTCCTGCCACCAGGACCTCAACAAAGTTGTGTAACGTCATGCAGCTAGGATTGCGCTACAATTTAAGGTCATGCAATTGGACCATTGTGCAAAGAAGTTTATTGTAATACGATCAAGATGTGTGTTGCAATTTAGGGTCATGCAACTAGACTGTTTGTGTGAAGCAGTTTAACGTCATGCGGTCAAGACGTGCACTATAGTTTCAGGTCATACAGCTGGACCGTTGCGCAAAGGAATTTAGCGTCATACGGTCAGAATGTGCACTATAGTTTAGGGTCGTACAGCTGGACCGTTGCGTAAAGCATTTTAGCGTCATTCGATCAGGTCATGCACTATAGTTTAAGGTCATCCAGCTAGACCGTTATGCGAAGCAGTTTACTGTCAATCGGCCAGGACATGCACTATAGTTTAAGGTCATACAGCTGGACTGTTGCGTGAAGCAGATTAGTGTAATGCGGTCAGGATGTGCATTATAGTTTAAGGTTATACAGCTGGACCGTGTATGAGTCGCCATGTATGCATGTCGCCAGTGAGGGGTGAACTCACTGGGAGATGTGAAGTGGATGAGGCTCCATGGGGAATGGGCCTATGGATGTTGGTCTGACTCACTGTGGATGAAATGGCCAAGACCATTTATAGGCAGTGGGTTCAAATGGTGATGGTGGCCCAATGAGCGACGGTAGGTAGAAATGGATTCACTCGGGAATTAGGAACCAAGGGTGGTTCCTTGCTGGTGATGAAAAGGAATGGGAGCCAAACTTGCTAGTGCACACATGGACGGGTCGATTAGGGAAGGCGAGCATGAAAGTGCATGCAAAAGGGGTGGGTCAATGACAAAACGTTGCGCATGGTAGCACAAAAGTGGCATTCCTGGTGGTAAGAAACACGCTCGGCAGAAAGCTGCGCTTGATGGTGAAAAGCGCATGGCATCAAAACATGCACGACAGTGAAAAGCATGCGGTGATGAAGAGTTCAGGACATCAAAGTGCACATGGAAGTGAGAAGAGCGCGGCGGTGAAAAGTGAGCGGCATGCGAATGCGCACTGCAGTAAGAAGCGCTTGGCATAAAAAAAGCGCACCACAACAAGAAGCGCGCAGAAGTGGAGAGTGCATGGCGTGCAAACACACACGGAAATGAGAAGTGCTTACATAAAAAATGTGCACCGCAGCAAGGGGCGTGCAGCAATGGAGAGTGTGTTTGGCATGCAAACATGCACCGCAATGAGAAGTTCTTGACATTAAAAATGCGCATGGCAAAAAGAGGTGCGGGGCAGTGGAGATTGCTCTTGGCACTATGTCACAGTTTGGGTTCAGGCTCAGATCATGCCTGACCCGATCTAGCCCATTACCGTTTGGACTTCTAGACCCAGAGGTCATTTCCTCTTCGTGAGGGGCACTTTTGGGAGCCCCTGGGTATAAAAGGGGTTTAAAGCCCCCCCCTTTTTACCATTTTTAACTTAGTGAAAAAAGAGCGGCCAAGTTTTAGCAGTGAGAGGGTGAACTCTGGTGAGCAGGGAAAAAGGACCCGGCATTGTGAGCTTTTTCCAGCGAGAGGAACGCACAGGGAAGTGGAAGAAGCAGGTAGGGCAATGAGAAGAGTGTTCACAGGGAAGGGAGAAAAGGGTGGCAAGGCCTTTTTTCCTGCAAGAGCCTGTCGACAGGAGTGGCAGGGAGAGAACCAGGTGGACTCCAGTGTTTTTTTGATGAAGTGAACATGTCGAGAAGTGTTACAGGGAAACTCCGAGGGAGTTGAGCCTTGTGGGAAGGTTTTTCACTAGGGTTTTGGAAATTTCGACGGTCATGGGGGTCGTAGGTGTGTTGCAGAGGTCTTTTCGACGACGGTCAGTGGTTTTTTGGTAAGGTGGCTTATAGGGGAGCCGAAGGGTCACAACCATGGGCACTGGGCAACGGAAGGGTCATGGATGCCCATGCAGCGAGTTGCTGCACATGCAGGTGTAGTGCACAAAAAGCGAAGGGTCACCCATTTGAAAGGTGTTATGCACATAATTCGAGGCATCTTATGTGCGTCCTCAGTGGTATACCCATGGCAGGAGGCATGCTCATGGCAATGAGCATGCACGGTGAGAAGTATGCGCATGGTAGTGAGTATGCACGGTGAGAAGTACGCGCATGGCAGTGGGCGTGCATGACAGTGAGGATGTGCATGGCAGTGCTTGCACACGATGGTGAGTACGCACAACAGGTTACGTGTGCGGCGGTGCATGTGTCAGGGGACTACATGCATAGTGGCGTGTTCTTTAAGTGGAATGTACGATGGCTTGAATGTCTTACAGAATGTCAAGGTCTCACGGGAAATCTGCCAAAGGCTGACATTCTCATGAGTGTTGGGTCAGTCAAACGAATCCCAATTTGGCTCACAAAGTATGTTGGAAGCCAAGTCCTCAAGCACAATTGTGAACTCCATGTTGTTCTGTGGAAGTGTACCTGCTATGATCAGGGCGTGTTTTCCATCATAGGCCCATTTCTCTCCATCATAGGGTGGTTCCTTGCCAGAGGGGTTTGTTTTGGTCATCTAGTATACTCGATCTAAAGCCCTTTTCTTTTTTCTTTCCTCTGATTTGAGAGCGACACTAGCGATCAACCACTCTATTTTTCTCAGATGCAAGAGCAACACTGATGATCAACTATTTTCTTTTCCTCAGATGCAAGAGCAATGCTGATAATCAACTGTTCTCTTTTCATCAAATGCAAGAGCAATGCTGATGATCAACTGTTCTCTTTTCCTCAGTTGCAAGAGCAACGCTGACAACCTTTTCTTCGAGATTACACAGTTGTAACTTGTAACTTCTTTTTAATCAAATAGAAACTTCTGCTTGTTCACCCCGATTGTTTCCCTTTTTCTCTTCCGCATTCTTGCTTATGCTAACTCTTTTACCCATGATGCCCTTTCGGGTTTGCACCATGTCCGTCTATTTTTTTTGACAAGTTTTTACTCGTGGCACCCTTTCAGGTTTTCGCCATGTCCGTCTTTCTTTTTTTTTATAAGGGGGAAGTTTAAGGTCATGCCTCTTGGACAGTAGAGATGGTGTGTTTTATGGTCATATATCAAGACCTGAGGGTATGTTTTTAGGGTCTTGCCTACGAGACCATAAGGACGGTGTTCATAAATCACGGGTAGTACTTCTTCAGGTAGAACCCATTGTTAGGGGGCAGTGCTTCCTTCCCGTCGGGATTAGTCAGTATATAACCTCCGTTCTACGAGGCCTTCTTAATTACAAAAGGGCCTCCCACTTTGGCTCAAACTTCCCCTTGTGTCACTCATGCATAACAATTGGTCGTTTTACTGTTAGGACTAAATCACCACGAGTGAATGAGCAAACTTTGACTTATTTGTCAAAAGCCCTTTTTATCCTCCCCCGGTGGAGTTCAAGGTTCTACTAAGCCTCAAATTTCTTCTCATCAAGGGTGTCTAGCTCTTAATAGCGAAGCATAACCTGTTCAACTTCGGTCATATTCTGATATACGGTGATGTGCAGCGAAGGGAGTTGAATCTCAAGGGGTAGTACCGCTTCATTCCCCTAGACCAACGAATAGGGAGTAGAATCAGTAGCACTTCGGGTGGTGGTGCAATAAGCCCACAAGGCCATGGCAAGCTTCTCATGCCAATTTTTCTTTGTGCTGGACACTGACTTCCTCATAACACTGCAAAGAGTCTTGCTGAAAGCTTCAGCCAAACTATTTTCCCAAGGGTGGTACATAGTGGAGTACTTCCACTCGAAACAAAATTGGTTAACCATGCGATCGATGTGCAATCTTCTAAACTAAGGACCGTTATCTGACGTCATATGGTCAGGCACACCGAATCAGTAAATGATGTGATGACATACAAAGTTGGCCACTGCTGTCCCAAGGACATTCCTGAGAGGGATGGCCTCGGCCCATTTGGAGAAGTAATCCATGACGGCCAAGATGAAGGTGTGGCCCAGTGCTGGTGGAGGGTCAATGGGTCATACAATGTCCATGCCCCAATGTGAGAAAGGCCATGACATCACCGTAAGATGTAGAGGCTCCGGCGGTTGGTGAATGAGATTCGAGTGCATTTGGCACACTTAACATCTCTTGGCGTATGTTATCAAGTCTACGACCATTGATGGCCAGCAGTACCTCAACCTACATATCCGCTTGTAGAGTTTGGGTCGTGACTGGTGGAGTCTGCAGATCCCGAAATGCACTTCTTCTAGGAGGATTCCATCGACGAAACGTCATAAGAGGGTGTCATTTTCAAGAAGAGTGTATTTAGTGGACATTCTTCGTATGTTGTTGCGCTCGATACGATCATTCGGTAGCCGACCTTGTTTAATGAAGTTGATTATGGGTTCCCTCCAATCCTCAACCTGCTCAATCTTGGCACATATTGGATCAAAGGTCTCCTCTTCTCATTTCTCAGCCCGATCCGTCGCTTTTTTGGCTTCGAGAGCATCCTTAGCAGAAAGGAGTGCCCCGAATGGATAACGAGGACATTCTTGGAAGAGAATCCTTTCATCGTCCCCATCTAATTATTTGACCAGCCAGATGTGTCTCCATTTTGCTACGCATATGGGCATGGATTCCTTTGGTGAGACTTGGGTAGTGGCTCTGAGCTTGGCTAGGTCATCAGCTTAAGAATTCAGCCTTCTAGGGATACATTGTAAGGAAAGGTCATCGAGATTTTCCATCAAAGTTTTAGCGGTGTCATGATAGGGTTTGAGGCTATCCTTTCTCACATCGTATATTCCTTTAAGTTGTCGTATTACGAGCTCGAAATCACTGAAAATGGTCACTCCAAGTTCATGTCTAAGGCGATCTCGAGCTCAATTATGAGTGCTTGATACTCTCCCTCATTGTGCAAGTCTGTCTCTGTGAAAGAGAAGGATAAGGGGATAACACCATATTAAGGAGTCAAGAACATCATGTCAACGCCACCTCATTCCAACTGAAAGGCCTCATCAAAATTCATCTTCCAAACATAAGGTTGTTCAACACAAAACACCTCTTCGTTAAGGAGATCACTTGACAGGGGGATTCTTCTAGTAGGGGGTGTGCGGCTAGAAAATCAGCTAAGCCTTTGACGGCTTTTTGTGGTACGTACATGATGTTGAATTCCATCAGTAACAATGACGATTTTTCTTGACCTCCTGACAGGCAGGGGCGTGTCATAAGGAACTTGATGGGATCAGCTCTTGAAATGAGCTGGACTTCATGGCCAAGCAAATAATGGCAAAGCTTCTGGACGGCGAAGACTAAAGCCAGGCACATCTTCTTGATTGGCCGATAATTTTTCTCCGCTCCATGCATGCTGCAACTGAGATAGTATAGAGCAGTTTCTTTCCCCCGTCATTGTTTTGTGCTAAGAGTGCACCAAGTGACTCATCGAGAGTGGTCACATAGAAAATGAGAGGCCTTCCCAATACTAGCGTAGAGATTACCAGAGGGCTTAGCAAATATTCCTTGATATCCTCTAGGGCTGCCTGACATCCTGCATCCCATATAAAAGGATAATCTTTCTTCAATAGGTGTGTTAAAGGCTTACAACGACTTGAGAGATTGGAGATGAATCTTCAGATATAGGTAAGATGGCCCTTTAGAGACCGGAGCTTTGACAATGTTGTTGGCGGTGGCATTTCTCTGATCGCCTTGATCTTGACAGGTTCGATTTCCAACCCTTGATACCTTACAACGAACCCCAAGAATGTTCTTGAACACACACCGAAGGCACACTTCAAGGGGTTCATTTTGAGTTGGTGTGGGCGAAGCCGCTCGAAGACTCGTTCAAGATCACACATGTGAACTTCCTTGCTCTTAGATTTACCACCAAGTCGTCCACGTAACATTCAACTTCCTTATGCAACATATCTTTAAAAATGGTGGTCAATGCCCGCTGATATGTGGCATCAGCATTCTTCAATCTGAATGGCATCATTGTGTAACAAAAGACCCCCTTAGGAGTCAGGAAGGTGGTGGCCTCCTCGTCCTCTGGCTCCATCCTTATCTGATTATACCCTGAGTGTCCATCCATGAGAGGGAAAATTTGACAATGTGCTGTAGAGTCAATAAGCATTTCTGTGAATGGCATAGGGAATTCATCTTTTCAACAGGCAGTGTTCAAGTAGCGGAAGTCAATGCAGACCCTTATTTTCCCATTCTTCTTTTTAACTGGGACGACGTTTGCTATCCATTTTGGGTATTTGACTTTGCGGATGAAGCCTACTTTTTTGAGTTTGTTTATTTCGACATCGATCTGCATTTCGAGGTCGGGCCGAAATCTTCTTGATTTCTGTTTTATGGGCTTGAAAAATGGATCGATGCCAAGTCGATGCACTGTAATCTGGGGATCAAGGCCGGGCATCTCATAGTAATGTCAGGCAAAGACATCTTGATTTGCACGTAGGAAAGCAGTATAACTTTCTTTCTATTCCAGCATCATGTTGGCTGAAATGAATGTCGGCCTTTGATCAGCTTCATCTCCTAAGTTTATCTCTTTGAGATCATTGGTCGTGGCTTGCCTACCTTCCTCCCATTCTTTGGGGACTTCTTGGATTTCTATCTCCTTAGTTGGTTATCTCGAGGCCTCTTCATTAACCTCGAATACAGGTACCCATGCTCTTGACATCTCCTCCTCGAATAAGGATTTGATGATATGAAACATGATAACTACACCAGCTTCTTAGTTGATCGAGGAAGGGTCTGCCTTAAGGAGAGGGAGCGTACAAGGCAAATTATGAGGCACTTGGGTCAACTGAGAAGAGTATGGCTTGAAATGTATGAGGGGAGTTGTGTTTCGATGATCATAGAGATAGTCACCACTTCATAATTGTCATTATCATCGTTAGCTTTTTTATCTTCTGAACTCACCACAGGTCTGGGTGGTTTGGAAGGCTGAGAGGTAGGTTTAGGTATTGGAGGATTGTTTTGGTGTACTGGCTTACTTTGCTGTGGAACCGAGTTGATTTGAAGAGCATGTGAGGATTGGGATGGAGAAGGTTGTGCCACCAGACTTAGTGCCGACTGGTCAGATGATGGAGCCGAGCGCAGTATGGACTGGCTAGATGGAGATTGAGGGTTTGGAAGTGAATTGATGTACATAACCAGTGGTGGTCCCGGGTATTTGAGGAATGGTGGTAAACTGGCTTGGGTGTTAGGCAATGGGAGGAGTGGCGAACCAGGATATTTCAGGAGTCTAGGCTGCCGAGGCTTCTAGATGGACAGCTGCAACTTCTTGACTGACCTCAGACCGATTGGGTCAGCGTTGGTTGCTACTCCAGAGTTCTACACCATGTGGTAGGCTTCGTGGGAATCAGAGCTCTGTCCTCTCGACTCTTTCAGTCGTTGCTCGAAGTCGGGCTCAGGAGGCCATTGGGGCCTCTTGGGCTTAGAATTCTTGTGCTGCTTGAGAAGCTTCTCGATGGAGGGAGAAGGCTTTGTGTTAGCTCTAGATGCCAAAGCATCAGCAACTGACAAGAAGTCGACTGCTTGGGCGACTGTCTTTTTCAGCTGCCCTCGATGTCATCTGCTAGTGTGGCACCTTTTCAGCTCTTCGTCAAGAGCTTCAAAATCTAGGCATTCACGCGTTGTACTTGCAGGAGACGTAGTGGCAGAAGAGGAAGAGGGGCTAGAAGGGTTGGAGATAGGAGAAGGGGGAGAGCTTTTAAGATCATCACTCAGATTAGACTAATCCAGGTAGCTTTTAGCGTCATCACTGAGATTAGACGTGTACCGGGGATCTTTTAGGTCTTCACCCTACTTGGACCGTTGTGGGGTACTTTTAATGTCATCACCCTTATTGGATATGCATAGGGATCTTTTAAGTCTTCACCCTGCTTAGACCATTGTGGAGTGCTTTTAATGTCATCACCCTTATTGGACATTTTGGGAGCCTGAGGAGAGGAAAGCTCAGGAACGTGCGCTCAAAGAAACCCAAAGGATCGATGTACGTTTTGGGAGCCTGAGGAGAGTAAGCCTGGGGTTGTTGTTGCCACGCTTGAGGTATAATATTTGCTGGGTTCACTCCTTTGGAGAAGTCCAGAGTTTGAGGGGAGGCCTTCTTGGTGTCTGATACAGTGACGGCAACACTAACGACTCCCTACTATTGGTTACCCCGTGCATTGAATCTATCATTGCTCTAGCTATGGTTATTTCCTCCATTTGATGACTGCACCTAGGGCG
This sequence comes from Amborella trichopoda, assembly GCF_000471905.2. The sequence continues at coordinate 965,956 of NW_006497279.1, forward strand.
CACCATGATGCATGAAGCGGCTTTCTATATGGATTGATTTAGAGATCAGGTCTGATATGGAAGTTGGATTTGAGGCCTCAACATGCAACGAAATCTCTTGCCTCATGTGCGTAGGTTTGGACTGCATCGATTTTAAGCATGGGATTAGCTTGGTGTGCAATGAGATTTCTCCACCTTGCAATGAACTGATCGATAGGTTCATCTGGTTCCTAGGTCATTGTGAGAAGATCAATAGCTTGAAATTCTCTTTTGACCTCATAGAAGCGCTTGTAAAACAAGTGCTCCATTTCTTCCTAGGTCTGGACCAAGTTTGGTGGGAGACGAGCATATCACTTGAATGTCAGTCTGTCAAGAGTCTCGACAAACTGGCTGAGGAGAAACCACTCATCAGCTGCAGTTTCTTGACATGCCAAATAGAAATGGGTGATGTGCTGATGAGGGGACCTCGTGCCGTTGAAAAGTGGAAGTTTCCCCTTTTGGTAATTAGAGGGAAACATGAGCTAATCAATATAGGAAGGATAGGGCTTCTGATAAAGGGTCAGGCATTGTATGCCCGAAATTTACCTTCCTCACAAACTGTTGGTGACCATAGCGTCAATGTCACCTTGAGAGACCTGATGAGGGGAGGAATGGTCCTGCAAAGGAGGTGGCTGTGTAAGGACTGACACAACTGGATGAGGAGAATTGGTACCCTGGCTGGATGAGTTCCCAGGGGGCCGAGTACCTTCAATAAGCTCAATCTTTTCCATCATTCTACGCATCATCTGTTCAAATCCATTCATTCAGTTCTCCTGGTCGTCATTAGGGTCATCGATAACCATCATGTTGACCCTCTCCTCAGGAAGATCAGTCTTTTGCATTGTCAGCATCTTACGTGCCTTCCGGACTGGCTGTGGTTGGTCGATCAGCAGGGCCCCAACTGAGTGCAGATCGCGTCAAGACCTGTTTGCGACAGTCTTGGGACCACAGGGGCTGCATAGTTTAGTCGTCTCCAGTGACGCTGATGACCATGCAGGGTCCTTGTCCTTCTACCTTAGGTTCTGTTCCAGACTATAAGGGGTGGAAGAGGTTTTCTGCTAAGAGGTTAGCAAGCTTGCTTGCCTCGAGCTTCTTGGGCTCTTCCCTTCGTGCTATTCATATTCCCCCATCATGTTTGGCTATCAGGCTCTGATGTACCTCCTTCCAGAACTGAGACCGGGAATGGTCTTCTGTCATTGAACATGGCAAGGCTGTTTTCATCAGGTGCGGGAAGGGATGTGGGCCAGAGATAGGAGCTAGCTCTGGCTTGCATCTAGGCTTGGGCAGAGATGGAGGATGGAAGACCTCATCTCCCTGGGGAGTCTTGCCCCTTGCTCTCTAATGAGCTCTAAAGGTCGGGCAGGTTGGAAGAGGGTTACTATAGGAGAGTACTCTTTGGAAAGGCCTTCGGGTACTAAGTCCTAAGTGGTTCAACCAGTGGAGAAGGGATAAATGAAGGAGGAGACAGCTGTCAATGACCTCTTGGTCGAGAGCTCGATGCAGTCTGTGGTGGTGGCATATGTGCACCTTTTGAAGAAAGGTTCTGGGCAACCTGAGGGTCAACCAGGGCTCCAGCAACTTCTTCAACCTTAAGAGGTTGTGTACCATGAGAGTGTGTTTATGAGGGATTGGCTTTGGGGCCACCCCTCATATAGTGAGCAGGCATGTGCTGAGAGGGACAACAACGAGGTCGTTTCTCCTGTACCTTACTAAGCGCAATCAGAGGATTGCCTCGAGTAGTGCGATATGTATGCATCAGGTATAAAGGGCCTCGTTCGAGAATACTCGAACCTAGACAGTGGTTCGAGGCAGGCTAAGGGTTGCCCCGAAGTGTGATTCGAGTGGATGGACCATGAGCCTTTGTGTGAATGTGGGAGGCGGTGGCCTTAGGACCCCCTACACCATGTGTCGAGCCTCCTGTTACAGGGGCCCGATGTGGTAGAACATGGGGGGTGGCCTTTCGATTACCCACGGGAGCATTGACAGCTGGGCTGCCATGCACAATAATGGAAGGGACTGCCTTTTGGCTGCCCTGAGAATTGGGACCAGCAAGTGACTTGCTGGTAGCAGGGTGCATGTTGTGTGCGGTGGTTGATTTGTCACTATGCAAGGTGCCTTGGTGGAGGGTCCACCAATGCTAGAAGATGAAGATGAGAAGTGAGGGACTTTTGAGTTCGTCACACCAATCCAGGTAAGAACCTGGGAGCATCACAACGGGTCCTTGCTCAGAGGGAAGGTCGGAAACGAGGTTCGAGGAACCTGCTCGCGAGAAACATTGACGATTGTGGGGATCATAAATTCCTCAACTCGGATGAACGGGTTGAACAACCCAGAAGACATGTGTGTGTTAATAAGCAGGAAAACAGAAAAAAAGCAAGGCCAAACAAGAACGATCCAATGATGGTAGCGTGTCCCCAGTGGAGTCACCAAGTTGGTTAGGTGCCTCGATCTGGCCTCCAGATCGAGTCGACTGGGTTTAGAGATGGACCCGGGACCTGAGATTGCTCTCTCGAGAACCATGCTAAGAAGGCACGGGTAAGAATACCAACCGATATGAGAGGAATTAGGGTCACAAGGCGAGACTCACCTCGCATGGGTTCGTGACGCACTCCGGCTGACTCACGCGGGCACCCTCTTAAATCACGAAGAATGCCCCCCTGGCCTGTGGTCGGATTAGAATCGCCTCGCTTGACCTATTTTCTTCTTACCTGCAAAACAAAAACACACATTAGAGTACAGTCAAGTGGGTCTGAGGACCCCACCTTGTCGTAGGGTGAACACACACATGCGTGTGCACTTGAGGAGAAGTGAAAGAAATAAAATAAGAGGGTACATGTCAATTCAACAGCCTTATGGCATCTCCTTAACAATGGACTTTTAGTGAGATCCTATAGTAAGGAAAGAAAGAAAGGGGTGAGATAGAGGAGATGACAGAGAAAAGGAGGAAGGGTTTCAAGGCTAATATGTCTTTGAACTAGTTCTTCAAATAAAAGTAGGACGGAGTTTGGATTGGATTTCACTTAACTCCTAGAGGCGAAGAATAAAGATTTTTGTCAAGAGAACGAGAAGAAAATGGATGAAAGAGATGATGAAGGTCAGCTTGGCTCTTATTGAACCTCCGAAGAATGGAGCCATTTGACCCGATGATTAGGCATGTGTAGTGACAAGACTAGCGCAACGATTGGCCTGACGCGGTAGTTAGAGGGTACGGTAACTAAATCGGCACAATGGCTAAACTACTCGACGACTAGACAAATGCGGTGACTAATCTGGCACAGTGGCTGGTCTTGTGCGATAGCTAGATGGGAACGGTAACAAGTCCAGCACAACTGCTAAACTACTCGACAACAAGACTGGCACGACGACTGTCCTAGCATGGTGACTTGTCTGGCGTAGTAGCTAGATGGGCACAATAACTAATCCGGCACAACGGCTAAACCGCTTAACGTCAGGACTATCACAATAGTGCAAAGCTCGACCAACCCTCTAGTCAAACAAGCAAAAAGAGATGGGAGAGAAAGGAATTGTGCCTAGTAGCTTGTGCTGCCATGTGCGGTAGAATGTGGGAAGGGAGAAAAATCACGCTTCACAGTGTTCATTACCACTCGCGATAGTCAGAGAGAGGAAAGGAAAATCACGCACGGCATTTGCACTGTCGTGCACAACAGACAGAGGAGGAAACGATTGTCACACTCGGCATTTGCACTGTCATGTGAAAAAAACAGGGAGAAAAGAGATCGTCATGTTTGACAGTATGCACTGTCACGGGTCACAGACTGAGAGAGAGAAGAAGATCACACCCGACATTTGCACTGCCGAGCACAACAAAGAAGGAGGGAAGAGAACGTCACGCTCAGCAGTATGCACTGTCCCATACGACAGACTGAGAAAGAAAGTAAAATCACTCTTGTCATCCGCACTGTCGTGCACAACGAACAGGGAGAGGAGAGATCGTCACTCTCTACAGTATGCACTACTGTGCGCAACAGATTGAGGGGAACATGAGACGAGAAAGAAGCAGAGAGGAAAAGATAGAGAAGAGAAGGAAAAGAAAGAAGAGAAAGAGAAAAGGAAAGAGAGAAGAAAGAAAAGGAAAGAAGAAAGAGAGAAAAGGAAATAAGAAAGAAAGAGAAGGAAAGAAGACAGAAAGAGAAGGAAAGAAGAAAGTAAGAAGAGAGAAAGAAGAGAGAGAAAGAATAGAGAAAGAAGAGAGAGAAAGAAGAGAGAAAGAAGAGAGAGAAAGAGGAGATAGAAAGAAAAGAGAGACAGAAGAGAGAGAAAGAAGAGAGAAACTTTAACTTACACTTAGGGCCACCACCAAAAGTATTCTCTCCCCTCTCTCTCTCTCTAAGTCATGACCAAAGTCTCAAGCAAAAAACTATAATTTTATTGATGAAACTTGGGTGCTTTTACATGAGGTGCATGCTTGTTTATATAGAAGTGAGGCTCAAAAGTGGGTGCACAATCAAAAGTTGACTTAATTGTAAAAAATTAGGAATTAAAATAATTAAAGAAAATCTAAGAAAATGGGGCAAAATGACCATGTTACACCAACACTCCACGAAATTTCAATTGAGTCCCTGCTGTGCTCAAGAACTCTTGTGATCTTCTCGGGTCGATTTGAAGTCTTTCCGGTCTCCGTTCGGCTAAAAGATAATTCTTTTCTTGATCGACTCAAGAAGACGGTCGTTTTGATACAACTTTCGAGCCACGGATCGGGTCTTTGGGCCACGATCATGAAGTGTAAAAATCACGAGAAACGTGAGATCTTTATTTAAAGACTACACGCATTTCTTGGTGATTTTCAATGATTTCTTCACTAAATATCGATCAGCAACTCATCGTGAGCGTTTGGTGATGAACATGGCTTGATTTGGAGCCCGAACGAAGATTTTCCATTTTTGATCTTTTGGTCGATATTTGGTTTCTACACCTTGTCATAGGTTGAACGTACACATGCATGTGTACTCAAGGAGAAGTGAAAGAAATAGCATAAGAGGTTACATGTCAATTTGATAGCCTTTCAGTGTCTCCTTGATAAGGGACTTTTAGTGAGATCCTATAGTAATGAAAGAAAGAAAGGGGTGAGATAGAAGAGATGATAGAGAAAGGAGGAAGGGTTTATAGGCTAGTGTGTCTTTCAACTAGTTCTTCAAAGAAAAGTAGGACGGAGTTTGGATTGGATTTCACTTAACTCCTAGAGGCGAAGAATAAAGATTTTTGTGAAGAGAAAGAGAAGAAAGTGAATGAAAGATATGATGAAGGTCAGCTTGTCTCTCATTGAACCTTTGAAGAATGGAGCCGTTTGACCTGACAATTAGACGTGTGTAGTGACAAGACTAGCGTGACGATTGGTCTGGCACGGTAGCAAGATGGGCATGATAACTGGACCGACAGACTAACTAAACTACTCGACGACCAGACGGACGCGGTGACTAATCTGGCATAGTGGTTGGTCTTGTGCGGGAGCTAGATGAGCACAATAACAAGTCCAACACAACGACTAAACACTCAACAACAAGACTGGCATGACGATTGTCCTAGCATGGAGACTAGTCTGACGCGGCAGCTAGATAAGCACAGTAACAAGTCCGGCACAACAGCTAAACTGCTTGACGTCAGGACTAGCACAGCAGTGTGAGGCTCAACCAACCAAAAAAGGAGGGAAGAGAACATCATGCTTGGCAGTATGCACTACCGCGCACAACAGATTAAGGGGAACATGAGACGAGAAAGAAGCAAAGAGAAAAAGAAACAGAAGAAAAGGAGCAGAAAGAAGAGAAAGAGAAAAGGAAAGAGAGACGAAAGAAAAGGAAAGAAGAAAGAAAGAGATAAAAGGAAAGAAAGAAGAGAGAGAAATAAGTGAGAGAAAGAAGAGAAAGAAAGAGGAGAGAGAAATAAGAGAGAGAAATAAGATACAGAAAGAAGAGAGAGAAAGAAAAGAGAGAAAGAAGAGAGAAAGTTTACCTTATGCCGAGGGTACCACCAAAATTCTTCTCTCTCCTCTCTCTCTCTAAGACGTGACCAAAATCTCAACGAAGTTAAATTTTATCGATGAACTTGGGACCTTTTACATGAGGTGTGTGCTTGTTTATATAAAATTGGGGCCCAAAGGTGGGTACACAATAAAACTTTGACCTAATTATCAAAAATTAGGCATTAAAATAATTACAAAAAATCTAAGAAAATGGGGCAAAATGATGATTTTGCCCCTGCACCAACAATCCATGAAATTCTAATTGAGTCCCTGTTGTGCCCAAGAACTCTTGCAATCTTCCCGGGTTGGTTCGGAGTCTTTTCTGTCTCTGTTCGGCCAAAAGATAACTATTTTCTTGATCGACTCGGGCAGACGGTCGTTTTGATACCACTTTCGAGCCACAGATCGGGTCTTTAAGCCACGATCACGAAATGCGAAAATCATGAGAAACGTGCGATCTTTGTTTAAAGACTACACGTATTTCCTGGTGTTTTTCAATGATTTCTTTGTTGAATATAGACGAGCAAGTGGTCGTGAGCATTTGGCGATGAACGTGGCTTGATTTGGTGCTTGATCGAAGATTTTCCATTTTTGATCTTTTGGATGGAATTTGGTTTTCGGTGGTCAAAAAGTGCAGAAAATTCATACTCATCACACATCAAATCTGACCGTCCATCATATGCAAGGTTTGGCTCTAATGAAGCCTCGAACCTTGTGCTCGTAATGGATCTGGTTTTGGGTCGATCCAACGTGCGGGTACGGTGATGTGGCCACTCGATCAAGGTGTGCTTCTACTGAAAAACCTATATCGTGATGTTCTCTCATGTTTTTCTCTTGGCTCTGACCACGACATGGGTTGTGCCATATATCAAAATACTCGTGTCGACGAGACGAACACGTCTGTAAATTTTGAGTTTGATTGGGTTTGGGATGAGAGAGACATGGTATTTCAAAGTTGAGCTTGAAAACCATGAACACAATTACCACTACTGGAAACTGGTTCACTGAGGGTGTATGGGAATAGCGCGTGACCTATCTATTACCAATAATTTGGCTATAACTTAGTCTAGAATCGTCAGATCAAGCCGAAAATTTGTCCCTAGAGGTTTTTTGATGTTCTGGATCCAATGGCCATGGTCTCATGGTCATTTGACGCTTCGATGATAGGGTTGTAGTTATAAGGTCCATTTCAAGGCGATTGAGGTTGATTTTCCCAAAACTGTTTCTACGTTTGCACTGCCTTAAACTCATTGGATTGTGACAAAACTTGGAAGGTGTTCTTAGGAGACCTTTATCAACATTGTTGATCCTTCTTGGGCCATTCTAAGACTGTTGGAAATCTCGCTTCTGCATTAGGGCGTTATTGTCCGGGCTTCCCTTTATTCCACATCGGGGATGCAAAGTGAAAAAAAATGCCCTCAAACAGCTTCCTTTTTCATAAAAATATCAAAAGTGAGTATTTCACATCTTTAATGGTACGGGCTCCCCTCAGTAACTGTGGCACACTTTGCTTCAGTATGTCAAGAGCGGCCTCCAATTCCAGGCTGTTGCTTTGCCAATTCGTAGCAACTCTATCTAGACCGAAGTTCAAATGGTATGCTTGTTTACCACCTAATTTTGTGAAGGCTTGGGAAGAGATGGAGCATCTCTTTTACAAGTGGTTTTATGAGGCTGAAAGGGACTTAAAAGCTATATAGTTTCATACAATGACTCGAGGACCCAATGAACCAGTAGAAAAGTTCATTCAAAGGTGGAGGGACCTCACACTATACCAAACGAACCCCATGTCAAAGGACGATGCAATTCAGAGATGCATCAAAAATATGAAGAGAGAGGTATCCCTACACGTCGAAGCATCAAATCCCACCACCGTCTCTAAAATGATATCTAAATTTGCGAAAAGCGAGAGCTTTCTCAAACACCTTGGTCATATTCAAGTTCAAATACTGGAAACAATTAAGGCTAAACTTTCAACAATAACCAGCCTAGTGCCTGTAACAATCAGTAGAAAGAAACAATTAGTTTGACAGTTATGGCCACCCCAATTCAGCCAAGGCCTCCTGCTGGCTCAGCACCTCTCAAAATTTTGGATGTCTCTCGTGAGTTACCACAATCAAGGGACCAAGGGCAATCACAGCAACGAACACAACAACCCCATGATTATTATCGAGTTCCCCCACCTAAAGACCTCTATCAGCTCGACTCATTTGAGCTAAGAATGAGTAAGTAGTACAACTTCCCTAGAGATTGGGTGCCAACTATTCTGCATATGCTACTAAAACAAGGGATAATAGCACTTCCAGAACTCCAAAGGCTAGATTAGGTGGGACTCGTTAACAATAAGAATTATTGCACCTATCATCATATGTTGAGTCACTCAGTTCAGGATTGTTTTCATCTTAAAGATCATATCAAGGCTTTGATTCAAAGGGGATAGATCCTCCTAGGTAATGTTAAAAGGGTGTTTGAAGCAGTCGAAACCTTTAATGTGATGATAGTCAGAGAAAAACAATTTCAAGGGGTATAATCCGATAAAATATATCCCGAGATTTTCCTTGTCGTCTTTGACAAGCTTGTGACACAAGAGATGGTTTGTATATGCTCCCCTAAAAAGGAGCAGCAGTCCACTAAGGCCAAAAGGGACTCATGGTGCCCTTATCATCAAACGAAAGGTCATGAATTAGCTCAATGTTAAGGGTTTAGGGCTATTTTATAAAGGCTCAGGAGACATGACGATGTGGTGGTTATTGATTCGCCACCTCCATATTATAAGATAGTTCATGAAGTTGGTCCATTATTCCCTTAGCCAATTGAGGGAGTTGTTCTCCTTAAGCCTAAAACATTGGAAACACCTATTGAAATTTTAGAGCCTTGGAAAGTGCATCATAGGCTTGGCATGATAAACAACCTTAAGATAGGAAATTCGACAAGAAAAGGTGACATCTACACCACGGAAAACCCACAAGATCACACCAGCTAAAAAGAAAGGAAAGGGTAATCGGCCTTCAAAGGCTCAACGCTAGAGAAGGAAGATACCACAACCTTCAGTTGAAGCAGTCTTTCTACCTATTGTTCCACCTCTTCCAACATTGCATGACTTTGTCTGACGTTGATTCTTTTAGCCAATGATTGCCAAGAAATGAGTCAAGAAACCTTGCAGAAAATGGTGGTTCCTAATATAGTTTGAGATGTTCCAATAAGGGGACAGGTTCTGAGAGCAAGTCTAAGACAGTCCAATGAAGGCAAGGACTCTAAAAATACCCTTCAATGGTCCATTGTGGGGTGAAGACCTTAAAGATTCCTTGTAAATGTCCAACAAGGGTTATGACGTATGAAGGTCCTCAATCACATCCAATGATAGAGAAGACGTTAAAAGCCTCTTTGAGACCAACATTAGTGACGACCCTCAGAGCTCCCCTTCCTCTTCTTCTAACCCAAATTCTTCAACCCTCTATTCTTCTTCTTCTAGCCTCAATTCTTTGAACCCCTCTCAGTCTTCTTCTCACCTTACTCCCTCGTTCTCCTCTTCTTCTTCCATCCCCGACGCTTTACAACCTTATTCTCTTATCACACCCCAACCCATTCATGAGTGTCCAGACTTTGATGCTCGTGATGCAGAACTCAAGCTTGCAATGCTAGTAAAAGGCATCGCAAACAAGTGACAAAGATGGTTGCTCAACTAGCAGGATTTTTTAGTGTAGAAGATGCTATCGCTTTCGCTGCTAATAAAGGCAAACCATGTCCCACTTTGGAGGAATTAATTGAGCGCTCTCAAAACCTGAGGCTTAAGAAATCTCATTGGCATGTGGAGCCTGATCTATAGCGGCAATGAAGAGATTTTAAGGAAAAACTTTATCCCAAGAAGCCTGTCATATGGTGTTGCATACCATGGGGAATGCAACAGTCGAGGTTGACCAGCTAGAGTTGAGATCGGGGAAGAGACCTCAACCTTATCAAAGACCTGACTGACCCAAGCTCCTGAAATATTTAGAACCGCCAGTTATCCCATACCCAAATCTACCAACCACCTCCTATTGACATCCACCTCTCCTTAAAATATCCCGGACTGCATGAATTTCTTCCCTCACTCAACTCCTACTTTGGTTGCCTAAGACCCCTTGCAAGACGACTCCAGGTAGGACCCCTAGACTATTTAGAGTCTTTTGGGCTGAACTAGTCTTTCAGACCACACTAATTTCAGGATTAGGAGTGGATGCTTGGGAATCTATCTCTAACCGATGACCTGGAAGTTGAATAATGGATTGGCCGCCTGAGGTCTGTTGATAATTCCAAGGGATTGCAGCATACTGGTCCTTAGGTTTAGGCAGGTTAGGCTTAGAATCGACTGTTGAGTGATCATCATAGTCACCTTGAGTTATCAGACATGGTGATTGCTTTTGACAGGGTTCTAGAATTTAGACTTAGGTAAGATCTAGACTCGACGACCTAGGGCAGACCTAGTCCTAACTTTAGGGGCAAAACCCTGACTAAGACCTACGCTAAAATTAGACTAGAACCTAGACTTGCTAGACTCAATGGGTTCTGGTTCGGACCTTGAACTAGGGTAAGCCTAGTTTAGCTCTAGAGGAAACTCTATGCTTAGACCTATGCTAAAACCTAGACTAAGATCTAGACTAGATGGTGCACGAGTCTCGGCTTGGACCAAGGGTGGTTCTAGGTTGGGACCGGGGTGTGAGCCTAGTTCGGACCTCGACTGAGCTGGGTGCAATCCTGGGCTTGGACCTAGGGGTTTTGAATCTCAGACCGGATGTGGACCCGGACTGGATCAAGATTGAACTAGGAACTAGCCTTTGGGTCAGATCAAGAGGGGGCCTAGGTTCGATCCTGAGTGTGAACCTGGTTCAGACTTGGGCTAGGCTGGGTACAAGCCTGGACTTGGACTCAGAGAGTTTTAATGATCAGACTAGGTGTGGACTTGAAATGGATCAAAGATGAGCCAGGAACGAGCCTTCGACTCGGACCAAGAGGTGGCCTAGTTTCGAACCTGGGTGTGAACCTGGTTCGAACCTGGGCTAGGCTGGGTATGAGCCTAAACTTGGACCTAGAGAGTTTTCATGATCAGACTAGATATGGACCTGGACTGGATCAAAGATGAGCTAAGAACGAGCCTTTGGCTTAGACCAAGAGGAGGCCTAGGTTCGGACTAAGGTGAAACCTAGTTCGGACCTGGGCTAGGCTGGGTATAAGCCTGAACATGGACCCAGAAGCTTCAACTCAGACCAAAATCAGGTCCAGACTGGAATTTAAGGTTAATCAATCAGAAATAAATAAGCAAGCACATGAAAACGTTTGACCTAGTCTGATTATGGGTAGGCTTGACTTGAGAGTGGGTTCCTAACTATTGAAATGCGGTTAGGTTGATATAAGTCCTGGCCTTCTGTTATAGGATGTTCACCAGGTCCTACTATACGTGGAGTTTCTTTGAGGCAGAGGATTACGGAGGTCGCTCACAGTTAAAGTTACGCGAATACTAACCGCCTCGACTCTCAATGCTAGGTTCCCTTCATGCCATTAACGCAGATTTTGGGGGTTTTCAAAATATTTGTTTGTTAGTTTGCCAAGAATTCCCGGTCCGATGTGTGCTGGAGTGTGTAAAGAAGCACGCAATCAAAAATAAAGTCAAGTACACAATGAACAAAAAATAAGCAAGGCAATAAGTGAACGCTTAGCACTGATCATGCCTAGTGATGCACTCTTCGATGTGAAACTCCCTCGAAGCACAGTATAGATGGAGGGGTAAGCAACCCTTAAGAAGGTAAAGTCAAAACAATAAGACCAGGCACAGTCCGTGCTAAGTCGAGCGTGGCTTGAGTCGAGGGTGACACGAACGGGACACGGTTCAAGGTGCAGTAATCCCCTGATATATATATATATATATATATATATATATATTAA
>NW_006497279.1:977886-1030371 GCF_000471905.2 Amborella trichopoda
ATATTTTTTTAATTGTGATGAAAATAGTTAAACTAAGCATGGTGAAAGTAGGGAAAACATGGTTTTAGTAAAAATTAACCAACTAACAATAAAATAAAATAAGTCATAAACAACACTGACCTATCTAAATAAAAATACATTTTTATATTTTTTAAAAATTATTTTGAGTAAAAACTAGGTCAAAAGGGAGCCAAAAGACCCTGGAATGGGTCTTTGGGGTCCCAAAATATTGTTGGGACCTCTGCAGTTGGGCGATGTGGTTGGTGTCGCCCAAAAAAATATTTTAGTTTTAGTTTTTTTATATTTTTTTCGTGTCAAAATTAATGAAATAAGACTATGTTAACATTGGAAGAAGCGGGAAAAAAATAATTCAAATTTCAAGTCACTTGATCATGTCCTAAAAACACAATCCATGGGTCGAAGTTGGTATCAAATCGATCGTCATGTCGAGCCCTATAAGAAAACAACCATATTTCGATCAAACGGGCATCAGAACGACCCGAATCATCCATGAAAAATCATGCACGTTCTAGGGCAACAGAGGGTGTCTTGAAATTCCACAACTTGTTAGGAAGGGGGCAAATCTGTCATTTTGCACTCCATTTTCTAATCTCTTTTAATTCAGTTAAATCTTAATTTCCAGCAATTAGGTTTAATTTTGACTAATCCACCGATGTTTGGGCACAATTCTATATATACCACGTACCATCAAAGTGATATTTTACTTAATAGAATTTCCTTTCCTTCTCATTATTGGGTCACGTTTGGAGAGAGAAAATTTTGGATCGATACCCCTAGGCTCAAGGTAAATCTTCTCTCTCTTCTTTTCTTTCTTTCTTCTTCTTCTTCATCTGAGCCTCCCTCAGAGAATGCACGGCAGTAGATGTGTCGTGCATGTCACTTTTTTTTCTTTTTCCCTTTCTTGTGGTTTCACAGGTCTCGAATGGCGATGGGTTGGTGTGAGAGGAGACTTAAAGGTCCCTGACTCCCCGCTTCCTCGCCCAGGTGGACCCTCAACCAAGGCCCCTTGCAATGGTAGCACATCTGCTATCAAACATAGCATGCACCCTGTTACTGAAAAGTCCTTTGCCAATCATATCGTTGAGGTACGCTGGAAGGCTGCCCTTGTCACTCTCGCAAAAGGAAAGCAAGTTGCCACTGCTTTTGAGGGCTACCCCTCGAACTCCTTCACTACCCCGAACCTCTACACCTGGAGGCTCAGCACACAGAGGCGAAAATCCTGGGGTCTCCACCCCACGCACACACATAAGAGATTGTGGTCCAACCACTCGAGCCACAACTCGGGGAAACATTCATGCTGCATCGAACTCGTGTTCAAGGCTAGGCCTGCTCGGGCCATCCTACGAGCGCCATGCATCCCATAGCTCGGGGCAGTGCCAGTTCGTCATCAGCTCGAGCACATGAGGGTCGACCACTTTGTCCTCCCTCTCACCACACACAGCTTCACCCCGTGAGAGATGGGCTTCTACCAGGTCCCTCACGGACACAAGCCCATGGGTCTCAACCTCCCAAGGTCGAACCAGTAGAGCAAACCCGGGTTAACCCCCAAGTCACTCGGATAGTTAACCCTAAAAGTTCACACGCACCAACTTTACAGGTTCCTCCTCAATGGGTAATGACCTGATGTCAGACAGAGGCATTCAGCCTCCAAGGCAGAAACCCAGGTTGCTTTCTATCCTTGGACCCCACTCTCTCCTCCAGCTCATAGACATGGCCCTCGCATGCTCAAGAAAAGTGAGGCAGTCCAAGCCGTAGGCTCTCTAGAGTGAGGTCCATAGCCACCTCAAGATCAAGCAAAAGAAATGTCTGCAGATCCTGACCAAAGAAGCCCCTAAGGCAGTTTTGGTTACCACCTTCAATGACCCCCTGCCTCATAATCCCTTCTTTCCTCTTCAGACTTCAGAACCTGAGTAGGTCCAAGAATACGACACGGTGATCACTATCTAGAAGCCATAGTTCCAAGATCGTCGAGAACCGATCCTTAGAAGGTCAACATACAAGGCTCGAGTCTAGTCGGGGCATGCTAAGACCTTGCAGACTGACTTGCAATGCACAAGTCGCTATCCCCGGCCATCTATTACTCCACCTGGCTCTAACCTTCTAGAAGAAACGGTCAGTGTCATGGTGATTAACTAGCCGGACAACGCCCAAGAAGAGCAGATGAACAGGTTCGAGGTAATGATGCAGTCCATCCTCAAAAATATGGAACGTCTAGAGCCTTCAGGTCCCCTTCTTCTCACCATGAGAATGATTCCCCGTTTGGCGAAGACATAGTTCCCAGGCAAACTCCCCCACCAATCTCCCAAGATAGCTCTCCTTCTCGTTGGGTTTCTCAGACCGACATAGATGCCATGGTGGCCAATAGCCTCAAGAATAAGGTCCTAGGCATGCAAGAGGCACAGCTCTACCAAAAGTCGTACCCTTTGTACATAGACCAGGTGTCGTTTCCCCCCAGCAATAAAAAAGGGAAGCTCCCCCTCTTCAACGGTACTACGTCCCCAAACCAGCATACTGCTCACTTCCAAGCGTTCTATTGAGAGACAGCAACTGACGAGCGACTCCTCCTCTGTCAGTTCGTCGAGACTGTGGAAGGGTTAGCCTTCCAGTGGTATGCTCGGCTGCCTCCAAACTCGGTGCACACCGTGCAGGAAATGGAGTAGTTGTTTTATCAATGCTTCTACGAAGTCTAAAGGAACATGGAAACCATCGAGCTCCTCACTCTGACTTAAGGCCCTGGTGAGCCAATTGACAAGTTCATCGCCCGATGGAGAGAGCTAACAACTTTTCAAGCTACTCCAATGACTGAAAAAGAAGCTATTTAGACCTGCATGGAACATGTTTTCTGAGATCGCCTTGCATGTCGAGGCCTTCAATCCACCTTCCATGTCAAAGCTCATCTCCAAAGTAGGTCATATAGAGCGTTTGTCCAAGCACCATGGTGGATCTCATCAGCAACCCTCAGGCTCAAACTCCTGCTCCAACAATCGGGCAACCAACAAAAAGTGGTGATCAGTGCGGTCGTCATCATGACTGACACTAACAAAGCCACTCCTCAAACCCTGGACCTCTCCAAGGCACAAACGTTTAAGGCCAAGGGCAAGCAATAGTCCTACAATAAGGTCCCTCCATCTAAAAACATAAAGCGAAGTGACTTCTTGACGCAGCACCAAAACAAGGTGTGTCCTTTTGATAAGGAGTGGGTCCCTACACTATTTCGACTACTATTGGAGCAAAATATGATCCAACTACCGGAGGTCAGCACTCCATAACAAGCTGGACAGGAGACACACAAGAGGTAATGCGCCTATCACAGGAAAGTACGCCACCCCACTCAAGACTATTATAAGCTCAATGACATAATCAAAGCCCTTATTAACAAGGGTCAAATAAAACACGAAGAGTTAAAGAAAGAATTTGGGGCAACTGAGGCTTGTCACATAGTGACAATACAAGAAGATGATGGGGCACCCGCCATCCTCCGTGCACTACTTTCCATAATGCTAGAAGAGGGACACATCACGCTAAAGCCGACAAGGTAGCCCAAGTTCCTGCCTCCAGGAACTAAGTACTCTGGTGCTCCTATCACCTGATACGAGGCCATGACGTGAGCGAATGCACTATCTTCTATGAACTCTGGGCAAAAAATATGCAGCAATGCCAAGAAGCTCATGGTAACTCAAAAGGACACCTTAAAGTCCCACTTCAACCAGTGTAAGAAGAACTCATGATGTAAGCCCTGGGAAGCATTGAGCTAGACCCTCTGCAGGCCCTCTTCATGACAATGCTCCAACAAAGTCTCATCACCTCCAAGCCCATCAGGCAGCCTAAGCGTCTTACCTAGAGTACGAAAAACCTCTGGTGCCCATATCACCAAGTATCGGGCCACGAGTTGAAAGAATGCTCTAGGTTCAAAGCTATAGTCACTCAGAAGGTGCAGAAAGGCCACGTCATTTGTGTCGTTTTCCGAGAGCACTTTCAATACGTCATTCCCATCCAAGAGGAAATCTCATTACAGGTCCGATCTCAGAGCCCTCGACCTCCCAACCATCGAAAGTCTACCATAGGTGAAGTAGGCTAAAATCCCTGAAGTGTGAGGCAGTCCACCTAGCTAGGACTACTCATCAGCTCGATAGGGTGGACCAAACCCCTCCTCAGGAATCCAAAAGAAGACAAGCACCCAGGTTAATTCCCTGAAGGAGCCACAACCTCAGCCACCAGTCGAGGAAGAGTTTCTCAAGCCCCATCCTCCACTGCCAACCTTAGAGGACTTCATCACAGGCGCAGCTTACCTTATTCTGTCATCCAATCAGACGGATGTCTGTGAGTCATCAACAGCTCATGAGTCATCTAATATGGGTTATGATGCTAAAAGCACCCCATGATGGTCAAAGTCGGGGCAGGACCTAAAATATCCCCTGCGCACGTTCAATTCCGGCGACGATGTATAAAGCTGCCTGAAACATTCTAACTCTTCTTCTACTCCCTCCTCTTCTATTTCTTCCATAAGTATAGCTCGACAATGCCCAGACTTCAATGCTCTAAACAAAGAGCTCGGAGGCACCAGCCTTAACAGGTTGCATGGGAAGCGCCTAAGAAAGATGCTGGACCAAGCGGCTGGATTCTTGACACTCGTCGACACCTTGTCAGCCCAAGCCAAGACTGAGCCATCCCCCTTAAGATCCTCTTCTAAAGAGGCCTCTCACATGGTGCAGATCTTGGAAGTACCATCTAGTATGGGGCAAATGAACTTAAGATCTGGGAAGAAGCTATAGCCCACACCTCAAGTTTCCTGATCCTTCACTTTTCCCTAAACCTCAACCTCAAACCTCTACATCGCTAATGTAAATACCTATTGCTTCCCCATGAACCCAAACTGCACCGGATGAACAACAAAGTTAGTTAGTGTCACAAACCAAAACTCAACCAAAACCTATTCCTAAGGCTACCCTACCACCTACACCAGTGACTGTATCAGGAACGCAGAAGACTAATGAGGATAAAGTGAAATACGATGTAATTGGGCACTTGAGAAAGCCTCCAGCTCTTCTAAGTATCTATGATTCCCTTCTGTTGTCTAGAGACTATCGTATGGCCCTGGTGCAAGCTCTTTCTAACCCAAACGTATACGAGACTGAAGTGGATCCCATTGAGGTTGCCCAGCCATCCTTAATGGGTGCTTGGCAATCTCATTTTCTGAAGACAACCTTCAGTTGGGAGGCAAATTCCACAATCGCCCCCTCTTTGTGAATGCTGAACTACACGGCTGCCCTATCAATCGGATCATGCTGGATGGAGAGTCAGCAGTCAACCTGATCCTAAGAAGGATCCTCACCTGATTGGGATTAGGATCTGACAACCTCACTCCTACCCACATCACCGTGCAATGGTTCGACCAATCAGGAGAAAAGCCATCTGACATAGTGCATCTTTGCCTCATGATCGGTGACCTCAACGATTACTCTCAGTTTCATGTGATCGACACCAATACATCTTACAACATCCTTTTCGACCGCCCTTGGCTTCAAGATCAGGGGGTGGTTCCTTCCACGCTCTACCAATGCTTCAAGTACAGCAGAGATGGGAGATAGCACACGGTCAATGCTGATAAAAGACTGTTCCCTATAGCCGAAACTCATTATGCTAACACTAAGTATTATTTCACAAACCTTCGAGCACCAGGAAAGTCAAAGGATGATGATTGGAAGTCTGTGAGAGAGACAAGACCCTTGTCTCACGATGATGTTGAAGATCTAGGACAAATTGAGATTTTTCTTTTTTGTGCCTTCCTCGGCCTCTTGTGAAGCTACCAAAAACAATTTCAGTCAAAACTGATTTTATTACTATTTTTAAAGATTTGTTTGGTAAAATAGGGGGTTTATAAAAATCTGGGTCAAAACAGGGTTTCAGGCGAAGTCACAGGGTAGGCTGTGTGAACTATAA
Organism: Amborella trichopoda; assembly: GCF_000471905.2. Next base: position 983,848 of record NW_006497279.1, read on the forward strand.
ATTTTTGGTTTAATAGGATAATGTGGTCCTAAGAGTCCAAGAAATCATAGAATTTTCTAGTTTTAAAATGGGGTGTCTACAATCATAGATGCTGAGAAGGGCATGAAGCTTCTTTAAGTGCCCCATCACATCATATTTCACCTTTTCCTCGTTAGCCTTTTGCGGTCCTGACCCTGCCACTAGTTTGCGTGGTATAGTAGGTTGGGGAGCAGGTTTAGGTGGAGGAGGTTTACCTTGGCACGCTGACAGACTTGATTACACAGCCGGCTTGGTTTGGGTTATGGAGGTTAGAAGTGGTTGGGTACATGGAACCAATGGCATCCCAAGAATTAGAGGATGGGTGGATTGTCCGGGGTACTTGGGCAAGGAAGGAGTCTAGGGAGCTAGAGGATGGGTCTATTGTTTGAAGTATTGGGGTGAGGGAGAAGTGGTGGACCAGGAAACTGTGAGGTGCCTGGCTTTTGAGGTGGAGGTTGAAGCATCTTCTCCGATCTCAGGCTCATTTTCCCTGTGCTGGGTGATGCTTTTGATATTTGCATCGTGTCAAAAACTTCTTGAGAATAGAAGCTCTGCCTTCTTGATTCTTTCAGCCTCTGCTCAAAGTCAGGCTGAGAAGGCCACTGGGGTTTCTTTGGCTTTGACTTCTTGTGCTTCTTAAAGGGAGAAGATAGTTGTGTCTTGGCTCGAGCTCTTAGAGCGTCAATAACTATTGAGAATTCAGCAGCCTGGGCTAGCATCTTCTTCAACTTCCTCCGATGCATCCTACTTATATTGGTTCCTTCAAGTTCTCTGTCAAGAGCCTTGAAGTCTCAACATTTCAAGGTTGTACCTGCAGGAGACAAAAAAGAAGAAGGATGAGAAGAAGAAGAAGAAGGAGGAGGAGGAGGAGGAGAAGGGTCAATAGGTGAGGGACTTTTAAGGTCGTTCCTCTCATCAAACTGATCTGGGCAGCTTTTTACGTCATCACCAGAGTTGGACGTGTGCAGGGTATCTTTTAGGTCCTTCTCCTACTTAGACCGTTGGGGAGTGCTTTTAACACAGTCACCCTCATTGGATGTATTCTGAGAAGAAGATAACTCGAGGACATCCTCTTGACGAGGTGAGGAAGGAAGGATGATCGTGTCGAGGATAAAGTTCAGTAAAGTTGGCAATGGGGGAAGAGGCCTGAATTCTTGCTCAATTAGCGGTTGAGCCGTCTTGTTTCTTCGACGAGCAGCCCTTGGTGGCCATTGCTTTCTGGTTTTCATTGGCAATGATAGATCCATCTCGCTAGGTTTATGTACAACAATAGCTTGATGACTGATTCTCTCCTTAAGGACTTGAGTCTGCACTGCCCGTGATGGACTATCCATGGTTGGGAAGTCGAGTCCATCTGGATCTGAGTCATCTTTACCCAGGACTTTTGTCAAGAGGTCCTCTCTTACCGATGGAGTAGTGGTTTGGGGATCTCTTTCTGAAACGTTGTAAGACCCTTAGCATCCCTGTATTTTCTTCGTGATTATTTCATGGAAACTGGAGCATTTGCTCAGGTCATGTCCCCATATCTGATGGTACGAGCACCAATGGTTCTTATTTCCTTGAGCAAGGCGTCGAAGTTGCCTTGTTGGTTTTGATGTGATGAGGCCTTCTTGAAGCATCATAACGAACAAGACACAAAGGAGATCAAGCGCTTCGTCTTCCTCTTAGACTGTCACTGCGTGGGAGGCTTTCTACCCTGAATGCCTTCTTTAGCTCTTCAAGTTTTATCTGACGCTTCTGGATTAGGGCTTCAATAATGTATTTTAAAGTGTAGCAGTCCTCTGTGGGGTGGTTTATCCTCCGATGATAGGCACAGTGATTCACGTGGGTCTCGAGTCTAGCCTGACCAGGGAACTTGGTCTTTAGGAGCACAATCATGTTCTGTTCAAGTAACAAACGAAGTAGTGCAGGGACCCATTCCTCTTCAAAGGGGTAGACTTTGTTCTTATGCCTAGTCCAATAATCTTTTCGAGTAAGTTTCGCAGGTGGGGCTACTCGGTTGTACGATTGTTGTTGCTTGCCTACCTGAGGTGTTGTCTTTGTTGTGCTTACCACTTTGGAGAGGTCCAAAATCTGAGAGGAAGCCTTCTTTGGGTCGCTTATGGTGACGGCCGCACTGATCACTCATTTCTGTTGGTTGCCCCGGGTATTGGTCCGAGAGCTACCATTGCCCCGATTGTTTCCTGAGCGTGCAGACTATTGTTGTGACCCACCGCGGTGGCGTGACAGGCTTTCTATGCCGACCGATTTAGAGATCAGCTCTGACATGGAGGTTGGATTGGAGGCCTCAATATGTACAGAAATTTCAGGTCGCATGTTTCGCACACAGGTTTGAACTGCTTCCTTCTCAAGAATGGGACTGGAATGGCGAACGACCAAATCTCTCCACCTTGATATGAATTGATCCACAGGCTCATCGGGATCTTCAGTCAAGGTGAGAAGCTCGATGGTTTGGACCTCTCTCTCGACCTTGTAGAAGCGCTGGTAGAATAGTTTCTCCATTTCCTGCCAAGTATGGACTGAGTTTGGAGGAAGCCGAGCATACCACTGAAAAGCCGGGCTATCAAGGGTTTCAACAATGACGGAGAAGAAGTCTCCTGTCAACCACTGTCTCTCGACAATCTGCTTGGAAGTGGGCGATATGTTGATGTGGGGAAGTGGTTTCATTGAACAAGGGAAACTTCCCTTTCTTATAGTCTGAGGAAAATGTCACCTGATCAATGTAAGAGGGATACAGATTTTGGCAAAGAGCTACTCCATGTATGCCCAGGATCTGCCAGATCTTTAAGCTATGGGTTACCATAGCATCAATGTCTGTCTGTGAGACAGGGTGAGGGACGGAATTGTCTTGTGAGGCAGGAGGAGGAGGCTGCCTTGGAGGCACATCATCTGAATGATGGGAGTTGACTTCATGGTTAGCCGAGTGTCGTATGGAATCTATATGATCAATCTTCTCCATCATTGTGTGTACCATGTCATCGAACCTATTCATATGCTCTTCTTGAGAGTCTTCAGGTTTGTTTACAACCATTACGCTGACCGTTTCTCCAGGGAGGTCAGCCTTAGTTGCAGTTGAGGGCTTTCAGGTTTGACGGGTCGCACGTGGTAGATCAGTCAGTAAGGGGTTAGCATACGTCGACTAAACTCGAGTCTTGTATGCCGATCTCGTGAGAACCAGTTCTCAACGATCTTGGGATCGTGACTACTGACTGGGTGGGTCATCTTCTACTACACTGACCATAGTGCAAGGTTCATGGACTTCTTCTTCAGGCTTTGTCATCCAAAGATGGAACGGGTTCAGACGAAGACGGTTGTTAGAGCTGGTTGCCCAGACCATCTTGGTTGCTTCCCGAATTAAAATTTGCAGACCCCTATCGCATTTAGCTTTGAGGGTTTTACAGACCTCATGCTAGAACTACAATCCAATATGTGGCTGGTCGGCTCTTCTTACGCATGAAAGAGTTGTTTCCATTAGGTGAAGCAACAGGTGTGGGTTAGGAACTGGGGTCATCCTGTGCCGGGGAGGATGAAGGACTTGATCTCCCATCAGGTCTTTGCCTCGAGCTCTCTTATAGGCTCCAAAGACATGACCAAAATGACAAGGCTCGTTCAAGATGGTACTCTTGGGGAAGATCTTAGAGTACCAGGGCTAGAGGTGCTTACCCAAAAGAGGAGGGGCAAGCAAAAGAACAGTTGACTCATGAGGATGTTTGAGTCAGGAGCAAGGGGCTGTCTGTGATGGCGACACGTGTGCGCCCTTTGAAGAAAGATCACGGGTGACTTGGGGGTCAGCCAGGGCTAGAGCCAGCAGTTTGGACTTATGAGGCCGAGAACTGTGAGTAGGTGTCTGTAAGAGAACAGGTGGAAGGCTGCTCCTTACAGGGTGTGCTAGGGTGTGCTGAGTGAGAGGACGAAGGAGTCATCTCCCGTGTGCTTGGGTTGGCACAGCGATGGTGTTGCCCCAAGCGGTGGGATGCATATGCAAAATGTGTGTAGGACCTAGCCTTAGGAGGCCTGATCCTGAACGTTGACTCGAGGTAACATAAGGGTTGCCCCAAGGTGTGGCTGGAGTGGATGACCCATGAGCCTTATGGTATGTGCGAGAAGTGGAGGCCCCAGGGTCTCCACCTCAATGTGTTGAGCCTCTAAGGGTAGAGACTCATGGTGGTGCACGAATATGGGGGGAAGCCTTGTGGCGACCCACAAAAGTAAGGACAACTTGCTTGCCTTTGCAGAAAGGGACGTGGCAGCCTTCTGACGTACCTCGGCAATACGACTGACAAGTGACTTGCCAGTGGTAGGGTGCATGCTATGAGTGGCAGCAGACATGCTACCGATGCTGGGTGCCTTGGCAGAAGTCCATCAGGGCTAGGAGACAGGAAGTTAGGGTTTTAAGTCGCTCCTCACGACTATCAGGTTAAGATCTAGGAGCTAGACACTGGGTGTTTTCTTAGAAGGAAAGTTAGGGATGAAGTTCGGGGAACTTGTTCTCAGGGGACGCTCGCGAATGTAGGGATCAAAAAATCCCCTATCCGGATAAATGAGTTAAGAAACTCAGCAGCCATGTGGTGTGTGAAAACATAAAAACAAAGGAGAAACTAGCCAAACAAGAACAATCCAACGAAAGGGTAGTAAGTCCCAAGTGGAGTCACCAAGCTGGTTAGGTGCATCGATCTCACCCTCCGGATTCTGATGATCTGGGGGCATGCGTCTCGAGTTTCGGGGGAACCCGAGACTTTGAGATCGCTCTCTCGAGAACCTCACTCAGGAGCGAGGATAGGTATATCAACCGATGAGAGAGGAATTTAAGATGGGTTCGGGGCTTACTCGGGCGGGCTCGTGTGGGTGCCCTCTCAGATCATGAAGAAAGCTCCCCAGTCATAAAACTGGTTCGAAATCGCCTCACTTGGCCTATACTCTCCTGTTTTTTGCAATCACACACACATGGTTAATTTACAAGACAAGTAGGTCAAGTGACCCCTCCTTGTCTTTGGACGAATGCACATATGCATGCACAATCAAAAGAAGAAAAAGGGGTAAGAGGATGTGAAAGAAGAAGAAAGAGATAGAATAAAGGAATAGGGAAGATAGGGATTTGATTGGGTGGATTAGACTAACACAGTAGCTAGACCGGCAAGTGATTGACTTAACCTGGTAGAAAAACGGGCACGGTAACTAGACCGATACAACAACAATACTACTAGACGACAGAATGATCATCGACTGGCGTGGCACAATGGCTAGCCTATCATGGCAGTAAGGCATGCACGATGACTAAAAAAGGCACAGCAACAGTACGGCTAGACGATGAGACTACCATGGCAGTGCTTGACTTAGCCTCCCTTGATCAAATGAGAGGGAAAGAAGAGAAGAGAGAAAAGAAAGAGAGAGGGAAAGGCATGCACAGTACTACCGTTGTCGTTCATGTGAGAAAAAGAAAGGAAAGAGAGAGGAAAAGAAGAAGAAAGGAACAATAAGAAAGAAGAAAAGGGGGGAGAAGAGAGAGGAAAGAGAGATAGGGAACATGGACGGTGAAGAACTTCCACCGTCCATGACAGAGGACTGAGGAGAGAGAGAAAACATGGACAGTGATGAGCATCCACGGTCAATGACAGAGAAATCAGAAAAGAGAGAAGAGCTTCCGCCATCCATGATAGAGAAGTGAAGAGAGAGAAAATATGGATGGCGTGAGCTTCCGCCGTCCATGACAGAGGAATTAAAAGAGAGAGAAGACATGAGCAACAGTGAGCTTCCATCGTCCATGACAGAGAAGTGATGAGAGAGAAAATATGGATGACGATGAGCTTCCATAGTCCATGACAGATGAGAGGAGAGGAAAGAGAAAACACGGACGACGATGAGCTTTCGCCGTCCATGACATAAGATTATAAGAGAGGGAAAACATGGAAGGCGATGAGCTTCCACCATCTATGACACAACAATTAGAAGAGAGAGAAAACATAGACAGTGATGAGCTTCCAACGTCCATGACACAGGGGAATAAGAGAGAGAAAACATGGACGGCGATGAGCTTCCATGATCCATGACACAAGAATTAGAAGAGAGAGGAAACATGGATGGCGATGAGCTTCCATCGTCCATGATACAGGGGAATAAGTGAACTTTTACAGGGACCCGGTGCGCCACTCGAGTTAAGGCCTGACCCACTACCTATGCCTCAAAAATAGGAGGACATCACACCCGACGATAGGCTCCACCATGCATGATCAAAGAAGAAAGAGAGAGAAATAAAGAGAGAGAAGGAAAGTGAAGAAAAAGAAAATAAAGATAGAAGAGAGAGAAGGAAAGTGAATAATGAAGATCAGAAAAGAAAAAGGAAAGAGAGATATAAACGAGAGGAGAGAGAAAGAGAGAGATAGAGATGAAAAGAGAGAAAGAGATAGATGAGAAGAGAAGAGAGATGAGAGGAGGAGAGAGAAAGAGAGAGATGAGAAGAGGAGAGATAAAGAGATAGATAAGAGGATGAGAGAGAAAGAGAGAGATGAGAGGAGAGAGAAAGAGAGAGATGAGAGGAGAGAGAAAATTACCTTCACCAAAGGGTATCGAACCTTTTATTCTCTCTCATATCTCTCTCTATCCAAGACGTACCCACAATTTGAACATGAAAACTCAAATTTTATTGATGAGTATTGAAAAATCAAGGGTCCCTATAACAATTGTGTTTAGCATGTACTTATAGAATTGGGCCCAAACATGAGTGTATGCCCAAAAAATACCTAAATTGATGATAATTACAATTTAGTTGAATTAAAATAAATTCTAAAATGCGGTGCAAAAGGAATTTTTTGCCCTTGCCCAACAATATGTAAAATTTCAAAACAGTCCCTACTGCTACCTTAGAACTTACGTGATCTTCCATGGATGATTCAGGATTGCTCTGTCTTTTGTTTGACAGCAAGATGATTTTTGTCTCATCGTGGTTGGCGTGATGATCAATTTGATACCAACTTCGAGCCATGGATCGCGTTTTTAGGCCACCATCATGCAACTCAAAATTTGTATAGATCTTGAAAACTTTCGATCGATAGTGTGCGTGTTTCTTGGGTTTTTTGCTGGAATCTAGAAATCCTATGGGCTAAATCTACAGCAACTTTGACACCTTCATGTGTCGAATCCAACCGTTCATCGTATGAGGGGTTCGTATCAAAGATAGCCCTAAACATTATTTACATAATGCAATTGGTTTCGCATTGATCGGGTATGCGAGCACCGTTATATGGCCACTCGAGCGAGGAGCACTACTGTTGAAGTTTTTGCAACTATCTTCACGAATCATCAACTTCTCTCTAGTTTTTTTCTATGCTGGGGTATCATCGTGGGTCGTGCCGCATATCAAAATTCTCATCTTAATAAGACGAACACGCTCACCAAATTTTAAAGCAGTACGACTTAAAATAAGTGAGATACAAGTCTTTGAGGTTATTGCTCAGGACTGTGCGCACCAGCCTCCTTTAATGGAGATTAGTTCAAGGAGGCCGCAATGGAATAGCGTGCAGGCTACCTCTTTTTAATGTTTAACCCACAACTTTGTCCTAGAATGTCTGATTAAGCCGAAACTTGACCCATAGGGTTTTCAACCGTGTCGAATCCGATGACGGTGGTTCCATAGCTGTTTGACGCACCAAAAATATAGGTCTAGTTATAGGATCCGTTTTAGAGTACTAGAGGCTGATTTTTCCAAAATTCTTTCTTTGTTTGCGTTGTCTTAGACATCTAGGATTGAGATGAAACTTGGCAAGTGGCCTATTGGACTGTTTAGGAAGATTCTGACCTATTCTGGGGCAATTCTGAGACTGTCCAAAATTCCACTATATGTTAAGGCTTTATTGACTAGTTCTCTTTTATTCCGCATCGGGACTCAAGGTGCTGAAAAATTTGTTAAAACACTCGTATCTAGTGTTACGAGCACCAAAGGTTCTAGGTCCCTCGAGCGAGGTATCTGGGTTGTCTTGACGGCTTTGGTGCAATCACCCCTACTTGAAGCATTATGCCGAACATCACCTGAGTAAGGTTTGGTGGTAGTCCGTCAAGATGATATTATTGCTTGTCTTCTTCTTGAACTATCCCCATGTGGCATGCTTCACCTGCCTTGAATGCTCTCTTGAGACTATCAAGTTGTATCTGCCCCTTTTGGATTAAATCCTCGATCTGGTCTTTAAAAGTGAAGCAGACTTGAATGGGGAACCCCAATGTCCTGTGATAGGCGCAGTAATTTTTGTGGGTGACAAAATTAGCATCTTCTGGCTTCTTCATCTTGGGCAAGGTGATCATTTGTCGCTCCAACAACATTTGGAGTAGGGTTGAGACCCACTCTTTATTGAAGTTGTAGACTTTCTTTCTCTTCTCAGCCCAATAGTCATCTTTATAAAGGTTTGGAGGTGGAGGCACCTTATTGTAGGACTGGGCTCTCTTTTGGGCTGCCTGAGATGTCCCCTGAGTATTTTCAGGGTTCACCCCCTTAGATAAATCCAGAGTTTGAGGAGAGGCATTCTTAAGATCTGATACAATAACAATGGCACTGATCATTCCTTTATGTTGATTGCCTCGAGAATTGGGATGAACATTACTGGGGTTTCGACTGTCTCCCCTGTTCAATGACTGCATCTGGGGCCCGCCATGATGCTTGAATAAGCTTTCTATGCAAACTTCTTTGGAGATCAAATTCGATAGAGAAGTTGGGTTCAAAGCCTCAACATGCAAGGAGATTTCTTACCGCATGTTGCGCACACATGTTTGGACCACTTCAGTTTTAGGCATGGGGGTAGCTTGGTGGGCAAATAGATCTCTCCATCTTGTAATGAATTGATCCACCGACTCATCTGGGCCCTGGGTCAATGTTTGAAGCTTAATAGCCTGGACTTCTCTTGCGACTTCATAAAAGTGCCTATAGAACAAGTGCTCCATTTCTTCCCAGGTTTGCACTAAATTCGGGGGGAGTCGGGCATATCACTTGAATGCCAGCCCATCAAGAATTTCAACAAATTGACGGAGAAGAAGCCTCCCATCAGCTGCTATCTCTTGACATGCCAAATAGAAATGGGCAATATGCTGGTGAGGCGAACTCATGCCGTTAAAGAGAGGAGTCTCCCCTTCTGGTAATTAGATGGAAACGGGAGCTGGTCGATGTAAGAGGGATATGGCTTCTGGTAAAGAGTTGTACCCTGTATGCTCGAGATCTGCCTAGCCCGCACCTTGTGGGTGACCATGGCATTGATATCAACTTGTGAGACTTGATGGGGGGGGGGAATGGTCATGCGAAGGCGGTGGCTGCCTTAGGATCGGATCTGCTGGATGAGGAGAATTGGGCCCTTGTTGAGATGAGTTCTCATGAAGCTAGTACCTTCCATTCGCTCGATCTTCTCCATCATCGTACTCATCATATCCTCAAACCGATTCATGCCGTTTTCTTGATCTTCGTTGGGCACCTCAACGACCATCACGCTGACTGTCTCTTCAGGGATATTGATCTCTTGTGCAGTCGTGGTCTTGCATACCTACCAAACTGGGTGCGGCAGGTCGGTCAGTGGGAGTTCGACATGCCCCTACTGTGCTCGAGCCTTGTATGCTGATCAAGTCACTAGTTCAAGACGGTCTTGAGACCATAAGGGCTGCAAGGTTGGGTCATCTCCTACAACACTGACAACCATGCAGGATTCTGGCTCTTCCACCTTAAGCTCGGCTGCGGCCTATAGTGGGAAAAAGGGGTTCTCGGGCAGGGGATCAACAGGCTTGCTTGCCCTAAGTATCTTGAGTTCCTCTCTAAGCACTATTCACAAGCCTCGATCATGCTTAGCTCTCAGTCTCTGGTATGCTTCCCTTCAGAACCAAGACTGGGACTGTGATTGTGAATGGTCCTCTTTCTTCAAACATGACTAGGCTGTCTCCATGAGGTGATGCAAGGGATGAGGGCTAGAAACAGGAGTCAACTAGGTCTTCTGTCTTGGCTTGGGGAGAGACAAGGGATGGAAGACCTCATCACCCAAGGGATCCTTGCCCCAACCTCTTTTGTGAGCTCTAAAGGTCGGGCCAGTTTGAAGAGGGAACTGCAAGAGGGTACCCATAGGAAAAGCCTTCGAGTACCAGGTCTTGAGTGTTCGATCGGAGGAGAAGGCACAAACGGGGGAGGAGACAGCTGTCAATGACCTTTCGGTCGGGAGCTCGAGGCAGTTTGTGGAGGTGGTGCGTGTGCGGTTTTTGAACAAGGGTTCTAGATGATCTAGGGGTCAAGCTGGGCTGAAGCAATAGGTTTGGCCTTAGGAGGCCGAGTACCACGAGCATGTGTTTGTGAGGGATTAGCCTTGTGACCACCCCTCACAGAGTGCGCAGATGTGTGCAAAGAAGGACGACGAGGGGGTCACCTCTCATGTGTTTGGGTAAGCGTAAACACAGGGCTGCCCCGAGTAGTGTGATATGTATGTAACAGGTATACAAGGTTGGGTCCAAGAAGACCCGTACCTAAACAGTGACTCGAGGCAGCCTAAGGGTTGACCCGAGGTGTGGCTCGAGTGGATGGATGATGAGCTCTGGTGCTTATGTGGGAAGTGCGGGCCTTAGGGCCTCCTCCTTTGTGTGTCTAGCCTCTTGTTACAGGGGGCCAATGTGATTGAGAGTGGGGGGTGGCCTTACGGTGACCCACAAGAGCAATGACAGTCGGACTGCCAGTTGCAAAAAAGGAAGGGATGGCCATTCAGCTGCCCCAAGCAGTGGGACCGACAAGTGACTTGCCGTGAGTAGGGTGCCTGCAGCACGTGGTGGCTAGTGTGCCACCCATGCAAGGTGCATTGATGGAGGGTCCACCAAGGCTAAGAGATGGGGAGTAAGGGACTTTTAGATCCCTCCTCACACCAATCCAGGTGAGGACCTGGGAACGTGACACCAGGTCAACACATAGAAGGAAGGCCGGGAACGAGGTTCATGGAACCTGTTCCCAAACGAGTGTGGGGATAAGAAAATCCCTGACTTAGATAAAGGGGTTGAACAACCTGGACGACATGTGTGTGTTTAGTGAGCAGGAAATAGAAGAAACAAAAGCCTAACAAGGATGATTTGACTATGGGGTAGTGGGTCCCCAATGGAGTTGCCAAGCTGGTTAGGTGTCTCGATCTCACCCTCCAGGTCAGGATGACCTGGTGGCGTGGTTCTGGGTTCGAGATGGACCAGGACCTAAGATCGCTCTCTCGAGAACCGTGTAAAGGTGATACGAGTAGGAATACCAACCGGTGAGAGAGAAATTTAGCTCGTGAGGCAGGACTCACCTCACGTGGGTCCATGACACACTCGGGCTACTCTCGTGGGTGCCCTCTTAGATCATGTAGAATGCCCCCTGGCTTGTGGTCGGTTCGAAATTGCCTCCCTTTACCTGTTTCTTTTTTCTTGCAACCACACACACATGTTAGATTATAGACAAGTGGGTCAAACGACCCCACCTTGTCTTAGGGTGAACACACGCATAGTGTATACTCAGAAGAAAAATGGGAAAATAACATGATGGGATCTTAGTCAATTCAACAGCCTCAAGGCATATCCATGACAAAGGATCCTCAATACATATTTTATAACAAAGAGAATGGGGAGGACATGTCGAAGAGTTCGTGTCAATTGGACAGCCTTTCGGCATCTTCTTTAACAGGGGACTCGCGACACCTTCCCCTTTTTGCAGAGCATGAGGAAAAGGGGTGAGATATGGAAACGAAGGCTGGTTTGGCTTTCACCCAGCTCTTCAGAGATAAAATGTATTTTTGGAAAAAGAGAGAAATGAGAGACGAAGCCTAGTTTTGATTTCACCAAGCTCTTCAGAGGTAAAGAAAGAAAAATATTTTTTTTAAAGAGAGGAAGAACATGGATAAGAAGGTTAGCTTGGCTCTCACTAAACCTTCTAAAGGGAAGAAGAGACGAGAAGAAGGAGAGAAGAAAAGAAGAGAAGTGAGAGAAGAAAGAGAAAAGGGTGAACGCTAGCTCAGCCTCGCTAAACCTTTCAAAGCGGGAGAAGAGACGAGAAGAAAGAGAGAAGAAGAGAAGAGAAGTGAGGAAAGAAAGAGAGAGGAAAGGGTTTGGCACAACAACTAAACTGGCACCACAGCAAGACTAGCACGGTGGCGAGTCTGACGTGACAGCTTGACGGGCACGACAGTTAGACCGGCACGACAGTTAGATCGGCACGACAGCTAAACTGCTCGACAGCAAGACTGGCATGGCGGCAAGGCTGGCACGACGGTTAAACTGCTCAACGACAAGAGCGACACGGCGTCAAGACTAACACGGCTGCTAGTCTGGCGCGGTAGCTAAAAGGGCATGACAGTTAGAATGAGACAACAGCTAAATTGCTTCGTGACAAGACTGGCATGACCACAAAAGACTTAGCTTGCCATTCCGTCAAGCAAGCAAAAGAGAAAAAGAGGGGAGATGAGAGAAAGAAAGAAGAGAGAGAGAAATGTCATGCATGGTGGTGTACCCACCATGCCAAACAAAGAGAGAGAAGAGAGAGAAAGATCATGCATGGCGATATACCCTGTCGTGCTAGATAGAGAGAGAGAAAGATTACGCACAGCAGTCCCCACCGTGTCAAATAGAGAGAGATAAGAGATAGAAAGATCACGTATGGCAGTGTACGACGTTGTGTCAGATAGAGAGAGAAGGGAGAGAAAGGTTGCACACGGTAGTGTACTCCACCACGTCAGACAGAGAGAGAAGAAAGAGAAAGATTATGCACGACAGTGCAACCCACCGTGCCAGACAGAGAGAAAGAAGGGAGAGAAGGGTTGTCTATAACAGTGTACGTCGTCGTGCCAGATAAAGAGAGAGAAGAGAGAGAAAGGTTGCACACGATGGTGTACTCCATTGTGTCAGATAGAGAGAGAAAAGAGAGAAGAGAGAGAAAGATTACACACAACAGTGTACTCTGTCATGTCAGACAAAGAAAGAGAAGAGAGAGAAAGATTACGCATGACGGTCTACTCCACCGTGCCAGACAGAGAGAGTGAAGAGAGAGAAAAGAGAGAAGGATTGCACATGACGGTGTACTCCACCGTGCCAGACAGAGAGAGAGAAGAGAAAAAGATCACGCACGATGGTATACCTCATCGTGCTAGACAGAGAGAGAAGAGAGAGGAAAGAGGAAGAGAGAGAAAGGAAAGAAGTAGAGAGAGAAAGGAAAGAAGAAGAAAGAGAAAAGAAATAAGAAGAAAGAGATGAAAGAAGAAAAGGAGAGAAAAAGGAAAGAAGAAGAAAGAGAAAAGAAAGAAGAAGAGAGAGAAAGGAAAGAAAAAGAGAGAGGAAAGCAGAGAAGAAGAGAGAGAAAAGAAAGAAGAGGAAAGAATAAGAGAGAGAAAGAAAGCTACTTGGATGGCTGAGGGGTACTCGTTAAAACACTCTCTTCTCTCTCTCTCTCTCTCTGAACTGTGACCCAAAAACTCAAACAAAATCCAATTTTTTAATTCATCAAGACGGGTCCTTTACTTGAGCATATCACGTGCGTATATAGATTTTAAGTCCAAACATTAGTGAATGCCCAATTTTTAACCCAATTGTGAAAAAATAGGAATTAAATTAATTAAATAAAATTATGAAATTAGGGGCAAAATGATGACTTTTCCCTTCACCCGCAAATTTTGAAATTCTAATTAAGTACCTTTCATGGCCATGCACCCTTGGCAATCTTCCGGGGTCCGTTCAGGGTCCTTCAGGGCTTCATCCGGCCAAAAGATTATTATTTTTTTTATCAGCCCCGGAAGACGGTCGTTTTGATACCCATTTCAAGCCATGGATGAAAATTTTTGTCTACGATCACGAGACGTGGAAATCATGAGAAACATACACTCTTTCATTCAAGATCACATCTGTTTCTTGGTGTTTTTCTACATTTTCGTCGTTGTATTTTGACGAGCATGCCATCATGAGCATTTGATAACGAACGTGGCTCGATTTGGTGTCCGAACGACTGTTTTCCAAATTTGTTATTTTTACCGAAATTTAGTTTCCGGTAGCCAGAAATTGTGGAAAATTCGATTCCATCATGAGACGAATCTGACCGTCCGTCATTTGTGAGATTTGACTCGAATGAAGCCTCTGACCTCATGCTCGCAATGGATCTGGTTTGAGGCCGATCAGACGCACGAACGTCATGATGTGGCCTCTTGAGTGAGGTGCGCTTCTATTGAAAAATATGTAACCTTGCCTTAAATCACAATCTTCTCTCTAGTTTTTCTCTCAGATCGGGCCACGACATGGGTCGTTTCACATATCGAACTGCTCGGGTTGACGAGACGAACATGCTCCCAAATCTTGAGCTTGATCTGACCTGGGATGAGAGAGATATGGCCTTCCAAAGTTCAGCTCGAAACTCAAAAACACAGTTTCCATTAATGGAAACTGGTTCATTGCGGGTGCACGGTAAGAGCGTAAGGCTTACATGTTTTGGGTAATTTTACCATAATTAGATCAAGACAAAACTTGGTCCTTAGGGGTTTTCGGATGTTTCGGTTCCAATGGTAGTAGCCCCACGGTCATTTATGCTCTAGTGATAGGGCTGTAGTTATAAGGTTTATTTTCAGGTCGTTAGTGGCCGTTTTGCCAAAACGGTTCTAGCGTCTTTACTACCTTAAACTTGTCGGATCACGACGAAACTTGACAAGTGTTCTTAGGAGACCCTTATGCATGATCTTGAACCTTTTTGGGCCATTTTGAGGCTTTTGGAAATTTCACTTCTGAATCAGGGTTTATTGACCTACGACTTCTGTAGTCCACATGAATTTTGATACCTGCAGACCTAGGTCACGAACTGCTCTCTCTTTATTCAGATTGGGGATACAAGTGTTGAAAAATACCTTCAGATATTTGGCCCTACAAAACTACTGAGAAAACAGCCTCAGGGATGACGCACTACTCATTAGTTTATGGCTTGGGGGCAGTACTTCCAATTAAAATAGAGATACCCTCTCTTAGGATACTTGTTCACAAGGAATCGGATTACAAGCAATAGGCTTAAGCCCGAATAGCCACCCTCGAAATACTGGAAGAAGAGATGACTCCGAGCAGCTGGGAAAATGATCTTCTACCATCACATAATCGAGCGAGCATACTAGAAGAAGGTGATACCAAGAGAATTCAAAATTGGGGATCTAGTCCTAAAGAAAATCTTCCACTCGATAGGGAATCCTCACTCATTAGGAAAACTCATGCCTAATTGGGAAAGACCATATGACACGATCCAGACTCATTCAGGTAATGCCTACAAACTCATAAGCCTTGAAGAACAAGAATTGACCAATCCTTTTAATTCTATGTGCCGCAAGAAATACTACTCCAAATAAAGAATAAAAGAAATAAAAGAAATAAAAGTGTTGACCCCAAGTCCACATAGAGATCCCAAACAAATAAAAAGGATATATAGAAATAAAGGAAACGAGTCCCCAACTACGCTTAGGGGCCTAAAAAATAGAATAGAAAAAAGAAAGAGAAAAAGAAAAAGTGAGAGAAAGATCTCAATCACAAGAATTCTTAGGGATGCAAAAAAAAAAAAAATCGCAAAACAAGAAAATTACAAATATGGATTATAGAAACTAATAAAATATATATATCCAAGGGTTCTCCATACATCAAGAGCAAGAAAGAAAAATATGCATGAAAAATATAAAGAAAAGACTCAAACCCCATCTCTCAAAATTCACCTCCTGCTCGCTCGTTGTAAAGTGTATACGCTCGCTGTTGTTCTTGAAGCTACAGGAGAAGCAGGGACCGGTGGCCCCAGAACTATCCTCTGACCTCGAGTTGTCTGTGCCAAATCACTGCCAGCTTGCTCTAGTATGGAAGTCATCAATGTAAGCTGGCGAGTCATCTCGATCTGCTCCAAGGAAGCTTCTCCAGTTGCGGCTTATATGCATCTTAGCAAAGAAGAAAAGAGACAGATTACAAAATCACATGAAAGAATGTGATAAATAGAAAGAAAAAAAATCAAGCAAAAGGAAAGAGTGCATACATGCTCACCTCTCACTTGTATGAGATTCACATGCAATGGGTCCATCTCTCGACTCCCTGCCTCGGAAGGTCCTACACCTGAATACTGGGCCTGGCTCTAGGTAACTCATAGCAGTTCTAGCTCAAGCTGAGCCCAATCTCTTTGAGATCTCAATAAGGAACGCTGATGCTTTCCCTCTGCCTCTACTCTCTGAAGTGTAGCGGTCATGGCCTCAAGCTGAGCCCACACCTCTTATTACTGCCTCAATGCCTAATCCCTAGAGCGAGTGATCTCCTACAATCAACCTCTCAGATGCACTGCCTCAAGACTGACCTGCTCACCTGGGCCCCCCATGCCCACCCTCTCCATGATCTCTAGAGCAAGCATAGATATGTACATGATCTCCCATGTAAAAGCTTGGTATCTCTCTCCATAGACCATCAGAGGCACCATAGCATCCTCCTCACTCAACTCATATATGACAACATGCCTCTCCTCCCACTCTGCTGACAAGGGAGCCATATATGACAAATACTCCACCTCATAATCGACTCTAATCACAGGAGGCACCCATCTGAGAGTGAAAAAAGCCAGTAAGAGGCCCAAACTATCACAATACACGATTGGGGTTATAAGCCTCTCTACCGCATCCATAAAAATCAAATGAGCGTGCGTAAGGAAAACAAGCTCTGAATGCTCATAAACATCGACTCTATCCTCTACAAGCACAACCCAAATAATCTAAGAGAATAGAAACATGTGGTAAAGTGACCCAGGAGAACTTTTCAATGAAGAAAAGAAAAGGAAAATCAAAAGAATATCCACTAACCTCTCGCCTAGAAAGAGTGTTGAAGAGTAGTGAGAAGAAGCACCGGGGATAAATAGAGTTGGTCTCTCATAAATCCAAAGACCATATGTGGATATGTGGGAACTGCTCAATGACCTCGCCTGATTAAGGATGTGGGACAACCACATGCTCCTAAGCCCAGATCTAAAAAATAAAAGACGAAGAAGAGAAATAAAAAAAATGGAGAAAAGAAAGGAAAAAAGAAGAAAAAGACTAAAAAAAAAAGGGCAAGGTAAAACTGTCCCAGGATCCAGAAAATGAGAAAAGTGTCATAAAAAAGAAGAATCAAAGATCCGACCCTCAGAAGAGAGTGAAGTCCATTTGAAGGTGCTTACTCGATGAAGAAGGAGTGAGCGAGAGCAGGGTTAACTCAGGAGGAGGCCTGAGTTGAGGACGATGGAAGGCCTGAAAGGGCTACGTGTGCGTGCCCCTTGAAGAAGGATCTTGAGGGACCTGAGTGTCCACCCGGGCTCGTGCAAGTGAGCTGGCCTTAAGATGCCAAGAACTATGAGCAGGTGTTTGTAAGAGAACAGGTGCAGGCCTGCCCCTTACAGGGTGCGCTTGTGTGTGCATGGGAGGAGGACGAGGAGGTCGTCTACTATGTACGCAGGTTGGCACAGTAATGGCGTTACCCCGAGGAGTGAGATGCACATGAGTGGCATGTGGAGGATCTAGCCTCAGAAGGTTCGATCCTAGACACGGACTCAAGGTAACAGAAGGGTTGCCCCGAAGTGTGACTCAAGTGGGTGACCCACGAGTCTTGTGATGTGTGTAAGGGGTGGAGACCGTGGGGTTTCCGCCTCTCTATGTTGGGCCTCTAAGGATAGAGACCCCTGGTGTAGGAATGTGGGGGGTAGCCTTATAGCGAACCGCAGAAGAAATGGCATCTCTCTTGCCTTTTACAGAAAGGGACTGAGCAGCCTTCCAGTGTACCTCAGAAACATGAACGGTAAGTGACTTACCAGTGGCTGGGTGCATGCTATGTGGGGAACCATAAGTGCCGCCCATGCAATTGGCGGAATTTCCATTAGAGTGAAGAGATGGGGAGTGAGAGACCTTCAAGTCCTTCCTCACACCAGTCCAGGTTAAGACCTGAGAGCTAGACAAGGGGTCTTTTCTTAAGACGATGGTCAGGAATGTCGAAGGACCTTGTTCCGTAGGGACACTCTCGAATAAGGGGATAAGAAAATGCTTGATCCGGATGAATGGGTTATAGAACCTAGCAGCCATAAGTAAATGTGAAAAGATGATGAAAGAAGAAAAAGAAGAAACTAGCCAAACAAGAACGATTCGATTAAGGGGTAGTAAGTCCCCAGTGGAGTCGCCAAGTTCGTTAGGTGCCTAGATCTCGCCCTCCGGATCCCTGAAGAATCAGGCGGCTCGCGTCTCGATTTTTGGGAACGATCCGGGATGTTTGTGAGATCGCTTTCTCGAGAACCTCACTCAAAAATGGGGGCAAGTGTTACCAATCTATGAGAGAGGAAGTTAAAAGGTGGGTTCGGGACTTACACGGGCTGACTCACATGGGCGCCCCCTTAGATCATGAAGAAAAAACCCTAGTACTGAAACTGGTTCGAAATCGCCTCCCTTGGCTCGTATTCTTCTTATTTTCTGCTTTCTGCAATCACACACATATATGGCAAAGGTTATGAGACAGGTAGGTCAGACCTCACCCTTTTCCTCTTTTATGAACATATACAAGCATGCATATTCAACGAGAAGAAAGAAAGACAGGGAGAAGGAAGGATTCGACCAAGCGAGAAGGTCAAGGCAGTGACTAGACTGGTGAATAATTGACATAACGTGGTGGCAAAATCGGCTCGGCAACTGAGACTAGCTCACGGGATCGCTACTAGAC
Organism: Amborella trichopoda; assembly: GCF_000471905.2. The sequence goes on from NW_006497279.1 coordinate 1,002,544, forward strand.
GTTATTGCCGATATCGACTAGCTAGGACGATGGTCGGTCTTTTGTGGTAGTAAAGCAGGCAAAGCGAACCTGACACAACAACATTATGACTAGACGACAAGACTACAATGAGATGCTAACCTCAATCCCTCTTGGTCGAACGCGAGAGCAGTAGAGGAATGGTTAAAGAGAACAAGGGTATAGACGGAAGGAGAGATAAGAAGAGAGAAGAAGGAAGAAGAGATACAGTCATCGCTAGACATTGCCAATTGTTTCAAGAGATGGGAAAGAGAGGGAGCAGTCGGCGCTAGGCTTCACCAACTGTGTCAGATGAGAAGAGAGGAAGTCTCGCCAACTGGCGCTTAGTCTCACCAACTGACAGAAGAAGAGAGGGAAAAAACAGTTGGCGTTAGGTCTTACCGATTGATAGAAGAAGAGGGAGAAGACCAACCAGCACTAGGCCCCATCAACTGGTAGAGAAACAGACAACCGACGCTAGGCCTTGCCGACTGGTAGAAGAAGAGAGAGAATACCAACAGGTGCTAGGCCTCACCGATTAGTAGACAGAGAAAAGACAACCGGTGTTAGATCTCACCAACTGGTAGAAGAAGAGAAAGGAGACTAATAGATGAAGAGACAAAAGGGCAACCGGTGTTAGGTCTCACCAACTGATAGAAAAAGAGAGAGGAGACCAACTGGTGTTAGGTCTTACCGACTGATAAACGAAGAGAGAGGAGACCAACCGGCACTAGGTCTCACCGACTGGTAGAAGAAGAGAGCAAAGACCAATTGGCGTTAGGTCTCCCCAACTAATAGATGAAGAGAGAGAAAGACAACCGATACTAGGTCTCTCTAGTTGACAGAAGAAGAGAGAGAAAGCCAACATGTGCTAGGTCTTGCCAGTTGAAAGGGAGAGAAGAGAGAGAAAGAGAGAGAGGGGAGGAGAGGAAAAGTTGTCTGCTCGAAGGGTACCAACCCTTTTCTTCTCTCTCCTCTCTCTCTTTCCAAGACGTACTCACAGGCTCAAGTAAGGAATCAAAATTTTATTGAATTTTCAAAGAATCCACTCAAGACAGAGAGGTTGTGAGGGTTTGCGTGTTCCCGATTTACAATGAGGCAGTGCCTGTTTATAAAGAGTTGTGCCCAAATATGGGTGGATTGATCAAAATTAAACTTAATTACTGAAAATTAAGACTTAATTGAATTAAAAGAAATTCTAAAAATGGGTGCACAAAAACTGTTTTGCCCTTGCCTAACAATGGGTGGAATTTCAAAACAGTCCATGTGGCTTCCCGAAAACTTTCGTGATCTTCCGTGGTTGACCCGGGGTTGTTTTGATGCCCGTTTGATCGAAAGATTATTGTTTTCTTGTAGGGATCGACATGGCGATTGTTTTGATACCAACTTCGAGCCATGAATCATGTTTTTGAATCATGCTCATGAGACTTGAAATTTGTTTGAATCTTGAAAACTTCATATCAATAGTGCGTTCTTTCCTTAATGTTTTGCTGTGATTTATTCATCGTAGCGCACTAAGCATGTCATCACGATCATGTGGCAACAATCGAAAAGGGATTTGGAGCCCAAACGAAGAAGTCACAACTTTTGAGTTTTGACAGGAATCTAGAATCCATCGGCCGAAATTTTAGTAACTTCGTTGGCTTCATTCATAAAATCTGACCATCCATCATATACGTGGTTCTGTCTAATGATAGCCCTGAACCTTACGCACACAATGGAATTGGTTTTGCATCAATCTGTTGCATGAGCATCGTGATTTGGTTCATCAAGCGAGGCGCATTGCTGCTGAATTTTTTGCAATTTCTTCACAGAAAGAAAACTTCTCTCTAGCTTTTCTCCCTACTCGGATATCATCTCAAGGCGTGTCATACATTGAATTGTTCGTCTTGATGAGACGAATGTGTTCACCAGGTTCGAGAGAGATCTGATTTGGAAACGAGTGAGTTACGGGCCCCAAAAGTGACTGCCTGTGACTGTAAAAACAGCCACCTTTAATGGTGTTTTGGGGCAGTGAGGCCTTACGGGAAAAGTATGAGACATCTCATGTTTCAATGTTTTGCTCATATCTTTATCTTAGAGTGTCTGATCAAGATGAAACGTAGCCCATATAGGTTTTGGACCGTGCCGGACCCAATGGTTGTAGTCCCACAATGATTTGAAACACCAAAGATGTCGCTCCAGTTGTAGGGTCTATTTCAGGGTGCTAGAGATCAATTTTCTGAAAATTATTTTGTTGTGTTCACTGCCTTAGAAGTGTCTGATCATGATGAAACTTGGTAGGTGGTCTTTTGAAGTGTTGATGACGATCTTGAGCAATTCTAGGGCCACTCTGAGACTTTTGGGAATTTTCCACTGTTTTGTAGGCTTTATGGGCCTGCTTCCTACCAAGGACCAAGGTGATGAAAAATACGTTCAAACAATCCTTAGTCATCGCCGTCCATAGTCATGGAGTGACAGTGTCGTGGCCCCTGGGCGGCATTGGGCACTGCTGCTCACGGTGAGTGGTCGAGTAGTGAATGCAAGACCGAGTTAACCATCGCCGTCGACAACACAAGAAGGCAGCACGCGACGATAGGTATAGAGCTTACGAAAGAAGCTTATGGACAGCGTTATGCATCACCGCGAACCTTCACAGATGGTGAAAGGCATCACTGTCTGCGATAGGCGCAAGGAACAAGAGAAGCTTGCAGACGGCATAGCGCATCGTCGCGACCCTTCGTGGGCAGTGATAGGCACAGGGTGCAAGAGAAGCTTGCAGACGAAGTTACACATCACAGTGACCCCTTACAGGCGGCGATGGGCATCGCCGTCTGGGATAGGCGCAGGGTGCAAGAGAAGCCTGCAGACGGCGTTACGCAACGCCACGACCCTTCACCAACAGCGATACGGATCGTCGTCTGTGAAAGGCGTAGGGTGTAGGAGAAGCCTGTGGACGGCGTTACGCATTCACAGGCAACGATAAGCATTGCCGTCTACGACAGGCGTAGGGCGCAGGAGAAGCCTGCGGAAGGTGTTACACATCGTCACGACCCTTCGCAGGTGACGATAGGCATCGCCATCTGTGATGGACGAGATGCATGGGTGACACCCCAGCAGGTGGCAACAGGCATCGCCGTCTATGACCCATAAGAGGAAGAAAGATAGTATGCGGTCGGCAATACACATTGTCGTGCATGAACCATGGTGAAGAAAGAAATGAATGAAGAGAGAGAGAAAGAGCAGATTGCGCATGGCGCTACCATAGCCATACACGACCTGCGAATTCACAGGAGGTGGAAGAAAGAAAGAGGCATGCACGGAACTACCACTGCCGTGCATGGCCTCTCAGAACGACTCAGCAAAAGAGCTGAAGACGAAAGAGAAGAAGAGAGTAAAAGCAAACCAGAGAAAGAAGAAGGGAAAAGAGAGAAAATACCTTGAAGGTAGGAGGGGTACTACTTTAAACTTCTCTCACCTCTCTTTCTCTCCAAGACACACTCACGAATTCAAAGAAGAATCTCCAATTTTTTTGCTCAACCTAGAGAATGAAAGGGGGGGGGTCCTTTACAATGACTTTTCCAGCCTCTTCTCAATGAGAGGTAGCATCTATTTATAGTCTAGGGCTAAAACATGGATGGATCACCCAAAACTAATCCTAATTAATGATAATTAACGTTTATTTAAATTAAAAGCAATAAGAAAATAGGGTGTAAAATGACTTATTTGCCCCTTCCTAACAATTCATAGAATTTCAAAATAGTCCCTATTGCTGCCCTAGAACGTGCGTGATCTTTCATGGATGATTCGGGGTTGCTTTAGCGTCCGTTTGTCCGAAAGATGATTGTTTTCTTGTAGGGCTCGGCATGGCGATCGATTTGATAACAACTTTGAGCCATGGATCGTGTTTTTACGCCACGATCATGCGACTTGAAGTTTGGATGAATCTTGAAAACTTTGGATCAATAATGTGCTTGCTTCTTGATGTTTTTTAGTGATTTCTTCACTGGATCACACTCAGCATGACGTCACGATCGTGTGGCAACAAATACAGCTCAATTTTATGTTCGGGAGAAGATTTCACAATTTGGAGTTTTGGCCGAAATCTGGAATTTTGACACCGAAATTTACAGTCCCTTTATTGGCTTCGTGTCCAAAATCTGATCATTCATCATGTACGAGATTCGGACCAGAGACAACCCTATACCCTATGCATATCATGGAACTAGTCTCGTTTCAATCCGATGTGTGAGAGTCGTGATTTGGCCGCTCGAGCAAGGCGTGTCGCTGCTGATTTTCCTACAACTTTCTTCATGAATCCGAAAATTCTCTCTAGCTTTTCTCCTTGTTCAGATGTAGTCATGGGCATGCCAAATATCAAAACGTTCGTCTTAATGAGACAAACATGCTCACAAAATTTGAGCATGTTTCGACTCGGAACGAATGAAATATGGACCCCGAAAGTCAATATTCATGATTGTCCCTTTAATGGAGGGTGGCCGAACAAAAAAAGGTGTGCGACTCCTTCTGTTTCGGTCTGGAGTGTCTGTTTAAGCTGAAATTTGACCCCTAAGGGTTTTCAACCATGCTGGATCGAATAACAGTGGCCCCACAGTAATTTGATGCTTAGAGAGTAGGGTTTCAATTATAGAAGTCCATTTTAGAGTGCAAGAGGTTGATTCTACTTAAACTATTTCTAGTCTGCAATGCCTTAGAGATGTCGGAATGTGATAAAACTTGGCAGGATGCTTTTAGGAGTCCTTATGAAGATCTTGATCAATTTTGAGGTCATTTTGAGACTGTCAAAATTTCCACTATTTGTTAAGCTTTATTGACTGGCTTCTCTCTTTTATTCCACATCGACGACACATGGTGTTGAAAAATGTCTTCAAACAGCATGCCCCACTGAATGTTGTGCTTCAAGAGAATCGAGAAGGACAACATTCTGAAATTTTTCTCTAGATTTCTTTGTTTTTTCTTTCTAGCCACAGGACCACGTGAACGCCGAGGAGATTAACGCAATGTTGAAACTTGGTTGCTCGGATGTTTGGATGAAATGTACAGGTCCATCCACAAAGACTTTAGGGGGAGAAGAGACTTTGAGGAATCTTGTCGCGATCCTTACATTCATGAGACCGTAGGGGTTAGTTTTTAATGTCTTCACCCTATCAGACGAGTTTGCGACATGGAGAGATTAGTATTTATAGTCCTCATCCTATCAGATAGTACCTTGTAGATCCATTTTGTATTTTTTAGGGATCTTTCGGTCATCGTCCTCACCCTCAATGACTCTTCTTGTGTTTACAGGGATCTTTCAGTCATCGTCCTCACCCTCAAGGACGCTCTTTATTTTTGGAGGGATCTTTCGGCCATCGTCCTCACCCTCAAGGACTCTCTTTTGTTTTTTGGAGGGATCTTTCGGTCAACATCCCCACCCTCAAGAACTCTTTATTTTTTTTGGAAGGATCTTTCGGTCAATGTCCTCATCCTCAAGGACTCTTTTTGTTTTTGGAGGGATCTTTCGGTCAACGTCCTCACCCTCAAGGACTCTTTTTGTTTTTTTGGTGTTTGGGAGATCTAGTGAGCCTCTCACTCCCGGGTGAGCCATCTTGTGTTTTTTATTGGATCCTGACAGCTGAGGATTTTGTGTGGACCTCGTTAGTCAAAATTACACCTGTTTGGCAATTGGGTGCTGGCTGAGGTTGTGATGCTTCGTCAACCTGCTTTATTGGTCCAAGTGCCCACCGTAAAGACGGTTTTCACCAACCTCCTTTATTTATGGGCTGTTTTACCGATGATCTTGAGGCCATGTCCAGCCCTTTTCATCCGTTTTTACTCACGGTGCCCTGTTGGGGTTTTCGTCGTGACCAGACTTTTATTTTTATGAAACTCTTTTACTCATGGTTTCGTGACCATGCCCCACCGTCATTTTTAGTCATTGTGTTCCCCCATCTCGGAATACACCATGCCCGTTATTTTCTTTTTTGTAAAGGCATGTTTAAGGTCATTCCTTCAAGACCTATGCGAAGCCTTTTATCATCATGTGGTCAGGACGTGTACTACAGTTTAAGGTCATACAGCTGGACCATGGTGGTGATGGATGGCAGTCTGTTGAGGACATGAAGTGAGTAAGGTGGTGGTTTTAACTCTGTTAAAAATGGATGATCTAAGAATGGTGGGTGAACTGTGGTGACCCACTAACTAATGGTGAATATGGATGGCGAGATGGTTTGCCGTTATGTGAGCATGGATGAAACTCACTGAGAAATGATGGATGTTAGTAATGAAGTGAATGGACTCATTGGGGAAGTAATGAAGGTGGTGCGTGCACACGAACGGGTTGCTTGGCGAAGGCGTGTGTGAAAATGCATGTAAAGGGCGTGTGTTCCTATTGTCGGTGCTGGCTTATTTTAAGGTCATGCCTCCGGGACCTGTGTAAAGCAGTTTATCGTCATGCGCCCAGGACGTGCACTATAGTTTAAAATCATATAGCTCGGACCATGGTTACGCAATTTAGAGTCATGCAACTTGGACCATGCAGTTTAAGGTCGTGCAGCTAGACCTCTGCTATAGTTTAAGGTCATATAGTTTAGATTATGATGCTAAGCCTTTTAATGTCGTGCGGTCAGGATGTGCCCTATAGTTTAAGGTCATATAGCTCAAACCATGACTGTGCAGTTTAGAGTCATGCAGCTAAGACTATGCAGTTTAAGGTCATGCAATTAGACCTTCGCTACAGTTTAAGGTCGTATAGTTTGGACCATGCGGTTTAAGGTTGCGCATCTAGACCGCTGTGGGTTGCCGTATAGTTGAAGCTCCATGGGGGGATAGAGTGGTTTGGTGAGAAGCGGACCCAATGAGGATTAATGTTGTAAGTATGACTTCATGGGTATAATGAGCAATGGTATGCATGTAACTCCATTGAGAATGGAAAACTGGAGCACAGATGTAACCCCACTGGGGATTGAAGAGATAAGAATGACCCTAACTCCACTGGGGATAATGGGTTGCAATGTGGATGTGACTCCTACTGGGGATGAGGGACAGTGGCCTGCATGTAGCTCCACTGAGAATGATAGTCCGAAGCACAAGTGTAACCCCACTAGGGATAGTGGTAGAATACATCCGGTGGAGAGGTGCATCCATTTCATAGTTTAAAGTAATGTGCATGGACTATTTATCACGCCGTTTTAACGTCTTGCTACAGGGACGTGCATTACAGGTTTAAGGTCTTGTAGCTCAGACCATGGCTATGAAGTTTAAAGTCATGTGGCTAGGACCATGCAGTTTAAGGTCATGCAACTAGACCTCCGATACAGTTTTAAGGTCATATAGTTTGGACCACAGCTGTGCAGTTTAAAGTCATGCAGCAGAGACTATGCAGTTTAAGGTTGTGCAACTAGACCGCTGCTACAGTTTAAGGTCCTATAGTTTGGACCATGTAGTTTAGATAGTGCACAAGGCGATAGCTTCTTGTAAGGCACACGGCAATAGCTTCTTGTGAAGTGCATGACGATAGCTTCTAGTGAAGCACACAGTGATAGCTTCTTGTACAACACATGGCGATAACTTCTTGTAAAGCGCACGGCGTCGCCGCCTCAAGATTCCCGTTAAGCTCGTACGAGCCGGGAAAATATGTAAAAAGTCACCCAAAAATATAGTGCAGAAGGATGCTCGTGGTGAAACACCCCTGGAACCTCGTGCCCAGGGACACCTCCTCTCTGCTATTCCTTGAAGGGACCTTCCCACAAGCAATGGACCCTAAACAGTGGAAAATTCTGCACAAGACTGGCTGAGCCAACGCAAAGTAAGTGCCCTTGGCCATCATACAGGCCACATAAAAACAACTGAACCGGATGACATAACCTTCACCCCAGAAAGAGTGAACTTGCACAAGAAGATGGTCAAGTAGGCGGCCAAGTACACCCGGTCCCTCATATTTCGGCTCATAGGGCCACCGACTTCTTTGAATCCGTGATCGCCTCCGCCCGCTGAGACTCGTCTGCCCATGAAGTGCTCGAGCCCACATCCTCACCCTCTTAGCGGTTACCGAGAAAGTAATTTCGCCACACTTCAAAATGCACGCCACCGGTCGAGGGCAGCGACTCTGAGTACAAGAGCTGATAGATCTCGAACAGATCACTAAGATTCACAGGAGCACGCCTGTCCTTGATGGGCACACCCTCGAAAATGACCTCGGACAACTCCCTCCCCTGGCAAAGGGTGGTCGCCTACAAAATACAAATCTAGAAGGGTAATGCCCGCCTCACCCTACTGCAAAAGCCAACTGTTGGTACGAAAACACTACGTCTCCAACAAACCACTCATGATTTTCGAACACCGATCGTAGTAGCCAGCCGAGCATTGACATGTCGTAGCTAGACCACACTCCTTCAAGGTACCGGTGAAAGAATCCAACGCGTCCGATGTCCAAGTGTTGTATCCAGCCAGGTACTGGTGCTCATTCAAAACAAAGGGTTCCCGCAGCCCATTGAAGACCAGGCTTTGCCAGCATCCTCTTCCCCAATGTAGGCATACTCTCATTAGAAGGAGAATGCCTATGCAAAGCTTGATAAAGGGGAACGTCATCCCTCTCAATAGGCACCCCCATGCAGACAAAGCTACACGCTTTCTCCTGCAAAGGTGATGCGAGAAGGCCAGGTAATCTCCTGGCTAGGCTCAAGCTCTCCCAATGAAGTTGCCCTCTCCAAAGACACCCTAGTGTAGAGATTGGACCCTAACTCGTATGCACGAGGAATTTGGCTCACATTGAGAACTTGCACTGCAAAAACAAAAAAAAGTGGGGAGGGGTAAAAACAAACGCGTCCACCAGAGCACAAGAAGAAAAAAAAAAAAGGTGCAAGAAAGACAGAAGCATCTAAAAACCCTACCAGGAGGAGGGGCCGAACTCGTATCAGCCATTATCGCCGTAAAACCTCTAGACACCAAAAAACGTGTCCTCCCCAAGAAGACCAAGCAAACAGAAGTGTTTACGATGCAAAATCTGACAGATCCTCCGATGAAGATCTCTTGCATCTTGACACCTTAAACTGATGAAAATGAGGTGGTAGAGAACGTGGAACAAATCGAATTCAGATCAGAGGCCAGATCTGCCCGAAAACGAGAAGATCTATACTCAGATCTATGGCAAAGCCAGCATGGTCCAAGACACTAAGAAAAACAATTCTAAAGCAAATGAACATATCAAATTAAAATAAAACTAAACCAAACAGTTAGAAAGAAAAGCAATAAATGATTACAGACTGATACCAAACAGGGCCGGATGGCTCGAGACTCTCTGGCCTTCGAGGGCACGCTCATATCAGCACCAGCATCCTCTTTGTCTCTTTGATTCGGATGTCGGCCAGCAAATCTCTAGTATCAAAGGGTGGTTGTGCCCTAAGATAGTTTAGATCTAAGGTTGTTGTGTTTAGGTTTTTCAGGCTTAAGGTTAAGATTGGGGTTTTCTCAGTAAAAGTCTGTCTAGGGTTAGGGTTTTTTTCAATCAAGAGATCCCTTTGAATAGCCACAAAAAAGACACTTATAGGGCCAAGGATTCATTGTGAAGGATAACTTTCCATAATCAACAGATCTCCATCCAAAAAAACCAATTTTCGGGGTATGAATCTGAGTGACATTGGTGATGTTGTCCGAGCGACACTCCTAGTGTCGCCCAAAAACTTTTGGTAATAAATGTCAAAAAAGGCAGGAAATCCATTCCAAAATAAAAATTTCAGTTTTAGGCCAAAAGTGGTCGGGCGACACTAGTGGTGTCACCTAGTCTGGGTTGGGAGACACTGCCAGAGTCGCCTAAACCCAATCTAACTAAAACTAAAAAAAATTTATTCTAATGTGTAGTTCAGCATTTTATGAAGCTCTCAGAGAAACTTGGGTCAAAAAGGATTTTTTTACTATTGTTAATGATTTTTTTGGTACTACAGGGTGTCTATAGGATTCTAGGCAAAACAGGATTTCTGCAGGGTTCCAGATAGGTAAATTGATTCTGTATCACATGACAGGCTGTGTGAATTATGGATTTTGGATTTACTAGGTCAGTGTGATCTTAAAGGTTGAAGAAATCATAAAATTTGCCAGTTACCCCTCTTTGCACTCCCTGACCTTCGAAGGACAGGTGAGTAGCAAAGAAATAGACACTTTGGCGTTCCATGTCCTTCGAGGGGCAGGTGAACGTCAAAGATATGGCAGACATTTTAAATTTCTTCTTGAGGTCACGTGGTTAGCGGGCACACCAACTAATCCCTCCAAGTCATTGCACTCACCGAGCTCTCCCACCTAGGGCATTTTTCCTCCTAGGGTTTTCGGCGTAAGATGTCGATGAGTTACACAAGCTTGAAACTCAAGCTGGATTTTCTAGCCATGCCACTTAAATTCAAAGGTTTTGCATTTTAAAAATTTTTAACCCTGCCATTTTCTTTGATCTCCTTAGGGTTTCCTAAGGCTAAAGCCTTTCAATAGGAAGAGACTTGTCTAGCCGATTCTGAAGAGAGAGACGAGGTAGCAAAGCGGCAATCGCGGCAATGCGGTAATCATCATGTACGGGTGTCCAAGCTCCTTTGCTTTTAAAATCTTATAAGAAATTTTGAAGATAGAGGGAGATTTGAAATAGAACCCGGAGCAAGGATAGGTTAAGATTTTAACAAAGAAATTAAAGTTTTTGAAAAACACAAAACATATTGTAAAAATTTTGAAAAGAGAAAGATATTTCGAAAAACAAGGTTGGTTAGGAGTTTTAACTCCTGCAACCATGGAGCCCTCTAAGCAGTTTAGCAACATGCAAGATGGACCATACACCCGACCCTTTTACGTCAACCGGGAATAGATGGAATACAGCTGACCCTTTTACGTCATACAGGGATAGACGGAATACACCCGACCCTAGGACATCATACGAGGATAGACGGAATACACAGGACCTTTCACGTCATACGGGGCTAGACGGAATACACTCGACCTTTCACGTTATATAGAGCTAGACGTTACCTATCTCGGCTCTTTTACTATACACGAGTTTGACGTTAAATTGGATGCACCCAAACTTTTACGTCATACGGGGCTAGACAGTACCAATCTCGGCTCTTTTATGTTGCACAAGTTTGACATTGAACTGGATACACACGACCTTTTACATCATACAGGGCTAGACAGTACCTGTCTCGGCTATTTTATGGTGGATGAGTTTGACGTTGAACTGGATACACCCGACCTTTCACGTCATACGGGGCTAAATGGTACCTCTCTCGGCTCGTTTACGTCACAGGAGTTCGACATTTTTCCTATCTCAGCTCTTTTACGTCGCGCGAGTTTGACGTCTCCCACCGCTCTTTATTTTTTTATTTTTTTTTGTTATTGTCATTAGGGGTGGGCGACACGACCAGTGTCGCCCGGGCGGCACGCATAGCATTACCCATGAATATTGTTTTCTGTTTGTTTTGTTAGAAATTGAAAAAGGGAAGGAAAGATTTGGGCGACACTAGGCATGTCTCCCATGTAAATTTTTTTATTTTTGCTATTTTTTTTTTTTTTTTTTTTTTTTTTATGCAAAAAGTTGGGAAATTAAAAGAAAAAATTTTGTAAAAAAAGAATTGTGGTGTCGCCCAGGTGACATGAGTAGTGTCACCCTCACAGGCTAGGCGACAATAGGCGTGTCACCCATACAATTTTTCTTTTTCTTTTTTTAACATGGGGATGAGAAAGGCGTTTTTTTTCAAAATTTTGTGGGCTACACCAGCCTGAGTACGGAATTGGGCGACACCAGCCGTGTCACCTAGACCTCTGACCTCCAAAATCAAAGTTTATCATTTTGGAAGGTCTTAAGGTTATCCAAATCCTATGTTGGCCGAAGTTGAAATCTACAGGACGAGTTTTGGGTCGAATTTCTTGTTTTCTATAAAAATCATCCTCTTCCCATTCTCCCTTCATCCTTCAAGCTCATCTTTCTTCTTCCCATCTCCATCTTCTTCCTTCTTCACCATCTTCCCTCTGATCTTACTGGTTTTTTCTTGTAGTCATCCTTAGACTTTCATGGCTCCTAGGAAGGACAACGCGATCTCCAAGGGCAAGGGGAACGTTAATGAGCGGGCTGACAATGGAAGAGAGGATGAGGTTTTTCCTTTGTTTTCTAAGGTTAGGCAATTTCCTGAGGGTCTGCCCTCCCAAATCTCATAGGGCCTTTGATCAGGTGAAATCCCTCAGCGTGTCAATGGCTTCCCTGTCATTGGGCCCTAGTTCAGGGATTGGTTTCTTTCTACTTGACAATGGCCCGAGGTCGTGGCCTTTTTGGCTTAATTTCAATGACAAGCATCTTGAACATGGCCTCTTGCCATGTGACCTTTCCACTCCTTGAGGCTCTTGCTGATAGGTTAAACTATCAAACAAACACCTTCTTCCTTCCTACAGGCGAGACAACACCAACTTTGGAGGAAACTACTATGATTTCTGGCTTGATCTTGGCCAAGATTGCGTATCAACCTTCTACTGCCACCAACGATCATTCCATCATGGGTGTTTGACTGTTGGGAGCTGCCTACTCTTCACACGGTCAGCGGGTTGATATGGAGTTGCTGGTCCAGAATCAAGAGCGCTCTCGAGCCGCCAAATGGATCTGTATTTTTCTTTTTGTGTTGTTAGGATCCATCCTTTTTCCAAGTGGTCATAAGACGGTTCAAAGTTCTGTTATTCCTTTAGCCCATGCCTTCTAGGAGCGAGCGGGTTACACCATTGTTCCGGCCGTGTTGGCAGGCATTTATCGGGGTCTTCACGACTGGGTCACTAGAGGCGACCGATTCATCGAGGCAGTATCCTGATTTTGCAAGTATATTTTCAAACTCAATTTTATTTTATTTTGTCCCCTGCAGCTCAGTTTTTCTTCTGGTTTTGGCCCTTGGATCTCATATTTTTGTAATAGAAATTTCCTAGAAAAAGCCCAGCTCGATCAGGGAGGGTCTCAATTAGGCGACACTGGTGGTGTCACCCACATAAGCTGTGCAACACCACTAGTGTCGCCCTGGTCAATTTTCCCCGGATGGTTCTAGGGTTCCTTATTGTTGTTTTGTGACCTGTTGGGGCGCTTTTGGTTCCTGGTTTTTACAGATTTGGGCCCATGAACACATCGTCGTTGTCCATCCTCCTCGATCAATGATGGTTGTATCTGCTGCTCTGGGACTAGCATATGTCAATGACTCCACTCGACCTTGAGATGTCAATTATTATCGACAGCTTTTGGACGAGTTGTCGTCCTTTGATTGGGTGATCAAGGGTTTTAAGAATGTGCCCCTGTTTCTGCCTGCTATGGGGCTTTCATGTCTCATTCTGGCATGCCAGTACTTCTCAGAGGGGTATTTCCCTCAAAGGGTGCTTCTCCAGTTTCGTCATACTCAAAATTACACTTCTCCAGGAGAAACGATTGATCGTCATCCTATTTTTCCTCTTTGACGGCACCCTTCCACCCTTCTGGACAAGGCGGGTTTGTCGTGGAAGGGAAAGAAGTCTTCTTCTAGTGAGGGGTTGGAGGGAACATGTTTGCCCTCTTCCGTTATGTCCCAAGGCATCAAGACCTCGTGGCGAACCGTCTACTCCTACGTAGGATCTCATGCCTCCTCAAGAAGATGGTGCCTCTTGTTCAAATAAACGAATCAAATCCAATGTGGACGTGTTTGACATCAGCTTGGAAGAGGCTGAAGTCGAATTGGCTCGATGGGTGGCCTTCGTGGGGGAACTCAAGGAGAAGGCTGTTGATCCGAAGCCGAAGACTGCATAGCCAAATATTTTCTTTTTCTTTATTTTTTTTATTGACATGAATAAGTTGATCCTATGTCACCATTACTTTTCAGTAGTTCTATTTTTATTTACGTCTGTTAGGACAGTAGAAACTTCAGTGGTAGGACCAAGTTTAATTTGCGTAAATACATGTAATAAGCCCATTTTCAATGGATGAATAAAGTTAGATTTTTGAGATACCCAAAATTTTATTTTTTGTTCTGATTGATTTTTTGGGATTGTGAAATCCCTTCTATTTTTTATTTTATCTTAGTTGCTGCCTCTGTTGGGAGATCTTGTTCATCTCTACTTGTGCATTTGATTCATCGAAGCATAATATAGCACTTCTTTGCACACACTTTTTAAACTAAATTTTTACAAAACTCACCCCCTAATTGTAGGGTTTTTGTCTCGAATTTCTGACTATTAGGTCATCGTACGCACACACAAGGATGAGCTTGCCTTATTTTTCCTCAAGGGATCCAGTTGAGAGAAGAACGCTCCCAGACTAGCCAGTATCGTCATTGGCGAGATTCATCCATCTCCGATATGTGGTAGTAGGCAGTTATATTCATACAACCATGGAGTTCCTGACTAGTTTCAACCCTTCATAACTGGCGTAGGAAGTTGTATTCGAGAACAAGGTCAGATCAACTAACAGTTTAACCTCTTGTAGTGATGGAGGAAGTCCTTTCTAAAAGGGTTTTGTTTTTTAAAATAGATGACTTAAAAGTCCATTTGAAATGCATTTTCAAAAGGGACGGGCCTTATAGTTTTTCCACCTGTGGTCCCTTTGGTGGTTTCTTTATTATGTTTTACCCAAAGATGATGAAAGGATTTCCTTGTGGGATCGTGAGAACTTAAAGGTCTCAGAGTTATCTTTTTACCTTTGGAGCTTTCATCATATGCTTTTCCGGTCCATGAAGAGTTTTCTTGATTCTTACTGGGCTTCAATCTTTGAGAAGTCTCGACATTCTTCCAGGGTTCGTCGAAGTATTTTCCAGTCATGTTATCCTCCCACATCTTTTTGAGTTCGTCCTGTTGGGAATCTGTAGGGTTTAGGAGGAGTTTTCGTCATCAGGGTCTGCTTGTGCAGTATTGTTGGAACTTGCAAGTACTTGTTTGTACTTGAATTTTTTGAATCGAAAGCTCCTTCTTGGAGATTTTTTTTATTTTTTATTTTTACCAGTGATGCCTTGTCCTATTTTTTTTTTTTTTTTTTGTGTGATGCCCTTTCAGGTTTTCACCACGCTTTTGAGCCCGTTACGGGTAATATCTTTTGAGATACATCGCATTAATGAGGTCGTTGAGTTCGTATGTGCACTCTGGTAACCACCAATGGCCCCACCCAATTAGGTTTGAACTTGCCTAAAGGGTGTGGATTTGCAGGAGTGTGGAAGATTTTCATGAGTACCATGTCCCCTTCTCTGAATTGTCGAGGAACAAATTTTCTTTGATATGCCCTCTCGATTCTACACTGATAAGCAACAATATTTTGTGTTGTTAATGGTCATCTTTCATCCAAAGTAACGAGGGCAACGATTCGTGCTTCAATCTTTTGTTCCTCATCTAAATTTTTATAAATAAACACTCGGAGAGATGGTATCTCAACTTCAATGGGTAGAACCGTACACCAATGAGTATAGGGTCATGTCAGTAGGAGTCTTCTCAGTTGTCTGGTAGGCCCATAGTGCGTCGTTTAGCTTTTCATGTCAATCTTTGCCATCTTCTATTATTCTATTTATAATTCTGATAAGTCCTTTGTTTGTGGCCTCTACTTATCCATTTCCTTGAGGGTAGTAAGGTGTGGAAAATTTTTGCGTTATCCCAAAATTTTTTCACACCATAGTGACCCTTTCATTTTTGAAGTTGGATCCGTTGTCAATAATGACCCAGGAACACCAAATCTGAATACAATGTTGTTTTTTATGAACCGATTAACATGTTGTCCTTACATTTTGACAAATAATACGGCCTCTACCCATTTGGTGAAGTACTCTATAGCCGTTAATATAAAACGGTGGCCATTTGGTGAGATCATTCCGATGATATCAAGACCCCACATGGTAAAGGGCCATACGAGCGGTGTTGAGTTGAGTAGCATGGATGATGCATGGATGAGGTCTCCATAAAGTTGACATTTGGGACACCTCTTAATGAACATCCAACAATCTTCGAGCATGGTAGTCCAGTAATAGCCTTGGCACCTGATTTTCTAATCTAAGGTGGCTGCCCAAGAATGACCTCCTTCATTGTGTAACTCTATCAGTAGTGGGTCAATTTCTGACTGATCAAGACACCATAAAATGATGACATCGAAGGATTTCTTGAACAGGAGATCACCTCCTACTAAGAATCCCATAAAAAACTATCGAAGAGCCTCTTTATCTTTTTTGGTGGCTCCTTCAGGGTATAACCCACCTTTCAGGAGGGATAGAACATCGTGGAACCATGGTTTTGCCTTAACTAGCGCATCTAAATCCACGAGAGACACTTCCCCATCGTTTTCATTTTCTTGTTCTATTTCTTTTTCGATCCTTGGGGGGGAAGGATTATGTTTGTTCCTGATGTAAAATGGCAGCGTGGTGATTTCTGGAGGAATATCAACCATTGAAGCAAGGGTCACAAGGGTGTCGAAAAACCAATTATTTTCCCTAGTTACATGCTGAAAGGTGATTTTCTTTAAAGATGGGATCATCCTTTCCACCTTTTCTTGATAGGGTTTGAGATTTTCCTCTTTCACCTTCTAAATCCCTTGAACATGGTTTATGACGAGTAAGGAGTCACCAATCACTTGTATTTGCTGGATTTTCATTTCCATAGTATTCTCGAGCTTGGCTATCAAGGCTCCATATTCAGCAATGTTATTGGTACATGGGAAATTCAATCTGATGGCTGTTGGCATTAAAATATTCTTGGGTGAGCATAATATGATTCCTATACCTGACCCGTATTCATTCCTTGCACCATCAAAGTATAGCTCCCAAATTGAGTCCTCAATTGTGAAGAGGTTTCAACAGGGAGAATCTGTGTTGATGGGAGTGTTATCTGGCAGTGCATTTTCAGCTAAGTGGTCAGCAATGGATTGTCCTTTGACCGATGTTTTAGTGACATATTTGATATCGAACTCGCTCAATAACATTCTCCACTTCACCAAACATCCTAAGGACTGATCTTTCCTGATCTTTCCAATACATACTTGAGTGGGTCAATTCTTGAGATGAGCATGACTGTATGAGATAAGACATAGTGTCTTAATTTCTGCATAGCCCACACAAGTGTTAAGCAATGCTTCTCCAGTTAGTGTATCTCGTCTCATAGTCGACCATGGTTTTGCTAATGTAGTATATCATTTGTTCTTCTTTATGGTCACGTATTGTCCTAACATGGTCCCCCATGGTCTTGTCTTTCACAAATATGTATAGGAATAGGGGTTTATTTAGATTAGGAGGACTAAGAATGGGAGGTTTTGTGAGGTACTCCTTGATTTGATCGAACGCTTCTTGACATTCATTATCCCATATGAATAGGATATCTTTCTTAAAGAGCATATTGAATGGTGTGCACTTATCTGCCAGTTGTGAAATAAAATGCCTTATGGCTTGTATGCGACCTTGAAGCCCGCGAATTTCTCTAATGTTCCAGGGAGGGGGAATTTCAGTGATGGCTCGTATTTTCGATGGGTCCACCTCAATGCCCCTTTAGCTCACTTTAAAGCATAATAATTTTCCAGATTCAACTCCAAAGGCACATTTTTGTGGATTGAGATTGAGTTGATGTTTCCTGAGTCTTTCTAAAATGGTTCTTAGGCTGGTGAGATGATCAGACCTAGTCTTCGACTTGACCAGAATGTCGTCGATATAGTCTTCCATGATGGTGTGCATTAATTCGTGGAAGATACTAGAAATTGCCCGTTGATAAGTTGCCCCTGCATTTTTTAGGCCAAAGAGCATGACATAGTAACAGTAAGTTCCCCATTGCGTTATGAATGAAGTCTCGGTCTGGTCTTCTTCTGCCATGAGGATTTGGTTGTAGCTTGAGAAGTTGTCTATGAATGATAATATCTCATGTCCCGTAGTGTTGTCTATCAAGGCATCTATATTTGGTAATGGAAAATTGTCTTTGAGACATGCTTTATTGAGGTCTCAGTAGTCGACACACACTCGGATCCTCCTGTCTTTCTTGGGTACGACCACTATGTTGGCCAACCATTCTGAGTAATCGACGGGGGTAATGAATTTCGCCTTGAGCAGTTTGTCGCTTTCTTCTTTGATTTTGTGCTCAAGGTGGGTCTTTTGACGTCGAAGTTTCTGCTTAACAGGCCTCAGTCCTTCTTTGAATATTAGGTGATGCTGCATCAATGTGGGATCTAGCCCTGGCATATCATCGTATGACCAGGCGAAGACATCGTGATATTATTTGATAAAGAAAATCATATTTTCCCACTCCTCAGGAGATAGGGAGGTTCCAATCTTGGTTAACCTTGGGTCCTTCTCAGTTCCTAGGTTTACATCGATCGTCTCTTCGATGATAGCTTTTGGGTCACCATCGAACCTCTTCTTGAATTGCTCAACATGGGAAGTGAGTTCCTCAGGTTGATAGATTTCTTCAGACTCTTGCTCTCTTGATCTTTGTCTTGGTCGTCCAATTCGTCATCTTGGGTATTGTGCACTGTTATTGGGCTATCTTGAGTGTTCGTCGTTTTTGAAAATTATTTTTCATTATTATCAATTTTATTATGTTTTGAATTTTCAATGGATTTTGAAATAACATAGGAGGTGTCCCTTACGGGACTTGCGAGAGAAATGTTGGGGGACTGGACGTGCCCGGTGGTTAGATGGCCACCCTGCGCCTATCGATTTTTTGGAACCGGGACATGAAGGTATTGCTGGTATGCTTCCAGCGATTCTCGAGATAGAGGAGTGATCAACCAATTTCATTCCTGGGTTTGTATCGGTGGATTACCACCCTTAGCTGTGTTAGAGCCAATTGTCCATACCTTCAAATACAGGTCAGTACAAAGGTCTTCAATCCCTAATACTTTTGTGTGCTGAGATGTGGAAGAAGAATTCCCGACCATTGGGGAATCAATGATCACTTTGGCCATTTTGAAGGACATGCATCGATAGGATCGAGGCTTTGAATGCCTCCAGATACAAATCTCGGATAGCATAAATGCCTCATCAGGCTTTGAAATAAGGTGAGAGAATATTTGTGACCTCTTCGATCCCCATTTTCAGTTTTGGCTTGCAGTGATTCAAAAATCGCCTCCGTTACGCCTTGCCCTTAACTCCCCAAGCCTTGGCCTAGTTGGAAGCCTTCGGAGAAGAGCATGTGCCAAGCTTCAAGGGGTATCGATGTTGTCCTCCATCGATGCAGAAGTTTAACAAATTTGAGGAACAGGGTCAGCGGCCTCTAGGGGTAAGGT
Source organism: Amborella trichopoda (assembly GCF_000471905.2). The sequence continues at coordinate 1,021,724 of NW_006497279.1, forward strand.
GGAACAATCGGCTTGCTCGAAGGAAGTGAGTGGGATTTTCCAAGCTCGACCCCCTACGGCTACCTTCCCATTATGTATACTAGGCTTGAGAAAAGAAGGGGATTCAGCACATACCTTTGCGACGCCATTTTTTGCTGGAAATTTGAGGCATTTATGGAGTGTAGAGGCGACCGCGAGGTTTTCATACAGCCACGGTCTTCCTAACAGCATGTTGAATGAAGGTTTTATGTCCAAAACATAAAACGTTATCACTTGGGCGATAGGGTTGATCTTGCGTGTGAGGGGCAGTATGCCTTCAGCTTGTCTCTTGGTCCCGTCGTATGCAGCGATAGTTAGTTGACATGGCTCGAAGTCATTTGGGCTTTGGCCTATATGCTTCATTGTTTTCATAGGGTATATGTTTAAGGATGCCCCAGTATCAACAAGCACTCTCCGTATCTCATATCCTTCATAAAAAAGGTGATGTGCAGAGGTTGGACATGAACGCGGTTGAAGCTGGTTGGGATGTCATCGTCTGTGAACACGATTGGCGTTGGTACCATCAGCTGGTTGGTCATTCCGCATAACTAATCGGGTTGTGTGCTGCTCTGGATGTGCTTCTTGGCGAGGACCTTTTCGATCTGGGCTCTATGCCCTGGTGAATTGGCGAGAAGCTCCAAGATGGAGATTTGAGCCTGGATCTTCCTGAGATGAGCTGGTTGATCATAAGTGGTTGCGAATGCTTGAATTTCTTTATTCGGCTCATGATCTGTGACCCCTGCTAGTTGTCTAGCTTTTGAGGTGTTTCTCATTCTTTTGTCGAGAGTATCGGTCATCAATTGAATGGGATTGAACACTCGGCCTCTACGGTTTAGGGAATCAACCTCGCCAGCCTGAAACTCGATAGGGTCAGCCCGAGCGAGAGTAATGGGAGACTTTGGGGTGCTGGCCCCTTGTTTGGAAGATGATCCATTTTTCGTTGATCTTGACCATATCGATCTCTAATGTATCATCTTCGTCATATCGGTCCCACTTGGGAAGGTTATCGAGGTTCGGAGATGAAGGGTTTCCTCTTAGAAGGCTCAAAACATCTTCTTCGGACTCTTGAAAGTGATGATCACAAGCAAATATGAATTGACTAGGATCATCTTCTTCGTCTCCACTCTCAACCATGTGAATGACGACATTCTCTTTTGAGTTTTCTTGAGCTCCCGGCTTTTCGATCATTGTGACCATATTTTTAGGGAGAGGATTTATGAAGATATCCATCTTTTGATTAGGTTCTTCAACAGGTTGATTTCTACGTGCAACAGTGATGTCCCCCCTATTGATTAACCCTTGAATCAACCGTTTCAAATACAAGCAGTTTTGGCTATCATGAGCATGGTTTTGATGCCATTTGCACCACATGCTCTTATCCGTGACTTGAAATGGTGGTTCAGACGGTGGCGGGAGATAAACCATGTTTCTTTGAGAGGGGTGAAATTATCCTCTCGTCTTTGGTTATTATTTTGAGCATTGGCTCTAGGCTGACCCCTTTGATTTTGGTTCTGATTGTTGCGTTAAGCAGCTGAACCTTGAGCCAGTCCATTAACGACAATCTCATTAACTTGACCGGACGCATTTCCCTTGTTATTGTTTTTGTTCTTATTTTGGGGATTTATTATCGATTTATTATCGGGCCTGGTGCCGAGGGGTGTCCCTCTAGCCCTTTCATGCTATGCCACCCAATCGATCATGGAGTCATAAGAGTGGGGAATAAGACCTTGGCTGAAGAAGGTCATGTATTCGGGAACAGCGTTCTCTAAGGCTATGAAAATCTTGGCTGGATCGGTAAGTGGACATTCTATGGCCCACATCGCCACCTCGCATAATCAACCAATAAAATCTTTTAAGGATTCTCCTAGGTTTTGTTTCGTTGCACTAAGTTCCCCTAGGGAGAGAGGTCTTAATGGCGACCCATGGTAGTGAGAGATGAATAGGTTGAACATTTTGTCTGAAGTTATGTGTGGTCGAGCAGACATTGTTTTTCGATGCCAGTTCAAGGCCTCGCCGGTCAATGTTTGTGAAAATATGGCCTTTAGTTAGTTAGGCCTGTCTCAAAAAGCTCGAACGGAGAGGAGGTACACGTTGCCGTGAGTGTGTGGATCACTCTTCCCGTTGAACTTCTTTCTATATTCTGGGACGACAAATCCCAGGGGAAGGTCTTCCATGCCTCCAAGGGTCTCATGAACATAGGCTTTCGAGGGTAGGATTTCATGCATGATCAAACTTACCAGCATATCCTGCATTGCTTTTATGGTTCTTTCTTGTTGGGTATTTAGCATGACAGAAGGCCCACCGATCAGTGGGTTCCCAAGCGTAAACTGATGAGTAGAGACTTGGGGTACATGTTGGCCTGCATGGGCCTGAGATTGATGGGGTGCAACCACTGGGGCAATTTGATACATTTGAGCCCGAGGGGCATACTGACCCATAATTGTCCCCACTGGTTGCGAAAATTTCATGGTTTGTTGGACAGGGTGAAATAGAGGGACAGATTGATGAATCGGCTGACTCGATTGTGCTAGGGGTTGACCTATACCACTAAGTTGGTTTGGGATCAACCCGTAAGCTGAGGCATGAACAGTGTAACCTAGGTCAACTAGACTTTTAAAGGCAGCTTGGACACCTATTTCGCCTAAGGGTAGTCTAGATTGATACCTATGCTTTGTACAATGTTCAAGACGTCATGAGCAATACTATGGTAACTGGAGGTTGGGTTGGATCCCCTAGACCGAGGTGGGTCTTGGTTTTGAGATCGTTGTAACTTGGGGTTATCTTGGTTTGAGTTATGGGAATTGGCATTTGATACTGCATGAACATCTTCACTCACTCGACTCCTACTTTGATTGCCTAAGAGCCCTTGCAGGACGACCTCAGGTCGAACCCCCTAACTATTCAAAGTCTTTCGAGTTGAACTAGCTTTTCGGACCACACAGATCTCAGGATTAGGAGTAGACACTTGATATTTTGCCTCTAATTGGAGACCCAAGAGTTGGATAATGGATTGGCCTGAGTTCTATCGATAATCCCAAGGGACGGCGGCATACTGGTCTCTAGGTCTCAAGGGGCACAACCTTAACAACGACCTAGGTTAATATTGGACTGGAACCTAAACTTACTAAACTCAATGGGCTTTGGTTTAGACCTTGAACTAGGATAAGCCTAGTCTAGCTCTAGAGGCAACTCTATACTTAGACCTATGCTAGAACCTAAATTAAAATCTAGATTAGATAGGTACGGATGTCGGCTCGGACCGAGAGTGGGTCTAGGTTCAGACTGGGTGTGAACCTGGTTCGGACATGGACTGAGCTGGGTGCAAGCCTAGTCTTGGACCAAGAGGGCTTTGAAGATCAGACCGGATGTGGACCCGGACTGGATCAATATTGGTTTAGGCATGAGCCCTTGGCTCTGACCAAAAGGAGGCCTAGGTTCGGACCTGGGTGTGAACCTGGTTCGGACCTAGGCTAAGCTAGGTATGAGCCTGAACTTGGACCTAGAGAATTTTTATGATCAGACCAGGTGTGGACCTGGACTGGATCAAAGATGAACTAGGAACGAGCCTTCGGCTCGAACCGAGAGGAGGCCTAAGTTTGGACCAAGGCGAAACCTAGTTAGAACCTGGACTAAGCTGGGTACAAGCCTGGACTTGGACCCAGAGAGTTCACCTCAGACCAAAAGTAGGTCCGGACTGAGATCTAAGATTAACAAGCACAACACACGAAAACTTTTGACCTAGATTATGGGTAGGCTTGGTTTGAGAGTGGGCTAACTATTGAACTGTGGCTAGGTTGATATAGGTCCCCACATAGGTCCTGACCTCCTGTTATAGGATGTTCACCAGGTCCTACTATACACGGAGTTGCTTTGAGGTAAAGGATTACGGAAGGGCTATCGCAGGTAAAGTTACGCGAATCCCAACCGCCTCGACTCTCAAAGCTAGGTTCCCCTCATGCCGTTAACACAGATTTTGAGGGTTTTCGAAATATTTGTTTGCTGGTTTCACGGGCATTCCCGGTCCTGTGTGTGTTGGAGTATGTAAAGAAGCACACAATCAAAAATAAAGTGGCAAGTAGGTAGACACACAATGCAATGAAGAAATAAATCGAGCACTTGGCACTGATCGCTCCTAGCGATGCATGCTTCGAGGTGAAACTCGCTCGAAGAACAGTATAGATGGAGGGATAAGCAACCCCTAAGAAAGTACAGTCATAACAGTGAGACCACGCACAATCCGTACTATGTCGAGCATGGCCTGAGTCAACGATGACTTGAACGAGACACGGTTCAAGGAGGGTGCAAGCAACCCTCAATGTATTTTTTATTTTTTATTTTTTTTTTATCTTTTTAATGTTGATGAAACACAGTTAACTAGGCTTGTTGAAAGCATGGAAAACATGATTTCAGTCAAAATTAATAAACTAGAATAAAATTGGAAAGGCAGAAACAACACAGACCTATCTAAAGAAAAGTATTTTTTTTATTTTTTAAAAATTTTATTTTGAGCCAAAATTTGGTCGACAAGAAGCCACAATGCTCTAGAATAGGCCTGTGGGGTCCCATAATTTTTCTGGGACTACTGCAGTTGGGCGACATGAGTAGTGCTCGCCGGGTCGCCCGGGTGGCACTACCCGGTGTCACCCTTGACACTGCGGGAATCGTACAAAAAAACAAATTTATTTTTATTTTATTTTTATTTTGTTAATATTGATGAAATAAGGCTACTGTAAACTTTCAGAAGCAAGGAGAACAATATTTTTAATGAAATAAATTAAAACAGAGTAAAGCATAATAGTGTAGACAAAACAGATCTGTATCAAGTAAAATATTTTTTTGGTATTTTTAAAAATTTTATTTCGACATAAAAACTTTTTAATAGTCACAAGAGAGACCTTCGTAAAGTTCTAGAATATTTTGAAACTTTTAAATTTGGGCGACACAGGGAGTGTTGCCCTGGATCTGGGCAGCACTGGTGGAGTCGCCCAGAAAAACCAGGGTTTTGCATAACTAAAACCTTAGGTCCTGGTCAAAGCTGACTTTTGGGACAATTTGTAACTGAACTCAGTGAATAAAAATCGTATTTTGGCACTTGGATCAAGCTCGAAATGCTCTACAGTGGGCGCCAAACTGTTTACGATGCAAAATCTGACAGATCCTCCAATGAACATTTCTCGAATCTTAACACCTTAAACTGATGAAAATGAGGTGGTAGAGAACGTGAGACAAATCGAATTCAGATTTAAGGCCAGATCTGCTCGAAAATGAGCAAATCTACTCTCAAATCTGTGGCAGAGCCAGCATGATCCAAGACACTAAAAAAACGATTTTAAAGAAAATGAACAGATCAAAATAAAATAAAATTGAACCAAATAGTAAGAAAGAAAAGAAAGAAATGATTAAAGAACGATACCAAACTGGGTCGGATGGTTCGAGACTCTCAAGCCTTTGAGGGCTCGCTCGTATCAGTACCAATGTCCTATTTGCCTCTCTGATTTGAATGTTGACCAGCAGATCTCTGGTTTTTAAGGGTGGTAGTGCCCTAAGATAGTTTAGACCTAAGGTTGCTATACCTTAGGCCTAGGTTTTTCAGGCTTAAGGTTAGGGTTAGGGTTTTCTCAGCAGAAGTCTGTCTAGGGTTTTTTTTAATCAAGAGATCCCATTGAATGACCATGAAAAAGAGACTTTATAGGGCCAAGGATCTATTGGAAAGGATAACTTTCCATAACCTACAGCTCTCCGTTCAAAAAAACAAATTTTCAGGGTACAGGTCTGGGCAACACGCCTAGTGTCGCCCAAAACATTTTGCTAAAAAACATCAAAAAAGGCAACAAATCCATTCCAAAAGATAAATTTCAGTTTTAGGCCGAAATTGGTTGGGCGACAGTGGCAATGTCGCCCAGACTTGGGCGACACTGGAAGTGTCGCCCAAACCCAATCTATCCAAAACTGAAATTTTTTTATTCCAGTGTGTAGTTCATCCTTTTGTGAAGATCTCAGAGAAATTTTGGGTCAAAAGGGACTTTGTTTACTTTTTTAATGATTTTTTTTGTAAAACAGGGCGTCTGTAGGATTCTAGGTCGAAACAGAGTTTCTGCAGGGTTCCGGGTAGGTAGATTGGTTCTGGATCATAGAGTAGGCTGTGTGAACGATGGATTTTGGGTTTACTCGGTCAATGTGATCCTAAAGTTTAGGAAACCGTAGAATTTTCCATATTTAAAATGGGCTATCTATAAGAAGAAATAAAGATGCACAAAGAGAAAGAAAAACGACTAAGGCTGCAACCCTTCCTCTTTTACCACAAAAGACAAGTGAGCCCTTTTCTGAAACTAAGAAGGGTCTCCCCCATCCCGCTTATAAACAAGCGAACGATGAAGAAGAACCGCATAGAAACTGGCGGCCGGACATGTGTCCCAATTGCAAGGAGAACACTGAGCGACAAGGAAGGCGAGACGCCTGCGAAAGGAAGCCCATGAAGCATCACACATGCGAAACGTCACACGATTCAGGATTACAACAGTGCTGAAATGCACGCACAATAAAAGCGCCTCATGAACGAGGATGATGGCGCTCATCCCGATGGGAGCAGCCATGCAGTAATCAAAGCTCGTCGTCAAAACCAAGTCGTGGTCCCCCCCTTCTCCCACGACACATCCGAAAGACTAACACATATACGTCGCGAGAACAGCGCAGGCACACCGGGCCGAACACCACCCAGGTATGGAGCCCCCTTTTTCCTGTTCTCCAATAAAAACTCCAGGCTACCCTAAGGGACATATCGCTCCTCTGCGTAGCCCGACACACAGTCACACATCCACAAAGCAAAACGGACTTCATTCCCCGTGCTCCCCACACACTCAAAAAGGAGGCATCTGAGCCATCCAAACAAGGCAAAAAAGAAAAACGTTGAAAGAAATGAAGAGAAGGCGAAAGCCACCCAAGCAGAAAAGAAGATTCTTATTCATAAATAAAGGAAAATACAAGTCTCTATTACAATGAGGACATCCTCCAAAAAAAAAAAAAAAGGGGAATACAAGCCTCTATTACAAGGGAGAAAAATACTGCTTCTACAAGAACGACTATGAAAAGCTACTTCGATTTCCTCAAGGCACAAGCAATCGATTGACCCCGTTGTAAAGGAATCGAACGCCAAAAAAGTCAAAGACATCACTCCACAAGATGCAGGATCCCTCGCGCTATAGACAGCTTGGAATACCTAGAAGAATGACCTCTCTTGCACGAATGATGAAGCGCCTCCTGCCTATGCAGGTAGCCTTCTCCAAGGAGCAACCCCGTTCTCCCTTAACAATGCCTTAGTTCTCCCTCAATAGGGCCTTAGAAAAACAAAAGAAGACTCCTTATTCTTTTTCACAATAAAGTGAAGGTGAAAAAGGAGCACCATCCAAATAAGGCTGCAACATGACACCCCTCTTGTTATAACAGATGACTCATCCAAGTACCAGACAACGACCACAACCAAACTCCCCATTTGTCGATCTTCACCACCAAAGGGATGACCGAGTCAAGTGCTTCACGATCCATCCCCATATGAACGAGACCTGGATTTAAGTTTGACGACAATTGATGTTGCGAAAACAATAACAAGCACCCTTCTCTAGCTCCCCAGAGCATGAAAACAACTAGAGCGCTCAAGCTCTCCATCAGAAAGATGACCCATTAACAAAGCTTCTTGGGGCAAGCTCAACTCTAAACAAGAAAAGGAAACTTCCTTGCGCTGCACATCAGCCCGAATGCCCCCTTTTATAGAGGAAACTGCAGACTCGCCATTAAAGCTCATCCTTTTCCAAAAGAAACGCCTCGTACGACTACATCGACATGTGCCATCAAAACGATGTTTCAATCCCTCAATCGTCAGCATCTTCGCCACCATGCCTTCTAGGCTTCATTATCATCAGATCACGAGGCAGATTCTTCACCGACCTTCACTTACTAGAAATGTCACCTCACCCAAGGAAGGCCTACTGCGCCTTTCCAAACTACTCCTTCGACTACGTGTCACCAACGGGCAGCAAGTCCTCCAAAATGACCAGACCCAAGACTCCTGTCCTGGCTCCCCTCAATAACCCTCGCTGTAATGTACGAAGGTGAGTAAAAAAAAAAAAACCCGGGGCATGGCGAAGACCCTAAAAGAAAAGGGCACCATGAGTAAAAATGGGAAGGTATCAAATAAGGTGGGTGTGACCTCGAAATCATGGGCAAAAGTACCTCAAAAAAAGGGAGGACGGTGAAAACCACCATCGTGGCACCACTCTTGATCCAAGTGAAAACCCTCAAAAAAAAAAAAAAAAAAAAAAGGGACACTTGGAGCCAAAACCAAATTCCGGCCACAGCGCCAAACCCTCCAAACAAAATATTTCGGCCTCAATGCCACTCTCAAAACAAAATTCTGGCCACAGCGCCACCCTCTAAACAAAATTCGGCCACAGCGTCACCCTCAAAACAAAATTCCAGCCACAACCCCACCCCTCAAAACAAAAATTTCAGCCACAGCGCCATCCTCCAAATAAACTTCCAGGCACATCGCCACCCTCCAAACAAATTTCAGCCACAGTGCCACCCTCTAAACAAAATTCCAGCCTCAGTACCACCCCTTCAAAACAAAATTCCGG
>NW_006497279.1:1030391-1049379 GCF_000471905.2 Amborella trichopoda
AAGTGTCACGTTAAAAGCAGACTTTTATCGTACGAAAACCACGTCCGCTAAAGGACATTGCCAGCTGCAAGCAGCAGGAGGCAAAAGCAGGCAAGCAAAACAAGCAAGCAAAAGTTAAACGAAGTAAAAGTTTTTGAAAATAGTGATGGTCCCCAAGGACCATCATACTCAAACAGACCATCACCTATTTAAAAGCATTTTTTCTCCTTTTTTTTTTTTTTTTAATTTTAGGATTGTTACAATAACATTCGTCGGGACAAGTTGTTATATGTCATTTTTGACGCACCTCAGCCCCTCAATCAAATAAAGGAAGAAAGCCGGCTACAGCCTAGCCACTGTAGTGTACAAAACATAGCTGCGTGGAATACAGTAGTCGCGGAAGAAATAAGCCTCAAATAAAGATGACCAAAGAAAAAGATGCCTACGTGAACAAGAAGTTGAAGCCTTTTCCCCACGACCGCATGCATAAGAGTCTGATAGGCATGCCAAACGACCATCGTCATCTTCCAAGAAATAAAAGGAGTTGGCTCATGCTCAAACGGACCGACCTAACAGCCCTATGCCCGGACCATCGCGAAGTAGGGTAGAAGCACGCCTTCCGCCGTACGTCCTCATCGAGCCAATCGACAGCCGTGGTGATTTCTGACCACTCCTCGACCAGCTCACGACTCCTTCCCTGCAACAGGAGAGTAGCCAAGGCCTCAGACGCCCACAGAGCTTCAACGACGTTTCTCTCTAGGCGAACAACGTAAAGAAGACAAGTCTCCTTAGCGAAAGGAAGGAAAAACGGCCTGAATCCATGAACGCCGGAATCTTCAAAAGGATATCTCGACCCTCGCATAAGAGAAACTTAGTTGCGCAAAAAACTAAAGAAGAAACACTTCGAGGAAGAAAAATTCAAGGCAAAAAGCGACGAGCAGCATTCAAAGCAAAACAAAGAAAAGGCACGAAACCCAAGGTCACGACAATAAAAGCAAAAATATCTCCATCGCCGAATATCCCTTTGCTGACGATTCACTAGAAGTCCAAGAAGCAACGCTAAAAACAAATTGAAAACCTTTTGCAAAGAAAAACACTCGAAAGAATTCTTCTCTAGGCTCGTAATCAACTCAAAAGCGCCACATAGATCAAAAAATAGTTCACAATACACCAACCGAGTACCTCCATCCACAAAGGAGATTGCTACAAAACGATCAAAAGACATCAAAACAATCACAAGAAAACAAATGACAAGAATACAACAAAAGATCAACCAAACTCATATTGCAAGTACCCAGGAAGAAACTCTTGAAGTCTTGACAATGGCGGTGGGCTCCTCAGAGAATGACGAGTTTGTCATATGTGCAAAAGAGCTTCAAGGGCATTTCGATCATTATACCCAATTTCGGGGATTTATTTTAATTACTTTTAAATGTATTTAGGCTTAGTTTTTTAGTATCCACCCAAGCTTAAATCAATTGTAAAAAAGAGGACAATTCAATAAAGAAGAGGCATTACGCTTGATTCTACTTGTCTTTTCTCCTAACCCTAGCATCCCAAGGAGAGGAGAGATAAAATTTTTCCAGAAGAAGAAAATACCCTTGACCGGGTAGGCACACACTTTCCTCTTCTTGAAAAACATTTATCGCCTCTGAAGTTTTCTCTCCTCTTCAACCACCCGCGTAATCTCCCACACGTCCGAGACTGCGCGGGTTCGAGCAAGCCAAAAGAGGTCAGAACAGACATGCGTCCGCGTCTAATCCTCCTTCCTCGCTTCGACATCCCGACGTGAACGGCAAAACTACCCACTCTTTTTTTCGATCAATGAAAAAGAAGTCAACTCGGGACGAGGAATCAAGACATCCATCTGAACTTAGACTCGAGAGAAGAGAAGAGGGTTGTGGCGTCTAAAGAGAGTCCTAACCAAACCGCACTGCTGAACAACCAAGGGCTTTCGCAACTGATCTAAGAGGGCAAGCGGCCTGGACATATCCCACGAGCCCGCAACGACGAAATAAGTGAATCAACCCTTCTCCGTCGTAAAATCTCTCTCTTTGTTGGTAGCCTATTCGCCATTAGAAAGCTAACACGCCCGCGTCGCCCGACTCGTCACGCGCGCAAAGCTTTCGGCGGTTGTTTGAGAGAGGATCTTCTCCCTGCGCCCCCACCAGAAGGAGCCAGAGATAATCATGCCCCGACCACACATGTAGTGGGTTGAGTGGCCTTTAGAAGTTGTATAATGAGCACGCATGTTTAGATTGACATGGGCAGTAACAACCTAAGGAGTGGGTTGACCAGAGCCTTAAAACCACTTAATGAGTCATGTGGGAAGTCATTAAAGGAAGGAAAATGAGTTGGAGTAACTAGTGCACTTGATGCTAGGCAATAAAATTGATTCAAGCCTTAATGGCTAATGTGATTGAGGTGAGTGTGTACATGCACGCTCAAGGATATATAAACTCTTGCTCCAATTCTTGAAGGGCGGTATGGCTATATACAACCAAAGTACAGGGCAATATGAGCTACAACTCTTTGTTTGTAGCTTTTACTTGCCTTATATCATTATTTGGTCTATTCCTCTTTTGTAGATTATGGAAGGCTAACTTTGCCTTGGTCTTTGTTTGACTTAGGTTTGGTGCCACATAATTTGGCTAAGTGACGATTAGCACTTGTGATACTAGGGGTGTGTAGACACTCAGTTTAAATTTGAAATTTTCTCTGAATTTCTGAAACTTAAGGCATAAAAATTGACCCTTCAACCACAGAAAATGGCTTTAAAATGACCTATTTAATCCCTAATGACCACAAGAAGCCAATATATTAGAGACCACAATAAACCACAGTCATCTGAAACCATAGTCCACGCAAACTATCTTCAAAATTCCCTAAATCTTAGAGCCTTAGAAAACCTGATCACTCAAAAAATACAGGTTTTATGGTTAGCTAGAAAGAAAATATTAAGAAAACTGCCGAACAACATGATTTTGATCAAAACTGCCAATTTAAATATCTTCAAAATCAAAATCCCAGTAAAATCTGTGTCATTTGGATTTTGATTAGTTGTCTATGCCACAAAATGTGGCTCAAGATTGGGAAATCCAACGCAACGTAATGTGCCTAGATTCGTCTATGTTAACCGCCTTCTAAACTTTAGACCCATTTTACCAATAAATAACTTCATTTTTTACTCTTTGGGGGTTGGTTAGTTAGTAAAAGAATGAAAACCTAATGATCGAACAATAGACAAAGATAAAAAACCCTAACCCTCAAAAACATAATCCTTAGTTTACTTAGGAGCCTTCAAATCCTAACTTTTCGCTGCAACCATGATCATCCATAGTCCTTAATCATAGGAAATCATTAACCTATCTCATTGTTTATGCCTTAAAACCCTAAATCTTTAGGGACCCCATTTCTATTCATTCAAGATTCAAAGAAGAAATTCTAAAGGAAATGAAGGGATTCATTCATTCAAGATTCAAAGAAGGAATTCTAAAGGAAAGGAAGGGATTCATTCATTCAAATTTGCTCAGACCAAGGCTTCCTACTACCGGTGTTGAGCTAGAAGGCCCAACGGTTGGTGTAGACACCCCACAACACCCTGCGCACCCAATCTTCCCCCTCCCAGAAAAAAAAAACAACAACAAATATTTAGTTTCATTTATGAATTCTAAAAACCTAGATCATTCTATCCCAGTACACCATAGGATACTCTCAGCCATAATCCATACCTAAACTATAGTTCTGCCCAATATTCCTTGAATATCCTAATAGAACCCAAATATCATATTTTAGGAAACAAAATAATCCCAAACATCCTTAAATATCCCAAATATCTCACTTTAGGAAACCAAATCACTCAAAATAGTTAGGTTCCTATGAAAATTAGTGAGAAAATATTTCAACATCTATTAAACCAAGATTTTCTTATCAAAATTTGCATGTAAATATATCAAGATTTGAAAATCCCTAAAAAAATCCACATAATCCATAATCGAACGGCGTTCAACGCCACAGAGCGTAGTGCAAGAGAGAGAACTTATGTGCCACACAGTGTGGCGTTACCACGTATCGCCTACTGATTGATGCAGATTGCCACATTCCCATTTTGTGGTGGTTTTTGCCTATAAGTAGAGCCATTTTCATCCAACTTGCGGGCCTTAACACGAAACCCTACTCCCATATCCAGACCCTAATTTCTAGTTCATCAAACCCTAGCCCTAACTTTAGGCCATCAAAACCGTAGGAACCCTAATCCAGCAAATTCAGAAATCAAAACAGACCCTTTTCAATCATAAAAACCCCTTGATGTAGAATTCTTAAGCATCCATCTCTTTTCTGGAGTGCAATTAATCATTAAAAATTGGCAATTTGAACATCGAGAAGTAAGGATTCAGTCTTCATTGTCTAATCAGAGAAGAGAGAGAAAGAGAAAGAGAGAGAGGGAGAAGGAGAGAAAGAGAAAGATCGAGGAGAGAGAGATAGAGAGAAAGAGAGAGAATGGGAGAGAGAGAAGGGAGAGAAAGAGGGAAAGAGAGAAGAGACATTGGGAGAGAAGAGTGAGGGAGAAAGACCGAGAGGGAAGGAGAGAGAAAAAGAGGGTGCACCTGCGGCCTAGGCCGTAGGCTCAAGAGAGAGGAGATAGAGAGAGAGAGAGGGGAGGTGGGAAGAGAGATGAGAGTGGGCCTATGGCTATAGGCTTGAGATGAAGAGAAAAGAGAGAATGAGAGAGAGAGAGAGAGAGCGAGAGAGTAGGGAGAGAGATGAGGGAGAAAGAAAGAGAATGAAGAGAGAATGGGAGAGAGAGTAAGAGAGAGAGAAGGGAATATATATGAGAGAGACACCAAAGAGAGAGAATGGGAGAGAGAAGAGTGTGAGAGAAAGAGAGGGAGAGAGACAAAGGAGAGAGAGAGAGAGAGAGAGAGAATGAGTAGAAAAAGACTGAGGGGGACAATATATGGAGGCTACAGCTTCTTATAATGGGCTATTTATTGTAAACCTTAGACCTGCAACCCTTGGATAGCTTTTTGAGTCATTCTTTGAATATCTTCATTTGTTATTGGAGGTGAAGCAGCATTTGAAGCCGTATATGCCTGAGCATCTGGGAAAGGCGGGTTTTGCATTGCTGGAGGAGGTGGAGTTCGGACCTTCAAGGGCGGTTGAGGCTTGTATCTTCTTCATCAGATGGTGGTATAGGGGGAAGACCTGCCCCTGATTATGAGGATGCCACATGTGGTTGAGCATTCTCTATAGGGCAATGATCTCATGCAACAGTTGTATCATAGTATAACGCAACGACACTTCTAGAAACCCATGTTTGTGGTATTTGTATGAACCAAAATTTTGCACACACACTCTCTTCATCTCAATAATCAATTCCAAAAAAAAAATTGGATTTGAACCCTAGATAGGATCAAAATGAGTCCCCTTCAAAAATGAATCTAGACCATTCATTTGGTGAATTTCAAGATCTTAGCCTTTATAAACTCAAAATTATTATTTTTTAATTGTTAACATTGTTTATCTAATGATAATAAATCCATCCAAAAAAAATGGAAATGAAAAAATCCTTCTAAGGCCTAGATCTAAGTATCTCACAAAAATAAACGGCCTATGTTAATTGGGCTAAAAAAATACTTTCTAGGTTTTGTTTTCAAATTTTCCTTTTTTGGGATTGTTCATTCGAATGCAAAGAGTGTATATTTCAAATTTTAGATCAAACGAATAACCATAACATAGTTTTTTAATGTTGTTGTACAACATTACTATACAACAGTTGCATGAAATCATAGCCTATCATACTATGATACAACCGTTGCATGAGATCATTGCCCTCCTTTTTTTTATGTTCTAACAAGTTTCTCAAATTTTTAAAAATATTCAATTTTATAATTTAGTTATTTTTTTATGACTTTTGGCTTTTGAATATCCGAAAATTGTTTTGGCTCAAAATTTCTTTCTTTTTTTTTTTACAATTTCTTAATTTTAAAAGTCCAAAATTAGTAAAAAGAAAAAGAAATTTTGGGGCTACAAAGTTTTTCAGATATTCAAAATTCTGAAAATTGTAAGAAAAATAAAATTAATGCTACATAGATTTTGGATATTCAAAAATAAAAAAATTGTAAAAAATAAAAGTCATATTTTCTGGCCAAATGAATTTTTGGTTATTTAAAATCTGAAAATTGTGAAGAGATAATATATTTTTGGGCTAAAAAAATAATTGGATATTTAAAATTCAAAAATTATAAAATATAACATTCTTTTTTTTTTATTCTTAACATAGATTCTCATTAACTAGGAGCGAAAGCTCAAAAGTACAATAGAGTACTACAAAGGAAGTAATAAAAGAAGAAAGAGAAAAGGAAGAAAGAAAGAGAAAGAGGATAGGGAGAGAAGAGAAGGGGGAAGGGGAAGGCTATGGAGGAAGCCGGGGAGCGTCTGCATCGCAATTTTTCTCTCGGTTGACGTGGCAAAACAAGATCTTTTTGCTAATGAGGGCAAGCTAAATCTCATCCATTATTGAAGTCCATTGCTAAGGGGTCAAGTAAAGGTGGGTTCACCAATTAATCACATTGGCTAAGTCACCTTCAATGATAAGTTTAAGGTTGGTTGTGATGAAGTCTAAGAACACCTTCCTTAATAGCTCTAAGCTCGACTTCATTAATAACACAATAGTTTAAATGTCCATTGTAGGTTAGGATGACTTTACTGTGATCATTCCTGAGGATGCCACCAAAGCCTGGTTCAAGAACATCTGGTCTCACACTACCATCAAAATTTAGTTTGAGCCAACTAGCCAGGGGTGGAGACCAACGAGAGGACTTCAGGACCTTCTTGGGGTGCTGCAGCAAGTCTGAGAAATTCGAAGAAGAAAGCTCTTTGGGGTAGCACTTGAGGGTCAAAAAAACTGAGCCCATTGAACAAACCCCCGTAAAACTACTTGTTGGATGTGTTCCAAGTCATGGGACTTCCTGTCAAAGACTCTCGAGTTTCGCTCCTTTCAAAGGAGTCACAGAAAAGCTGCTACCAAAATACACCACAAATGGATACCAATCGAAAGGAACGAGGGATGAAGAATCAATGCAAAATGCTCTTGAATATAATCCACCTCCACTTGGAAATGGTAGCAGCCCAATTCCATAAGGAGACCCAAAGGGGCAATGGAGAAATAAGTGGCTACAATCCTCAGCATCCTCTTTGCAAAAAATATAAACATTGCAAAGAGTTTACCTCTCTTCCTTAATTGGTCCCATGTTAAACTCTTTCATGTTCTAAAAGCCACAAGAATGCTCTAATTCACTTCGGCTCTTTGACTGACCACACCTTAGTGTTTCTATTTCTGGTATCAAATATATTGTCATTGCTAACCTCTCTATAAAGAGATTTAATAGAGAAAGAACCACTAGGGGTAAGTGTCCAAATCAAAGCATCCCTGCTCCAAAGGAAATAAACAAAATTGTTAAAGAGCTACAGTGGGGAGAGAAATTGTTGTTTTGTGGTCGAGTTCATTTTTCTAACCCTTAGATCAATTTTCCATAAGCAATTAGGTCCCTGCCCTTCCACCAAATCAGAGATAGTTGATTACTTGGACACTGCAAGTTTGAACACTTCCAGGAAACTGTGCATAAGAGATTCATTTCCAGCCCATTTCGTCAACTAGAATTTTGTTCTACTCCCATCTCCCACTTTCATTCTTGCATACATCGGGAAGAGGGATCCTCACTGAGTTAATGCTTTCCATATCAACGAGCAGGATTGACCTTAAGGTAGCTTTTTAGGGATGAGGCCCGATTGGTCTACACCATACTTGGAGAAAATGACTCTACGCCACTCCAAGCGGGGCTCTTAACAAACTCTCCACCACCACTTAGTAAAGCATCGTTCAAATGCTTCAATCTGCGAATCTCCAGTCCCCCTTCACTTTTGGATGGCAAACTTTCGTCCACCTGACCAAGCAATACTTACGAGCTTTCGTAGAACCTCTCCATAGGAAGTTCCTCATCAAGATCTCTAACCTCTTAAGCGCCGATGCAGGTACTCGAAAAAGGGATAGGAACCGCGTTGTTAGCCAGCATAGAGTTAATAAGAGTTATTCATGCCCCCAAAGGAAAGAAACATGCATTTCCATCTGTCAAGCTTATATTCAAATCTTTATATAATGGGGTCCCAAGCAGACTTGGGCAGTCTACTATCAGTGAGTGAAACCCTGAGGTATGAAAATGGCAATTCTTCTACCCTACAGCCTAACCAAGAAGCCCAAACAATCATATCTTCTTATTCACAGTTGATTTCTAGACTTAGAGAGGTTAACCTTAGCCCCTAAAATCTGTTCGTAGCATTTGAGGAAGAGCCATATATTCTGAACTTGAGCAAGGGAGGTAGTGGTTAGAAGAACAGTATCGCTAGTGTTTTGCAAGTGGGACATGGGTTTATCATAGCCCTGGATCTTAAGGCCATCAATAAAGTTAGCTCTCATAGCCGATCTCATCATTAGGCTGAATGATTCTCCAACCCAAGTAAGTAGAAAAAGAGACAAGGGATCCCCTTGTCGCTCTGAAGTAACCACGATCCTTAACATTGATCGTAACGGAGAAATAGGAAGAGACCGAGAATCTTTCTATCCACCTCTTCCAATTCATTCTAAATCCCAGGAACCAAGAAATGTCATTTAGGAATTCCTACTCGACCTGATCATACGCCTTTTCAAAATCCAAGTTGCAGAGAAGTCGTTTGGTTGCCTGAATTCTAGTAGAATGAATAACTTCAATAAAAGTTGATTGTGGCCCCTCTGTAACTAGGGAGTTGACTTTCTTCAGTCTATTAGCTAGTACCTTCACGAGAATCTTATATACTGAAGTCAAGATGCTAATTGGTCAGACGTCTTGAAGAGTCTCCACCTATTGCTTCTTTGGAATGAGGGCTATGAAGGTCGAATTTAGGGCTTTATTAACCATAGCTTTTGGGTAAAAATCATCAAAGAAGGCTTTCAAATCCCCTTGAGCAATAAATCAAAACTCTTGAAAGAAGAAATATAACTACATTTCAAAAATATGTAGCTTCGGATTTTAAAGATCCAAAACAGAGGCCACTTAATCATTTAAAAAGGGAAAACTTCGTATAGACCCCTAATTCCTCATATTATTCCATGGTAAACCCTCCTTCCGTTTTTCTTTCAAGTAGCATAAGGAAACCATTAAAGATTTCACCGTAGCCCCTCATCTCTTATCTCCCTCTTTTATTGACTTTTGATTATAAAAATTAGCACCAACAAATCTTTTTATACCATTTCAGCTCAAAAACTTTTTAACCATCTTTTTCTCTTTCCACCCATTAAAAAAAAATTTGAGTTAAAATAGTATAAAAAAGATTTGTTATGGCTAATTTTTATAGTCAAAAGTTATTAAAAGAGAGAAATAAGAAATGAAGGGATATGGTGACATTCTTAAAGATTTCTTTATGCTGCTTGAAAGAAAATGCCTACCATGATATAACTACAAGAATTAAGAAATGTCTACCATGATATAACTGCAAGAATTAGGGGCCTATACGAAATTTTCCATTTTAAAAATTTGAGAAAAAAGGGTACAAATGTAAAAACCCAAAAATCAAGTGAATTATAGAGGATGTGCGTGTAATTTCTCTAAAGGTGCTTTGACCCAAGTTGATTTGGCGTCCACAAATTCCTTGATCAAGTTCAGGTTTGTTTCTGAACGACCTAAAAAGCGTTTTAGACTTTATGGGGTGTTTTCCCGATTGAAGGGATGAAAGGGCCCCTCGCAATCTGGAATAGTGGCGATTATCAAGCCATTCCTTTTAACACTCCTGAATGGCCGGGGAGAAAATCGAGCTCCTTGTTAAAAATCTTCAAAATAAATGTTCCATCCAAACGGACCTAAAACTGACTAATCTCTCTCTCCGCCACTGGGATGCTCTCTCTACGGAAACAAGCAATTGGGGGAAATCTCTCTCTCTAACGCGAAAAACGTCAGGTATGCAATAATCTAGGGTTTCTTACATTTGAGTATCTCTTCATTATTGTTCTATTCTTTCTTAGCATATGATTTTGCTTATATGTCCTATATCCTTTTCGGTGAAAGAATTCTTAATCTAGGGCTTAATTTTCTAATTTGTTCTTTCCATTGAGTCCTGGTTTTGTTTGATTCCCTCAATTGATTTTCAATTTATGCTTATTTAATTTGTAGGTTATGATTACGGATGCTTTGCATACAGTTTTTTTTTTTTTTCCCTATTTTTGTTGGGTTAAAGCTATGGTTCAAGCAACATCAAAGTAAAAATGCAGTATTCTGTGTATGCCTTTATTGTTTCATACATTTCATGTGCTCTATTATGGTCATTTGATAATTCCTTGGTGTGAATATATAGCCTAGAGTATCTGATTTTTGGGATTCTAGCCTTGGGTAAATCCACATTGCTATCTAAGTTTAATACAAAATAAGTTTATATGTATGGGATTGTGTGTTGTAAAGTAATTCTCAATTTACTCTTAACGAAAACATGAACTGGTTACTCTGTGTAATTGGAGAACCTCTCCATTTATTAAGGCAATATGGAGTGTTCATAGTTATTGCTGTGCTCTATTATGGTTATTTATATTTCCATTGTGAATATATATCCTCGCTTATCTGTTCATAGTCTTTGGGATTTGTGGATTCTAGCCTTGGGTCGATCCAAATTGTTGTTAATGGGATGATTTCACATGTAACGATTATGTCTTTTTAAAGTAATTTCTCATTCGCATATCATCAAACAAACTGGCTGTTTTTTATTAGAGATCCTTTTTGGGACAAATGTTGATTTTCATTCTGTTATGGTTACCTCCATGCTGTGAATCTAATGCCTGGATTTATTAGTTCGTGGTGTTCTGGTTTGGGGATTAAAGCCTTGGGGAAATACCACTTTCTATCTAGGTTCAATGAGATTGACTTCATGTGTATAATGTTTTAGGATTTCAAGTATCCTATTTGCATTTTGTGAAAGAAATAACTGGTTCTTATTTTTAGTATTCTCCTTATTGATTGATCAAATTTATCATAAGGCAAATGAGTAGCCACTTGCTATCTAGGTTCAATGAGATTGAGTTCATATGCATAATGTTTTAGGATTTCAAGTATCCTATTTACATTTTGTGGAAGAACAAACTAATTATTATTTTTAATTAGATATTCTCCTCCTTGATTGACCAAATTTATCATAAGGAAAATGTGTACTCATTTATGGTTATAGCATCTTTTTATTTATTGATCAAATTTACCATAGGACAAATGGAATTTACGCTAGGCAAATGCAGGGTTTGTGAATTATGGAAAGTGAAACAGCAGTGCCAAAAAGGATTGAGTGGAAGCCATATTGGGATGAGTTCTTTGTGCGCCTCTTGGTTGACCAAGTAACAAAAGGTAAAAAAGGAGAGAAAGGATTCAGTAAAGAATCTTGGCGTTATATGACCAATGAATTCAACAAGAGATTCAACCAAAACCTGAACAAAGACCAGTTAAAGCATCGTTATGGGTACTACAAGAGAGAGTACAAACTTGTGAAGATGATCCTTGATCAGAGTGGATTTAGTTGGGATGAGACTAGGAAGATTGTGGCTGCCGATGCTGATGCTTGGAATCAGTGCATCTCGGTAAGTTGGAAAATAAAAGAAAACCTGAATAATGCTTAACTGAATTAAAATCCAAGGTTTCAAAAACTAGTATAGATATCTATATCAGGGAGGGGTTAATACTGACATACAATGGTATCGACTCGTATAGTGGATGGGATATAGGGAAAATAGAAGTATGTGATGTACTTTATCTGCTGAATAGTTATTAGTGGGTTTATTGTCGTAAAAATAAAAAATCTAACACTTTTTTTTTGTGAAAATTAAAATGGTAACTTTTCCATTTGATATCTGAAACACGATATATCAGTGTTCACGCCATGATGTATCGACCAGTATATTTTTTTAAAAAATCAAATTATTTGAGCAGATCGAATCAAGGTTCAATTACTCAGCTTAGGCTTGGGACTCGGACTTGAACCCTGCCCGAGCATAGTAACTTGGTTGACTCCAAGTGGACACGCCCCGCCCAACAAGTGTACCAGCTCAAACGGGGCTAAAAAATGAAAAAATAAAAAATCAATGAAGTGTTAAAAAAAAAAAATCAAAAGCAAACAGAACTATAAACGATTAGAAGTCCAAAATGATGGAAAAAAATATATAAATGATGAAATAATTTGGAAAAAATTGATTTATAGCTGGAAACATCCAGAAAAATGCTAAAAGAGGGGAAAATACAAAAATATAGCATATGCATAGAAAATCTCACAAACATCATAAAATCAATGTATAAAATATTTATATTACCAAGCATGTACCTAAGAACTCGGCTCAGCAATGTGCCAAGTCCGAGTCAACCTGGTTGAGTTTTAAAACCTTTTATCGAACAAACCTTGATCAAGTACCTTCACCATCACCATATGATAACGAGATAGGCTGATTATGATATATCAGCAGAGGTATTTGGTTTGATAAAGGTTTTGAGCCTTGATTGCTTCTATGGACCTTACACAATATGATGATGGTTTTCTTTTTTTTGAAAGTGGTAACGTTCTACAAAAAAGCCAATATGTAGTATGATGATCGTTTCCTAGAACTTGATTGCTTCTGAGGAGCTTAAACATCATGTGGTGATGGTTTTTTGAACCTTCAAGGACCTTGAGCATTATATGATGATGGTTTTCTGAACCTTGATTGCTTCCAAGGACCTTACACATTAAATGCAGGAGCACCCTGAGGCTAAACCATATCAAAAAAAGAGCTTGCCTCTATACGAGCCATTGGGGGTAATTTTTGGCGATTCACCTGTAGATGGTGTGAGTATGCTGGCATTGGCGCTACCTTCTCCAACTACAGTTGCTGATTCCCCCGATGTTTTGCATGAGGAATCATTTGGTTCAAGAGATGAAGAGAATGCACCAATTCAAAGTAAAAAACGTCAATCTGTGACATCATTAACATTAGGCCACTCTAAAAGAGTGAGAAAGGGTGTTGGTGATGTTATAGCAGAAGCCTTGCAAAATATGGTGGCCTGTGCGAGGTATAGAGCAAGTATGAGTACGAGAAATGGAGCTAAGCCTGATATGATGAAAGACATAGCGAGTGCAGGAAATGAGAGCAGGCATGATATAATGAAAGACATCGTGGAAGAGCTAGAGGCAATGGAGGACTTGGATGATGACCTCTTTTTGGAAGCTTGTGAAAAGTTGAAGGATGAGAAAAATGCTTCTATATTTATGACACTCAAGGGTGAACGACGTATGAAGTGGGTTAAAAAAATATGCGGCGCACAGTAGCATAGCTTTTTTTTAAAATGGTGCTCACTCCTCATGGCCATTTGTGTGTGTGTGTGTAGGTTAGCTGAATTTAAACCCAGAGCTCCAAAGGTGGCGTAACAAGAACGTTGATGATCTTATATTATCTTGACAGTGGCCTTCTTTGAGCTTGTACAATACCTTGATGGGTGCCCTTCTAGAGCTTATGTTAGTTTCAACTTTTTTGTATGCATTATTTTACAACAATTGAAACAAGTTATCTTGATGATTTGTTTGAATTTGGGGCTTTGGTTATACTACTGTCGTGATTGATTGAATACCTTAAGCAGTGTTGTGGAGTTGTAGAGAGTGGCTTGTCTAATTCCCACACCCATCTGCATTGAGGGATTAGCTAAAACAACACGCAGATAACAAGAGCTTCCATGCAAAGAGAGATTCCAGTTGTTTTTTATTTATTTTTCTTTATTTTTTTTTAGGACTAAACATGCATTTCAGAGCAAAAGTAAAATTCTCCTTGTCAGGGGCTTGAGAAAATGGAAGAGTGAGGATTATGAAAAGGAAAATTGTTTCATGCGGGCTGGACCGCATTTCTGCATATGCGGTTCAGAAAGTGTAAAGCATCCATCTTAAAGATGGATGCAAGTAGGTGTTCCATCTAAAAACAACGGAAAATAACGGTCCAAATATTTTCTTATTAGAATTATTATTTATAGTTTTAAAAATTTATTTATTTTTTTATATTCATGATCTCCATGTTAGAGATTACATGTCCTTAAAAATTAAGTATTAAAACCCATCTCAAAAATAGATTTATTAAAAGGCCCACATTTTTACATATGCGGGCTTGGCCGCATCAAAATTGGGTCCTTTTGAAAAAGGTAATAATAGGTTTGAACGTGGCTTTTTTAAGGGATGAAATTTGGGTGTTAGACTGTGAAGTTGAAATAGTACTTGGTACTCAAAACCAGTGGTTTAAAAAATGGATCGGTGCCTTGGATCGATAAATCGACGGTTTGGATCGGGAATCGGCCGAATCGATTGGATTCGGCAATAAAAAAAATCCAAAAATAGTATTTAAAATCATGATAAATGTCGTTTTTTAGAATCCAAAAAAAAATGGGGGTATTATATTATTAATTTTCATTTCTTTTCATCAATATGTGAATGTTGAGATGTTTTTTCCTTGTATGAACTTATGTTAACCATTAAATTTACATGACACAAAAGAAGAATCATAGAATTATCATGGATGAAGTATTTTACAATATCATCTAATTTAAAATATATTATTGACAACTGTAAGAAAAAATAGTACATTACGTAATTTATAATGCAAATAAAAATAAAATACAAGATTTGGTTATTAATGTAGAAATTATTAGAATGCGTACCTATTTTCGAAATAACATTTTAATTTTTCAAAAATGT
Source organism: Amborella trichopoda (assembly GCF_000471905.2). Next base: position 1,045,137 of record NW_006497279.1, read on the forward strand.
AATTTTTAGGTTTCTAGAATAAATTTAGTGGAAGTGATTGATAGTAGAGAGAGAGAGAGAGAGATTTCAAATGGCCTTGTATGAACCCTATCTTTAAATTAATATTCTTAAATTTATGTTAAAAACCATCATGTTATAAAAATAAAAAATATAATTAGACCATTCATTTTTAGGTAAAATAAAAGAATTGGATGAAGTGTCCCACATCCAAAAAGTAGATTATTGAATGAGATGAAATGTCCAACGGTCCAATGACATGCCCATGCTCCATCTTAATTAGACCATTGAATGGGATAAAATATCCAATTATTATGTAGAAAATATAATAGTAATGATCCTAAGAAACCCTCCCACACCCATGTGTGTAGGACCCCAAAGGATCGTCATTAAATTTGGTACAGATCTCTAAAAAGGTCAAGTCTCCCATGTGATAACTTTTCTAGAGATCAGTGTCAAATTAATGGTGATCTTTTGGGGTCCTACACACATGAGTGTGGGAGGGTCTCACAAGGTCATTTCCTAAAATATGATTAGACCATTGAATAGGATGAAATGGCTCACATCCAAAAAATAGAATAAGTTTGACATGAATAAAAGCCTCATCAATACCATCCTCAAATGTGTGTTTGAAAAGCATGATGGAGCATGGGGCACGTGACGCTTTAATGGATCATCTATCCATGATGGAGAGCATGTATGTGGTTGATAAGGGCACGTGGTTCTTGGGAGCCATGATGGAGCGTGCCTATGGTTGATAGGGGCACGTGGTTGCTAGTAGGGTTGCCTATGGTTGATAGGGGCACGTGGTTGTTAGTAGGGGGCCATGATCGAACGTGACTATGGTTGATAGGGGTATGTGGTGCTAAGGGATCATGGTTTGCCCCCATTTTTAACAAAAATACAGTCTTGATTTTTAAAAAAAAAAAAGAGTGATGAAGTCAATATTTAGTTTGATGATGTCATAATCAATAGACTCAACAGAGGGTGGCTACGTAATTGCCCCAATTTTAACAAAAACTTCCTCCCGACTTTAAAAACAAATGTGATGAAGTATGTCATGCTACCGATTTACTGTGCAGACACGGCCAGATCCCGTTTTATGGATGGATCCGAAACGGCCCAGTCTATACCCGATCCAAATCTCCCAGTTTTGGATCGAATCAAGAATTTTTTTAACACTGCCCAAAACACATCTCCCACGTATGTGGTAAGACCATGTGGAATATACAATTTGGGTGCGTTAATAGGAATTTAAGGACCTATAGATTAGTACATCAGATTTTCTTTTATCATTGAAGAATGGCTCGTCGTAGTCCACTCCGACTTGGCCCCTTATCGAACCGGGCTCCTTAGTACAACATAGGTTTTTTTTTTTTAACGAACATACGAACCTTTATTGATTAAAGAGGAAAATTACAGAGTTACAAAATAGAAGAAATAAAAACACCTTCAGCCTGTACACCTCCTTTTGCTAAAGAATCTAATTCGCCTCCCTATGGACATGGTTGAAAGATACCACCTAGCTTTGGCATAAATCCTTAACTTGTAGCCAAAATTTTTTTAAGTTCCAATGCGGCTTACTTAATCCAAAGCACCAATTTATAGTATTAAGAGAATCCCTTTTCACCATCCATCGATAGTGTGGACACCTCTCTTTCAATAGCTGTATGCCTTGCAAAAATGCCATCATCTTAACTTGATTGGTTGTGACTATCCCCCAAGGAGCACAGAAAAAAAATAACTCAAGACCCATATAGTCTCTCACAACCTTACCAAATCTTACCGATCTTGAATTCTCAAAAGAACTAACATCAAAATTAAGCTTAACCAGCTCAATGCATCCAACACCAGGAGGAGACCAAACTCTACACATAAGAGGCCAATGAACCTGACTATGCATCAAGTTACGAAGGTTAAGGTGAACGTCAATCCTGACACCCCCCAAGCCTTCTTTAGTGTTGGATAGCCAAAGCTAGACATTATTGACCACCCTCTGTTGTATACGGGCTACTTTTAAATATCGCTTTTTAAAAGTACGTCTATTCCTCTCTAGCCACACCTCCCACATAATCGAAGCCTTGGAAATCTCCCTAATTATGGTCCCTAACTTGCGAATTGAAAGAATGGAGAGACGTGACGTATGCTTTCCAGGGAGTGGTAAAGGGCAACCAATGGACAGTAAAGCCCACCTCCAAATAACCTCAATAAAGCTACAATGGGCGAACAGATGGGTATATTAAAAGAACAAAGGAGAATCACAAAACATATATATACTTGTAAGATCGATGTATGGAAATTATATGTGCAATTTGAATGCGTTGTACATTGATTTGTGAGTATTCATCGTCTAATGCTATATTTTTGTATTTTCTTTTTCTTGGATTTTTTGAAATGTCACAAACTATAAATCAATTTTTTAAATTCACTTTTTAATAATTTTTTTGGCTAATTTAGATTCACTGTGTTAATTTTTAGTTTTATTTTACTTTTAAAAATTTTATTTTATTTGTAACATTTTTAAAAAATTTCGGGCTTTTTCAGCCATGTATGTTACTTGGTTGAGGCTAAGTTATTCAGTTGGGGCCAAGTCCATAGTCCAATTCATATGGGTAATTTGATCATTTTATTATTTAAATTTTTAATATTTTATTTTGTGTGTCACTGAGGCACACAAACCCACAAACTTTGAAGCTAATGTGATTTATGAAAACATTAAAATTTAGATACTATTAAATAATCATGACCATCTTATGGACTTTGGATGTGCTGAGCCGTAAGTACAAATATTGTAGAAGGTCACTCATTGGTATTCTTTAAGTGTTTTATATAGTTTGAATTTTAATAAGGTTTAATAAACCAAATTAAACTGAAATTAGGGTATTTCAGATATTTTATTTTTAATAACAATTTTTATAAGGTTTAAAGCTTAAAAAATAGTGTAGATCACTGATTTATGAAAACCTTGAAAATCAACAGTTCCAAAATGCTCCACAAATACAATATTTTCAAAATTTGAAATTCATTTTTTTCTCATATCAATGCATCATGATGTCGAGATGATCAATTTGAGGATATTTGAGCATCAAAACAACCTCATCGACATTTTTGTGGTAGGCTTTAACTTGATTGTTTAGAGCATTGGCTCTATATAAAATTTTCCCTATATATATATATATATATATATATATATTAATAAAGGAAAACTCTTCCCAACGCCTATAGGCGAAAATGAACAGTGATTTCGCCTACCTTCATCACCGTCCAAACTTCATCGTACGGTCATGATTGTCTTGTAATGCTTTATTTTTCTTTTTTTTTTCTACAAATCTGCATGAACTGAAATTTGGAGTGTATCTACATCTTAGTGAGGTGCACCTAATAAAAATATAAAAAAAATAATTCGTAAAAAACATATTAACCAAAATACCCCCCGAAAGTTTTAGGGGGTATTTTGATCATTTTTCATGTAAAATATTTTTTTTATATTTTTCGTAGATTTGCCTATTTTTTATAAATACACGCTCCAAATTTCAGCTTATTATGATTTGTAAAAACAATATGAAAAATAAAACAATACCAGACAATGACTATGCGATGAACTTTGGATGGTGATGAGGATAAGCGAAATCACTGTTCATTTTTGCCTACAAGCGTTTTGTAGTATCTTACACACACACACACACACATATAGGGCAAGCTTTCTATGTTTTCCCTACAGCATAGAAGTTCTATCCTCCCCTTTATCAATTCTGAATGGAGGGCTAAGATTGCCCTAATCACAATGTCACGTCTGTACACTATTTTATTTTTAAATTTTTTTTCTATAAACTATTTTGACATCAAATTTTGGACATCCATTCCTCTATTAACTCACACTAGTGAAAAATATAAAAAAAAAAATTTCAATAAAATAAAATGACAAAAATACCCTTGAAAGTTTCAAGGGTATTTTGGTCATTATATTTTATCGAAACATTATTTTCAATATTTTTTATAGGTGCGCCCCAATGAGAATATGGAACGTAGTAAATTTCATATTCATACAATTTGTATAAAAAAAATAACTAAAAATAAAATTCTTTGATACGTCGGATCTAAGATCAAACAGTAAGTGGCTCTCTTTATCAAAATTGGACAGTTGGATGGTAAAGGGAGGATAGAACACAGTAAGTGGCTCTCTTTATCAAAATTGGACAGTTGGATGGTAAAAGGAGGATAGAAACTTCTATGCTGTAGGGAAAGC
>NW_006497279.1:1050499-1073161 GCF_000471905.2 Amborella trichopoda
TCTCAAATGACCATCTCTAAGATGGATGTCAAAAAATGGTACATCCACCAAATGTTAAATGGATGGTGAAGAAAGGAATTAAAAAAAAAAAAAAAACATTTATATTTTTTGAAAAAGAAAAATTCCAAATTTAGATCATTCTCATGGTTGAGATTATCATACCCTAAAATTTTTAATTGAAAATATATCTTTGAAATATTTTTTGTTGGGGACCGCACAAAAATAGTATGAGTCAGTCGACTCATCTAACACTTTTCCATATAAGATTGAGCTCAAATTTTATATGTTCTTATTAACATTTCATGAGAAATGTGGATATCCAAAATTTGAGCTCAATCTGAGGTTTAAAAAATAAGAGATAAAATTGAAATATTAGATGTACAAAAAATAGATATGAGCATAAAATATAAATAAAAAAATTAACAAAAATATTCCTTATTTTCAAAGATATTCAAAAAATGTTCGCAAAGTACATAAAATATAAATAAAGATACTAACAAAAATATTCCTTATTTTCAAAGATATTCAAAAAATGTTCCCAAAGTTTTTGTTTTTGTTTGGTACCCCTAGTTCAAATCAAAATCTCTTGAGGCATAAAAATTGTAGATTTTATTTCTCCTAACCCCCTGAACTAATTTAAACCTGGTTTTTTAGGCCAAACAAATCTAAAAATACATGCCTTTTCTAAAACCATCCTCCCTTTCTAAACCTCTCTCCGTTCATGTTTTCTCTGTCCCGGTCTGCCAAACCCACGTTTTCTCTCTCCCCATTTGCCAACCCCTTTCTGTATTTCCCCCTTTTTCTCTCCCATGTCTCTCACTCTCGCCCTCTTCCCGTGCTCCCCCAACTCTTTCTCTCCCCTATGTGATAGACAAATTGCCTAACCCAACTAATAATCAATTTGATAGATAAATTGCATAACCCAATTTGATTGCCAACGCATCTGAAAGCTCCAATTTGACTGCCAACCCATCTAGAAGAACATGATGTATTTTGGGAACCTTTGAAAGCTCAGAGAATCTCTTTTGAAAACCATATTTATACTAGTTCTTGAAAATATTTACTGATGTCCATTGAAGCTTTGTACTCCATCTCTATTCCCCATATAAATTTAAAGGAAAATTACAGAAACCCCCCTCAAATGAACTATCTATGTAAATTACCCCTACACCAATTTTTTCTCACTTTTTTCTTCCAAGTAAGCTTTTCTCTTAAAAACCCCACGAACCCAAAATACTGTCAAATAAGACTAAAATACCCTCATTTCCTCTCACACGACTTCTCTCTCCTAATTCCCATTTTCTATTTACCCCGTTTCTCTCTACCTCTTGTTTCCCTATGTTTTTACCCAAGCAGGAAAAAATGGTTTTTTACCCAGGGTTTGTTCTCACCCACAGCCCATCTCTCGGTCTCTCTCCGACCCGATCTCCCACCTCTCACGTTCCCTCTCCATCTCTCTGTCCCTCTCTCTCTCTCTTTGAAGGAACATTGGAGCAACCTCTCTACCACGCAGAGAAGGCCCTAGCTCTCTACCTCACTCTACAAAAGAGACCACGAAACTCTGGGTTCTCTATAAAGGCCCGATCTATGGGGGTTTTGCCTCTTTCGGGTACATGACTGTTCCTCGTTCTTTCTCTTTTAATTTTTTTTTTTTTTTGACCTTATTATTTTGTGCAATCCCATATCAGTATTAGCTCAACATCTTCTAAAAAGAAATTAAAAATCAGAATGATTTCTTGTATGATGAATGTAGCTCAGTTCGGCCTTTCTATCTAAACATTAACATATCGTTGTGGATATTTTCATGAATTTGTTTAATTTTTTTTTTTTTATTGGGATTTGTCAAGTACAATTAAGTATTATCTCAATGCTTTACTGCATTGTACATCTGAAATTACAGCATGTTCTGGGCTTCGAATTCTTCATACACTGTTTATTTATCTCGTTTGTTGATGTATTATTTTGATTGATTTCATTTTCTTCATGTTCACCAATCTAAGCATTTTTTAATGGGTTTGGCGTTCTATTATTATATGTTCTAGCATTTTATACTTCATCAAAATGCTTTAGGTCAAATTACTTACATTTTTTGGGCTATTTTATAGTTGCAAATTGATATATCTACAAATTTTATGTTATTTAAATGGAGGGCTTGAAATCTGAATTCTGCAAAGGCATGTCAATGTTGGAACCTAAAATCTTCATCCATTTGGAAATGAACATTTATTTCTATTATACATGTTATGCCCAAATCATCATGTTATTGATTTATTGTAAGGTAGCATTGTTCATTTATTTGTAAATTTTATTGTTGTGTTTCTTATACTTAAACCTGCTATATTTTTTGGTTTATTATTACCTACTACCTTTGGATATTTATCCTTTATTCAAGTTCTTTTGTTTGATATATCATGTTCATGCTTGGTGTGCATTGTGTTTATATTGGGATGTTAACAGTCAAGAAATGGTTAAAGAAACAATTAGGTAGTAAAAAATATCTAATTTAATGATAACCCACTTGTTCTTTGTTGGTTTCTATATTCCACAATTGGTCCCTTATCATGTTAACCATTTATCTGAGCAATTTGCATCGCCATACTTATTTGGGGATGGAGATCCATAAAATTGTAACCTCAAATGTTGTAATCTTTCTCAGTTTCCTTTATCTTCATGATATATTCTAGTTTTGTCAAAAAGTCATTAGTTTTGTATTCAGCTGATAATTGGGTTTGTTTATCTATAGAGTGTAAATTATTACAAATCTTGTGCTGAAAAGAAAAAAAAGAGTGATAGCAGATTGATTTATTCTATTTTTGGTGGAGAAGTCCAATCAAATGTTGATGGGACTTTTGATTATATTAGTGGTGATGCATGTACATTTATGATTGAAAGTAGAACTAAGTTAGATGACCTACGAAAATACGTAGCAGAATGTTTCTCGCTAGATATACAGTTGGTATCATTGGGGTATTTTGCCCTAGGAAATAAAAGATTTTTTCTGAATGTATTAATTGACGATGACATTGAGAGGATGTTGAACGCACATGAAAGAGAGAATAATATCTTCGTTTATGTATTTAATGGGAGTGAACAAAGGGGTGGAAGTACAACACATAATAATAAGGCATTCGAAGAGATCAGACCCGCTCTTAAATTTAATTTGTTGCTCTCTGGTTCTAAACAAAGCAATGCACCAAGGTTGCTTAGTTCATGGGAGGATGTACTTATTGGTATAGGGCAACAATTTGAGTATCTAGATGACTTCCGAGAAGCCCTTAACAAGTTTGCTATAACACATCATTTTACTTGCCGTCTTGTTAAAAACAAGGAGTACCGCTTAAGGGCAAAATGCAAGGGTGATGGATGCAAATAGGAAATATATGCTTCAAAATTAGGCAGGATGAATGTTTTTAACATCAAAACATGAAAAAGAGAACGCTCATGTAATATAGGAACAAGCAATGATGTATAGAGAAGAGTGTCACAAAAATTTATTTATTTTTTAATCAAGGATAAATTAAGTGACACTGCGCATTACAAGGCTAAAAAAATCATGAATGATTTATCTCGAGATTATAGGCTACAAATACCCTATTACAAGGATTGGCGAGGGAAAGAAATGGTCATCAAAGACATATATGGTTCGCAAAATGAGGCATACAACCAGTTACCTACATATGTCGACCGTGTGATGGAGACGAATCCTGATAGTTATGCGACATGACAAGTATGGCAAGATGGTAGATTTCATCGAATGTTCATAAGCTTTTATGGCTCAATACATGGCTTCAAAAGTGGATGTCGTCCACTATATTTCTCGATGGGACATCACTAAAGGCACAATAACTTGAAACTTTACTTACTGTCAACTCACTCGATGGGAAAGAACAAATTTTCATGTTGTATTCGCTATTGTGGATGTCGAAAGTATCGACAACTGGGTATGGTTTATGGAATCTCTAAATATTGCTATTGGAATAGATCCTAAAATTATTTTTTGTCTGATAGACACCTCGGTCAAGTTGATATTGTTAATCGAGTTTTTGAGAATGCCCATCATGCCTTCTGTGAGCGTCATTTAACGGAGAATTTCATTTCTAAGCATTGGTGAAATGGCTCCAACACTATACGATGTGTGGCAAATATTAAGGATACCCGTGACAGGTGAGCATGTAACAGACATCAGGCCTGAAGACTATGTTGCGTTGGTCAATGAGTATCTGGGAGATTGCCCTAAAGATGTCACCCTGATGCGTCTCAAACATATATGGTTGAGGAGTCAATTTGCCCAACTACCAAAAAAGCCGACCAAATTACAACTCACGCAACACACACGAGCATATCTCCTTTATTTACTCAGCACAACTATATTTTCCGACTCATCTAAAAGATCGACGCTTTCAATATACTTACAATTGTTTTGAGAATTTTATGAGGCAGGGAAGTATGCATGGGGTGCTGCGGCGCTTGATTTTTTATATTGTTCGTTGTCTAAGGTCACCGGTGGGGAAAATAATCATTTTAATGGGTCAGCAACATTCCTACAGGTATTTCTCACTCTCTTTATTATTTAATTTCAGAATATTACAATTTTTCACTATCTTTGGCTTCTTACTTTTTACTTCTTCTACAGTGTTGAATCTATGAGCATTTTCGAGCTTTAGTCAGCATGCCTACATTGGTCATAAGCCTAGGAATGCCTAAGGCTTGCATGTGGAAGAAACAAGCATGCCACAAAAACATCTCATTTGATAACATCTCGTTTGATATGGTTAGTTATTGGCTTATGTGATTATAATCTAGTAGATAATCAATCTGTGGTAAGTTATTTGATAATGTCTCATGCTTATTTTGTAGGTGACTTGACAACCATATGAGGAGTCACATGAAATTGCAGAGTACTTCATCTGTCAATCATACATCATCAGTTTCAACATTGCAAAGTACTATATACGAGATTGCATGTTGCGACAATTTGGGGAGTTGCAAGGTATTCATGTTATGCCACCCAAGTGGGATAGGAGAGAAAAGGTCAGTTTACACCCCACAAATTGGATTGTAGAATTGGGTAGGCAGATAAAAGATTGGAAAACACCAAAACGTAATGTTGTTAAGGCAGCTGTACATAAATCTGGTGGAGTACAACACGCTCCGGCAGCGTCACCACCCGCTTCGGCATTGTCACAACGCGCTCCAGCAGCGTCACCACATGCTCCGGCAATGTGTTGTTATACCATGGTACTCTGGCAATCTCACTAGGCGCTCCGACAGTCTGACTAAGCGCTCTGACAACACACTCCGGCGATGTAGGACCGTGCTCCGGCAATAAAGCTTCTGGAGCCACAGCGCTTCGACAATGTAGGACCAAGCTCCGGCAATGAAGATTCTGGAGCCACAACGCTCCGGCGATGTAGGACCACGCTCCGGCAATGAAGCTTCTGGAACCACAGCGCTCCAACGATGTAGGACCACGCTTTGGCAATGTAGCTTCTGGAGCCGCAGCGCTCCGGTGATTAATGACAACACTCCGGCAATGAAGCTCCTAGAGCCATGGCACTCAGATGATGGAAGACTGCACTCCGGCGCTAAGGATGCTCGCTCCGACATTTAATATGTGTGCTCTGGCAATAGGTTATGACCCTGTGCGCTCTGGCATAAGTAGAACAACGCTCTGATAGTGGGACTACACGCTCCAGCAGTCTGCTCAGACAACGGAGTCTCTGGAGCCGCAGCGCTCCGGTAATATACCACCGTGCTCCGGCAGTGATTCTTGACATTTCACTACGACAGTATTGTACTGCACTTCGGCACTGCTTTACTTGGGATCCGCATACTGAATTGGCTTGTACGAGAAAGGCATTTCTGTCAAAAAATTGTTAACTTTTTACCTCGGGGGGGTTTTTGTGAGGAAAGGTTGTCTAGGGAAAAAAAGTGTGAGAAAAGTTTGGGCTGGGGGTAAGTTACATAAATAGTTCATTTGAGGGGGGTTTTTGTAATTTTTCCTAATTTTAAATGTTTATGTTGCAGAGAAAGAGTTAGGTGTGAGGAGGGAGTGGGAGATAGGGGGAGAGAAAAGGAATTGGAAACACATAAAGAGAGAGAGGACATGGAGAGAAAAAATAAGGGGAAGTATAAGAGCAGGAGGGGGTTTGGGAGAGAGATTGGGAAGAGGGAGAGTGAGAGACAAATTGGGAAGCTAGCACGAGAAGAGAGAGTGAGAGACAAGGGGAGAGAAAAAAAATGGGGAATACGAAAAGAGAGCGGACTGGGAGAGAAAAAATAGTGGAATACAGAAAGAAAGAAATAACCGGGAGAGAAAAAATAAGGGAATACGGAGAGAGAGAGAGAGAGGGGTTGGGAGATGGGAGAGAGAGAATGGGAAGAGAGAGGGGGTCTAAAAAAGTTACATTTTTAAGTTTGACAGGAGGAGAGAGAGAGTGAAAGACACAAGAAGAGAGAGAAAGAGAGAAGTTTGGGGTATATAAGTGAAGAAAGAGAAATGATTGGATTTAAAAAAAGTACGTCTTTCTCATATTTGTTTAGGTTAAAAAATAGGTTTAAAGTAGCCAAGGGATTAGAATATATCTTTTAAAATTATGGGTTTATCAAGAAATGAAGTCTAAAAATATGAGATATGGAGATATTTCCCCATTCAAATAATAGAGAGGATATTTACGTACGTTTCACAAACCTAAATCTTGAACCATTTCATGGAAGGGTGTCCTTTTTCTAAAAAGGACGCGGTTAGCAAGGGGGCCAAGCCCGCACATGTAGAAATGCAGCGTTTCTTAATAATCTATTTTTTAGATGGATTTTTGGACTTAATTTTTAAAGACATAATCTCTAACATGGAGATCATGAATATGAATAAATAAATAAATTTTAAAAACTAAAAATAATAATTCCATTAAGAAAACATTTGAATTGTTATTTTCCTTTGTTTTTAGATGGACCATCTACTTGCATCCATCTTTAAAATAGATGCTTTACACTCCTAGACCACATATGTAGAAATGCAATCCAAGCCGCATGAAACAATTTTCCTTCTAAAAAATAGTAATAAAAAATAAAAATAATAAAATAATGACCTGGTTTTTATGAGTCCCCCGACTCATACTATTTTCATGTGGGCTCCCTTGAACACTCATTATTTGTATCGATATTAGATCCAAATTTGTAGTGATCCATGACCTACACTATGATGATCATGAATGTAAAAATATAAAATATAATAAAATAAAGTTTTAAAATATTTTTATTAGAATATTTACCTATCCATTGGATAGGAGTCTTTAGTTGTGGATGTTGATCTTAAAGCTGGACGTTTGTGATTGTGCGGGCTAGCTGACTCAAAAAACACTTCTTCATAAAATGAACGTTGCAATTCAGTTGGTTATAAATTTCAAACCAACGGGGTCTTAGATAAAAATTAAAAATAAAAAATAAAAAAATATATCAGATGTACTTTACTTGGTTATAATCTTGAAACAAACTGCTCCTTTCATGGCACCACGCAAAAAATTGACCCCAGTTTTGCTTGATTTTGAGGTGGACTTCTCATTGATTTTATAATGAAAAGCCAGGCATTTATTTTAGGCGTAGAAACCAGAAAGGGGAATAAACCATGATGTCAACAATCAAGGGGCTCGTAGAATGTCAACAATCAAGGGCATAAACCCACTGCATTATTTCCGGAGATTTATGGGCATGACATTTTTGCTAGGGGTCGAAACCGGTTTCATCAAAATGGAAGTTCTTGCATTGATTAATGGCAGTTTCAAGAGCATCTTTTTCTAACCTTTTTTTTTTTCTTTTAAGGATTGTATACAATGAGACCATTTACCTTTGACATGAGATAGTTATAATTACTTATAACCATCTAATGTGAAATCTGATAGCTTAGGTATATTACAAAGTTCGAGAATACTGTCTTAAACTTGTTTTTCTTGTAAACGGATTCTGTTTTTGTACCCATATATGATACACATCATATTTGGAGACCTGAATACTTCTTAGTATCTATATCCACACAAAACACAAATCACAAATACTGGTGGTGCTCTTTATACGATGTGACACTGCAAGCACGTGCACACACACACGAGAGAGAGAGAGAGTCCTTGTTCATTTGCAAGCATCTTGCTGAAAGATTCAAAGAAAGAAAGCAAACAAAACTTGTCAGAGAAAACAATTCCAATAATGTCATACATCAAGAAAGCATTCATTGAACACAATAAAACCCACATCTTATAAGCAAACTAATTATAAACATCTTGCACAACCTTTATTGTTTTCTTTCTCTTTTGTTTCTTTTTCCTTCTTTCCTCGTGCGAACCAGGTGCCCATGAACCCCCTATGAAACACTAACATTTCCATTACACATTGTATGAATTCATGAATGGTGAACAATGCAACAACAATGCATTGTATCACAGGTAATGAACAGTGAACATTGACCAATAGCCGGGAGACTCTCCATCATCAAGAACTATGGTTGATCTCCATTTTTCGTCAACAGGAACAGATGGTTGATGTCCCTATGCTTTGCTGATGTACTATTCATTGGTAGCATATGGTAAAATTACCCTTCGATGTACATTTAGGGTGTAAATTTGTACAGGAAGCTATATGACATTAACATAAAGGACATGAATATTAAGACAGTAAATGAGGGGAAGGACTTACCAAGACTACCTACATAACGTAAAACCTATTACAAAGGACTTAGTAGAGCATGTTCCCCTAGGCTGTCTTGATGTTTTCATCCTTTTGAAGCCAGTAGTTTACCAGAAAGGAGTCAAAAATTATCTGCGCCAATGTTGTATATTCTCAAAACATACAAGAGAAATACACTAATTAAAGGGCTTTCCACAGGCAGATGCACATACACACAGTACACACACACACACACAGGGTTGTGCTACCTGGTTAATATGTGCAGCAACACAAGGCAAAACCAGCAATCCTGGTTCACCAAGCGCTCCTCCGAGTTGCTCCACAACTGCTACCATAACTGGGAGAGTTTTCTACAGAACCGTATTTCTGTCAGCTCTCATATATTAAACATATGCTTCATATCAGATTTCTTTTGGCATATTTGTGTAAAATATGTACATACAAGTAATTCGTATATGAACTCTATTTCATCATAATTCATTGGTCATCCATATCTTAGTGCACATGGTTCATTTAGTCATAATGCAGTTCAAAATTACGCATTTGTAAACTGATTGAACAGTAGAATTACAAATTGGATTTCCTTAAGGATGCAACTGTGCTGGACTAGTGCACAGGCTTAGCAAGCCTGGCCAGACACCAGCTGGGTCTGGGTGCTTGGACCAGTCCAGGCTGAGCATGATGTCTAGGGCCCGCAGATGTAGCAGGTCAGACCCAAGTCTCAACACCCAAGGAGCCTTTATATAACCTAACGGGCCAAACTCTGACCCAGCAGATTACTCTCACTCTCTCTCTCTCTCTCTCTCTCTCTCTCTCTCTTCATTTGTTACCTAATTCATTTAGAGGTTATCACTCTTTCTTTCTGACATTTTTATCTTCTATATAAGATTCTAATCATCTAATCTCTTCTTTATTTATTTATAGTTAGATATTCAATTTGATTTGATATTTATATTATCCCTTCTATATTTCCTTCTAAGTTGGCATGAAATTCAATTTCAAAATCTTTATTACCCAATTCATTTGGAATTTGTAAATCGTTCTGTCATTCTTATCTTCCATGGCCGAGATTGGTTGGCCAAATTTGGGCTGGACCTTCACCAGGGTTGGAGCCATTTGGTCATGAGCCGAGCTTGTGTTGATCTTTCCCTTTCTCACGCTGGGGCTGCTCTTCAGCCGTAGATTTCGTTATCCAAATATGGAATTATTATCAACAAAAATATTCTAGCAAGATTATAAGTGATCCTGCAGTCTTTTGAGATATGCCAAAAGACATTCATAGCTTTAGACAGTAAAAAACCTTGTCTGACTCAGGTTCGCCTGAGTCACTCTGGCGTGGTAGGGTTCAGATAAGAAACCATGAGAGTTGGGTAAGTCTCGCCGGTCCTAGTGTATTTTTCCACAGAGACTTGTCCAAGTAGAAGTGTCGAACAGCTGACTTGCACTCAGGAGCCTAGTGTGTCCAAGCCTGAATACGTGTCGATCAAAATGATCTACACAGTAGATAGCCAAGCCCAAGCTTGTATTTTCTAAGATTGCAGGGTTTTCAGAGTTTTCTATCCAGAACATGAAATCCATTTCTATTAAATTCTGAAAAACCAAAGTAGAAACTCAGAAATCTGGGGTGATGAGAAATAGACACCAGTCATGTCCTAAATATAGAAAGTAGTTGTTCTTAAGAGGCAAATCTTCGCACATATCTAGGCAATTATTACGTGTCCAGTTCATAATTATTCTAGGGTTCATTTTAGCCATGTAAGAAAAACATTGAAGTCAAGCAGTCAATCTCTAATGTTTTATGCAAACAACAAGAATACAGTAATATGCCAAGCCACAGAACCTTCTCATCATGCTCAAATTGGGGATAGGCATCCGCCAAAATGACCATTCAATCAGTACACAATAAGACGTTTCCAAACAAGTTATTCAATGTTTCAGTCTTGTACAAAATTAGTTACCAATTTACCTGACTGGCAACAAGTGTGACAGCACGAGCATTCTCTTTCTTCTCAAAAACTGATGCTCTGCCCCCAGAGACAACCTTTAGGCACTGTATTGCAACGCTATTCCAGGTCAAAAAGGCGACATGAAGAAACCTGTAACATATGAAGATAGTTCAATAATTTAATCAGACACTGTTTTGATATTTCCCCAAAAAGACTAAGTCATCAAATTGGAGAGGCTCTCAGTAAAGGTTATAATACTCACGTTGCCAGCCCTATGGCTATAAGGAAAACTGCAGGTCTAACCAGCAACAGCAGCGACCTTGATCTGCTTACTTGAATCCAGGGTACCTGAACTCCACTACAAAAATGACGACTTGAAAAGGGCAAAAAAGAAAAACCTAGAAAGAGAAGTTGAAAGTTTGAAAAAATGCGTAAACTCTATATCATCAAAAGTCGAAAGTTTGAAAAAAGTTTGAATACATTGATCAAAAAACAGTACATCAAAGCTCTCTGCAATACCTATCATGCTAAAGCTTGATAAAGTCGATGCAGTGATGTAGAAATGATATGCATGTAAAGCCAAAGTAGGCACTGGAGAAACACAATGCAGTCAATGCATTACTTTAGTTCAACCGTTTAGGAACCAAAGTTAAAAGTGAAAGTCGTGCAAAACACACCAGGCTAAGGATGACAGAATTCATCATGGAGAAAAATCGACGATTATTATCCACGTACTCTGCAACACCTGGAAGGCCAGCATCACTCATATATATATGAATTATATGCCCAATGGATCGAAGGAATAGCAAGAAATAGACATCACTTTCTAGATAAAAAGCATTAAAAACTTCAAGCCCATAGACATCAAACAGATGACAAACATTCTTTTGCACAAACATAATATTGCTTTCCAATATAGCAGTACAAGACCACAACTTCCATAGACAGACAAGCAACACCAAGTGTGTCAGAACTAATGCATCAGGATCAACAAATGCATCCTCTTTTAATGATATAAAAACCATTTGTGTGTTTTTTATTTGAGCTTAAAGAAACACAAATGAATGCAAATTTTTAATGGGTAAATGGTTTGCTGATGGTTTCTTATAGCCATCTTAAATATCCACTATAAGAGAACAGATCCAACAAGAAAACCAACATCAATAAGAACCGGAAATAGCAAATCTCAATTACAGTACTAGCATAACCAAACTCATTGAGAATTAGCCTAAAACTAGCTTTGTATTATAATCAGAAGAAAAAGATTCCTAAACCAAAAAGGTTTCTTGCTTTCAATTAACAATGAATATAGCACCACCATAAGTGAAAAGTGCAAGTGCCAACTATTTTAAATGAAATAATCATACTACGATATCACAAAAAATATGTAATGTCATAAAACACAAAATGAATGTTATCACTTACCAATAAATAATGCACCTGAAAGTACAAAACCCTCAATTACAAGCAAGTGTATGGTAGTCCCACATTTTAGATTCACATAAATGGAAGAACCTCACAAACAATCCCCTATTAGATAGAGATAAGTTTCAAAAACCATTCTTAAAATCTTTAAAACATAGGGTATGAATTGAGCTTTTCTACAATGATATATAAAAAGGTTTACTCTCACTATCTTTTGGAAACAATACATGTAAACCCTTTTGATTATGCTATAAAAAAGGTGTTGAAGATATTTAGTGATTAAAAGCAATAGTGAAGAAGTTCTAAGACATCAAGATATGATATTCACTCAGAAACAGAATGTCATTTATCTCCACATGAAGTTGCATATGCAAGCAAGAGTATAACCCGAGAAGCAACTAAGCCAAAGCAAGACGTAACTGTCCTTGATAGAGATATCCCTTCTCATGTTCAAAAAATTATCCCAATAACCTTTTCACAAACACGTGTTAAAAACCTAATGATCCAATAGGTCCTGCATTCAAATTTTTGATGCATCAATATACTCTCAAACATCATTAGGCCCTGCATTCAACATTTTGATGCATCAATATACTCTCGAATGTTATAAAGTCTTTAATTGACTATAATCTGAAGTCACAAGCCCATAAGTATGGACTAAAGTTTAGTCGGGGTAAAACTGCAGATGCGAGAGCTGCAATCTGTAACAAGCATCCCGAAAAAAGTAGGTCATGCCTCTTCGTTTACCATCCTTGATTCTTCTAAGAATAATCAGTATATGTGATCAAACTATTCATGGCCCCCAGAATTTGTCGAATTCCTTAAGCGTCATAATACCACAGGTCAAAAACATTATCATAATTCTAACAATGATACCAAGCAAGTTTGGATTAAAAAAAGGTGTTACGTGTGACAGGCCTTAGTGTTAACATCAGTTATAGTATGATATAAATTTGGATGATAGTCACTCTGCCAAAACGGCCTCATGTAACTGACAACAATCTTGAAGCAGATAACTAAAACAACTAAATATTAGCTCTGGAAAAATGGCCAGAAGCACCTAGAAGAAAAAGATCATAAGGGACATAACATTAAACACATACTCTGCTTGATAAGCGCATTTGTAACTCCTGAATTCACACCTCTTAATTGAATGATAAATAAAAACAAAGATACACCATAGTATTTTTTTTTAACAAAGATTGCATCACACCTTACTTTTTAAATAAGAATCAAAAGCTAGGAATCACGCATCCAGAAGAACAATTAGAACATAATATAATCAAGTAATATGCACTCACTACGGAACGCAAATCGCAAACCCTGCCAAAAAGAAAAAATATGTATGAGTCAAGAAAGAAATAACTACAAACTACATATTTTAAATAGATAAAAAAGCAGAGGTAAAATGATTTTTAGGTCTCCAATTCGACTTTGTCAAACAAACTCTCTGCATCGATGTCCACATAAATTGTATTACAAGGAAAAACATTGTTGAGAAAAAACAAATTTCAAATATTTTGATGAATTTCCTCCAAAATTATATTGTCAAAAAAAAATTATATGATTATGAAAATACAGTACAAATAGATATAATGCATGATCTGCCTGTGCAGGATCAGGCATAGATGTGTTACAGATGAATGCCTGTCCACTTATGCAATATGTGACATATTGCTCTATGATAATATTATGTGACTCAACCAAAACAAAACTAATTTTTTGACCATTCCACCTCCCAATAAAGAAACTTTTAATAATAAAATCCATTTACTCCTTGAACATTATTTTTATAATTAGTTAGATTTAAGTTCTATGTTAGAATAAGAAAAAATAAAAAAATACATAATTATGGAATCTTTATCATGCCGTATCTAAGAAAAAATCATAAATGTGTCAAAGAAACAATAGATACTTCTATGACAAATGAAGTAGATTATTATACCTGCCCCAAAATTAAAGGACCCAAAAGAGTAACAACAAGGCTCATCAGCAGTTCTTTAATAGGAACCGAAATTCCAACTCCTTTAGCAACCAATCTTGAGAGAAATAAAGGAACCTAAAATGTATAACATAGTTTTAGTATAGTTTCCAAAAATGAAAATTCTTCTCAGGGAAAAGAGAAGAAATCCATCAAAACAAAGAATATCAAAATAAAATTTGTATATATGGAATGATTTTTTCCAATCCTACAAAGTTTTTGATGCACAAGTGAGGAAACCATCAAATGAAATTTAGAGAGGTTGGATTTGATTCTTTTATATTATCAAAGCATTACCACTTTTTAAATTATATATAGGATTTATATTTCAAAAGGCATCGGCTAAACAAAATTTTCAACACATTAGATGTTGTACTATATAATGACATGCTTTAATAAAACAAGCATCACTATCCATGATTTTTAGAATTGATCGATGATAAATCCAATGTCTCTACTGCATAGTTGAAGAAAATTGTCTCAATGGCTACAAGTATGTCATTTGAATTTTGCCCCACACAATTAAGTAAGAGGGAATTTGCTAAATATTATTTTCATGGAACAACAAACATTTTCATATGTACAAATAATCAGAGACACTGACCAAAACATTCAACTGGTCCCGTAACATTCAATAGTTCAAATTACTCTTTTCAAGAAACCTATACCAGAAACTGGTCAAAATTTAGGTGTCAAACTCAAAAGGTTGTCTTTTTGAAAAAGTCGTATATCAATTATACTAGTGATATGCATGTGTGTTGCATGTGAAATTAATTGTTAATTATGGAAATAAATTTTTATCTTGAAATGATATTTTAAAAGAACATTCAATTATAGTTAATTATTATTCTGTTTTTCCTATTTTTTGTAACTACAATTATATCACGGACTAATATAAATACAATTATATCATCCACTAATATCAATTATTTTTTTTACATAAAATTATAGACACTCCATTTTAAAACTGGTAAATTCTGTGGTATTCTTGAACCCTTAAGATAACACTATTCTGTAGAACCCCTGAACCATAGACCACCATAGTCCATAGGTCCCTGTCCCATAGTCCAGGATCCCGCAGAACCTCTATTTTTAGTAGAAAATCAACCGAAAATAGCAAAACTTATTTTGACCCGATTTTTGGCAGGCAATATCACATAAGCCCATAGATCACCCTGAAAGTGGTATCCGCCAATTCTGAGCAAATTTGGTTTGGGCCCCGATTGCCCAAAAATGGCAGTTTCCACATGCCAACCCATCGTGGACCATTTTTTAATGAACTCACTAAACCTGGACATAATTTGTCTGGGCAGCACCATCCTTTGGCCACTAAAACGGCAGTTTAGGTTGGCAAATACATTTGAAATTGGTAGTTACCCATTCCAACCGATTCTCAGTCTTTAAAAGATCACTTCAGGATCATTCCTAGGGTTCGACTTTGAAAACCTTAAGCTTCCTGAGACTCTATATACCTCAAACTCTTTAGACTTGAGAAATCAGATAGACCATTTTAAGCTAAGAGAGACCTGTAGAAACCCTAAGCCTTTGAGAGACCAGAGAGAAAACCCTGTGAGCAAACCCTAGGTCTAAGCAAGCCTTAGCAAATCTAGTTCATTAAACCTAAAACCTTCAAACTTTAGATCCAAGATAACCATTCAACCAAGCCAACGCTAGGTCAATATTGAAGAGAGACACGGAGGATCTACAGTAGAAATTACAGCCACGGATATACGGGCAAGGCATCGAAGACTCGAGACCTGGGCCAGCTGGTCCGACCAAGTATTATTTTATCCTCTTTTCCTTTACTTTCAGTTATTTTTGTTAGATCTACGATTTTATTCGCATTTCAGTTAGTATTTCGTTCTTTTAGATCAAAAAGCTGGCTCTTCCACTAATCTAAAAGAATATACGTTCTCCTTTGAACAGATCTGACAGATTAGAATTACATTGACCCCCACTCTCTATCACGCTTAAATAACGAATCTGTGGTTCAGATCCAAGAGATCTTCAGTCGAAGGTCGCTCTGATTTGCATCGTGAACAGTTTGGCGCCTACCGTGGGGCAAATAAGAGAGATCTTCAACTGAAGATCTCAATGCAAACCTAACCTAGTCAAACTTAAGGTTAACCTAGACTAGACTAGGCTAGGCTAGGACTAGGACTACCATTCAAAAGAACTTTAAGCTAGACTAGGCTAGAACCTATTCTGAAGAACCTTAACCGAGACTAGACTAGGCTATGACCTAATATGAGTGGTATGGAGATCTTCATCAAACTTTGCAAACTGTTCACGATGCAAATCAGAGCGATCTTCGACTGAAGATCTCTCAAATATGAACCACAAACTCGATATTTAAGAGTGATAGAGAATGGGGGTCAATCGAATGCTAATCTAAGGTCAGATCTGTTCAAAGACGAACAGATCGTCTCTTAGATCAGTGGCAAATCCAACTTTAATCCAAAAAAAAAAAATATTAACCAAAATGCAAATGAAATCCTAGATCTGACAAAAAATAATTGAAAGTAGAGGAAAATAGAATAAAAGAATACCTGGCCAAGCCAGTTGACCCGGTAAAGCCGAGGCTTCGAGACCTCGCCCGTATCAAGAACGCGGCTGTAATTTCTGTTGTGGATCCTCTGTGTCTCTCTTCAATGTTGACCAAGCCTTGGCTTGGTTCAATGGTTATCTTGGATACAAACTTTGAAGGTTACAGATTTAATGGACTAAGTTTGCTAAGCCTTGCCTACATCTAGGGTTTGCGCACAGGGTTTTCTCTCTGATATTTCAAAGGCTCAAGGTGTCGACAGGTCTCCCTGAGCTTAAGATGTCTCTCTGATTACTCAAGTCTAAAGAGTTTGAGGCATAAAAATTGTCAGGACGCTTAAGGTTTTCAAAGTCTAACCCTAGGAATGATCCAGAAATGATCTTTTAAAGGTTGAGAATCGGCTGGAATGGATAACTACCAATTTCAAATGGATTTGCCAGCCCGAACTGTCGTTTTAGTGGCCAAAGAAAAATTATGTCCAAGTTCAATGAATTCATTAAAAAATTGTCCGGTAGACTAACCGCTAGTCGATGGTTGAAGCACTTGGAACAGGTCAGGTTGACATCACGAAGACGTTCAACAGCTGGCTGCGAAAACTGCCATTTTTGGGGCAGTCGGGGCTGTGCGGCAGACCAAATCTGCTTAGAATTGGCAGATTCCACTTTCGGGTGATCTATGGGCTTATGTGATACTGCTTGCCAAAAATCAAGTCAAAATAAGTTGTTTTGCTATTTTTGATTGATTTTCTACTAAAAATAGTGGTCTGCAAGATCTAGGACTATGGGACAGGGACCAATGGACTATGGCAGTCTATGGTTTAACGATTCTATGGAATAGTGGGATCCTAAGGGTTCAAGAATACTACAGAATTTGCCAGTTTTAAAATGGGGTGTCTACAGTTGCCCCTCTTTGGCACCACCTGTTCTTCGAGGGACCGGTGAGCGGCAAAGAAGTAGACACTCTTTGACGCTCCTTGCCCTTCAAGGGACAGGTGAGTGGCAAAGATACTGAAAACATTTTAAATTTATCCTAACGTTTCGTGGTCAAATGGCACACACTCCAAGACATTGTGCTCCTCGCTCACCCACTAAAGGCATTTTCATCCTAGAGTTTTCAACGTGAGATATCAATGAGTAACACAAGCTTGAAGCTCGAGATGGATTTTCTGGCCATGACACTTCACTTTAAGGGTTTTCAATTTTAAATCTTTAAATTTGGCATTTTCCTTGATTTCTTTTAAACATTCTAAGGTTTTCAAAAGGCTTGTCCTATTGGGAAATGGTCACTCAGTCAATTCTGAAGAGAGAGATGAGGCAGCAACGCAGTTACATCATGCACGGGTATCGAAACTCCTTTGTCTTAGAAATTATTTTTAGAAATTTTGAAAATAGGGACGGGTTTGAAATAGAACCTGGAGCTTGGACAGGTTACGATTTTAAAAAAGAAATTAACGTTTTTTAAAACACAAGACATATAGTGAAAATTTGAAAAGAGAGGCATTTTGAAAATAAATTTTTAATTAGTCGTTTTAGCTCCTGCAACCATAAAGCCCTCTAAGCAGTTAACGTCATGCAACGATTGACGGTTTTCTACCTACCCCGACTCTTTTCCGTCGAACGGGTTTGACATTTTCCAGTCCCGACTCTTTTACGTCGCATGAGTTTCACGTTCTTCTGAATTGAGATTTTGGTTGGCAGCTTAAACTAGTGCCACCAGGGAGAGCCGGAAAACTTTTGAAAACCAATTAAATATTTGAAAAACAAGTCTTTTTTCGAAGGAAATGAGAAACCGTAGATAGGGAAAGAGGTTTTAGGAAAGAGGGGGAGAGAGAAATAGAGAAACTTAAGAGAGGGGAGAGTGGGAGAGAGATTTTATAAAGGGTGCAATTTGTATAGAGCCTAGGCTCTAAACAATCAAATTAGAGCCTACCTTCAAATAGTATCAAAAAATGTGGTTTCAATATTGGAATCTTTGTAATAGCCTTAAAATATCTTTTTATATTTATTTATAAAGCTTAAAGCTTCAAAAATAGTGCAGATGGACAAATCTATAAAAACTTGAAAATTGACGGTCCAAAATTGCATTACAAAATACACTATTTCCAAAACTTGAATCCATTTTTTTCTCATGTGCATGCTTATTGATGTCGAGATGATCAATTTGAAGGTATTTGAACATCAAAACAACCTTTTCTAGTGAAATTTTTGAGATAGGTTCAAATTTGATTGTTTAGAGCCTCGGCTCTATATAAACTTTTTCCTTTTAGAAAAGAGGGAGAGAGAAATAGAGAAATCATATTAAGGAGAGAGATTATAGGAATGAAGTAAAAACTGTAGAGAGGACACATGGCGAAAAAAATAAAGGAGTTCAGGGAGAGAGAGGAAAGATCATAGTTGTTGGAAACGCCTGGGAACCCGAATCGTTTTAGGAACCAAAATCGCAGAATCGCCTCCGGGTAGAAGATTCTTGTCTTAGGAATCATTGACCGTATAATAAGAATCACGAGGAACAAGATTCCTAGCTTTTGAGAATCATGTTTCGACCAAAGTAGATTCAAGTTTCATCTACATATAGAATCGAGATTCTATCCTCCTTGGAATCAAGATTCCCATCTCCCTGGAATTGACACTCCAGGTGTAAAGATTCTTTATTATGCAGAATCGAGTTTCCGACATCCATGGAATCGAGTTTTTGACATATGTAAAACAAAGATATGTTGTTGTTTTGAATCGTTATTCAAACATATTTGGAATCAAGTTTCTAAAGTATATGGATCAGAGATCCATGCCGGTTTATGATTGAGACTTACAATAATAAGGACTGTAGAATGCGTTTGACAACCCCTATCAGGAATTGAGATTTCATTTTTATGGAGAAGGAAGCCCCAAGCACATCTTGAGCCTTATCAACTTCAGAACCTATATTGGATGTCTCTTATTAGAAAGTTTCCCAAATTTCGAAGTGATTGTGTTGACTATTGAACTCATGGTCATTATATACAAAAGATAAGTATTTCTAAATTGTGATTTTGACTTCATTATTATAAAGACAAAATAGGATTATGCCTACGCCATAGTTTTACTTTTAATCGTATGTATTGTATTTACCAATTATAAAAATAATGAAAACCTACAACTATTAGAACCATTCGAAGGAAGATTTCTACTCCAATTTCCTTTAGAAAGTGCACAACCATCATAGACAATGGATATTATGTACTTGGAATTGTTTTTTTTTTTTTTATTGCCTTGAATTTATTTATTTTTTAATCAAGATTTAATCCTCGCCGGAATCCAAATTCGATATATTTGGGAACGTCTACCCACAATTAATGGGTTCACTCTCTCGCTTAATATCTCTCTCCCACTCTCTCCCTCTCTAGAGTTTCTCTATTTCTCACCCCAATCTTTCCTAAAATCTCTCTCCCTCGTTTAGAATCTCTTATATTATATTTTTCCTCAAATCTTTCTACCAAACCCCTTTTATTTTTTTCGACACGTGTCCTCTCTCTATAGGTTTTACTTCTTTCCTATAATCTCTCTCCCTGCTACGATTTCTCTATTTTTCTCCCTTCCTCATTCCTAAAATCTCTCTCCCACTCTCTCCCTCTACATGGTTTCTCTATTTCTATCTCTCCCTCTTTCCTAAAATATCTCCCTCATTTAAAATTTCTTATATTATATCTTTTATCAAATCTCTCTCATCATATTTATTAACACTTTAAATTTTAAAACTTTATCCCTCTTTACAGTTTTTGTTACTCTCACTCCCTCTTTCTAAAAATCTCTCCCTCATATCTATCAATATTCCAAATCTCTCTCCCTCCTACCGTTTCTCTATTTCTCTCTCCCGCTTTCCTAAAATCTCTCCCCCTCAACACTTTAAATTTCAAAACTCTCTCCCTCTCTACGGTTTCTCCAACTCTCTCACCCTCTTTCCTAAAATCTTCCCCATACTCTCATGTAGCTCCTTTCTTTCCCTTTCATAACTTCTCTTTCCAAATAACTTCCCCCCCATTATTGTGCCACGTGTTTCCTCTCCCTCTCTTTCATAGCTTCTATTTCCTAATAACTCCCCTTCACCCATGATTTTCTCTTCTCTCTCCTCCCCCATACTATCACCAACTCTTTTTCGTAATAAATTTCTCTCCCTTTCCTACACCCCCTACCCTCTCTACTCTTTCCTAATAAATCTCTCGCACGTTTCTAAACATTTCTAATAACTCCCGCACGTTTCTAAACATTTAAATTTCTCTCCTCTCTACGGTTTTTCAAAACGTTCCTAATAACTCCCCCCACAATTTTCTCTTCTCTCTTCTTCCCCATACTCTCACTAGATAATCCTATTTACGGCTTTTTGTTTCCTTGAATATCTCTCTATATCTTTTTATTCCCTCATCTCTCTCTCTCTCTCTCTCTCTCTCTTTCTCTCTCTCACGGTGGTTTATGCAAGCTAACAGTGAACAAATATTGAATCCATCAATTCCCTTGGCTTTGAGGCCCTCTAGAACTCTAATGAGTAACTATTTTTAGTCAATAATTTCATCTATTTTCAAGTGCTTGTCATGTCTATGCTTTTTTCATAAGAAGTAACACTCATACAAGGCATATGTTCATATGTTAGCGTTTTACTTTTAGTACTGAACTTCCATTATTCTTGATCTATTTATTAGTATTGAAATGATTTTTTTTCTTTTTTAATTATTTTGTTGATTTTTATGTTTAGGTAGTATTTTGGTGCTTAGTTATGTAATTCAATAAAATACAAAGTTATCGGTTAAGAACTACGCTTATAGTTTCAACGGTAGCACGTATTAATATTTTATTTTATTTTAATATATCTTATTTTAAAATTAAAATTTAGCGTAATATTCAAGCTATCTAGAGAATTTTTTGGTTCATGTTTTTTTAATTGTTTTTTCAATTTTTGAGATTTCATTACGTAGATTTATCTTGAGGTCCACATGAGTTTTTTTTTTTTTCCCTATTACCATTTACATATATTATACTATAAAGTTTCTTTCATAATTCAATTAAAACTTTTTCCTATTTAGTGAGCGGTTGAATGTAACATAAAAAATGTAGCTTTCCATCTTATGTAAATTCTTTCATATATTGGAAATCATTAATGTTCTATGTTTTTTATTTTTAAAAAAATTATTATATTTTATGTAAAAAAATTTAATTGATATTAGTGAATGATATAATTGTATTCATATTAGTGGATGATATAATTGTAAATACAAAAAATAGGAAAAACAGAATAATAATTACCCATAAATACAAATTATAGACCTAATAACATAATTGATACTATTTTTGTGGAAATAACTACCTCAAAATGCAAGTCACATCAGTAATAGAAAACAAAAATTGTAGTATCACTATAATTAGTAAACACAAATATATATATATACATATATATATATATATATGGAAAAAGTACATGTCAGCTCATGGGCTCATGGAACAGTGTAAGCCCAACAGCTCAGATTGAATCTGGACCGATCCAATGATCACAATTGTATTTCGTAATTGAATTTTACTTTTTTTTCTACAAATCTAAATTACTTGAAATTTGGAGAGTCTATTCTATAAGAATAATCGAATCTAATAAAAATATCAAAAAAATAAGTCGCATAAATTAAATTGACCAAAATACGCCTGAAAAGTTCTGAGGTATTTTGGTCAATTTATGTTATCTGAATTTTTTTATTAGGTACGCCTTGATGAGAAGAGTTTATGCTCCAAATTTCATGCTATTTAGACTTATATAAAAAATATTAAAATTATATTACCGATATACAATCATGACCGTCAGATCAGCCTAGATTCAATCAAGGTCATTGCGGTTATACTATTCCATCAGCTAGTGGACTCACCCTAGCATCTTCATATATATATATATATAGAGAGAGAGAGAGAGAGTAATGATCCTATGAGACCCTCCGACACCTATGTGTGTAGGACCCCAAAGGATCACCATTAAATTTGGCACAGATAACTATAAAAGTTATCACATGTGGTGTCGTGTCGTGTACTATTTCTAGAGTATTAGTGTTGTACCGTAATTTAGTAGTGGTACGTTCG
>NW_006497279.1:1073195-1129644 GCF_000471905.2 Amborella trichopoda
ATAAAAATATAAAAAAAATTAATTAGTGAAAAAAATTACCAAATACCCCCCTTTTTGGGGTCTATTTTGGTCAATTTATTTCATATAAAATATTTTTTTGATATTTTTCTAAGATTCACCTATTTTTTATGAACACACGTCTAAAATTTCAAATGATTTGGATTTGTAAAAAAAAAAACTAAAATTCAAACACTAACGGACAATCTGGGACGTTGGGCTCATAGGGCTAATCCAATCTAAAATAGGATGTATTTTAGTATATATATAAAGAAGGAACTTTTGAATTTAAGAGTAGTTTTTCAATAAAAACCATTGAAGAAACTCTTTCTGTTATGGAAAACCAAGATAGCTTCCAACTCTTATCTACAAGAATGATTAAATATCATATTAAAAGGGGCTTTAACTATCTCCATATTGGTCTTGTCCAAAAAGCTAGCTTACAGTTGAAAGGAGAAAAACAAGAAATAAAAGCTTCACCTTTCAAAATTGGACCAAAAAATTATGAGAACCAGATGGCTAAAATTGAAACCATACTCCACATAATAGAGCAAAATAATTATACAAATCTCTTCCTACAGACCATAGGAAAACAAACTAATAGGATAGAAAATGTCTTAAACACAATAAAACCTCAACAGCATGAGAAGAAAGAAGAAAAAGAAAATGGGGCAGTTTTATTCAAACCACTGCCTAATATTGCGACGGGAAAATTCAACCTGCAAGGAATCAAAAAGATAGAGGATAATAATGAATTAGTAAATGAATTGGTAAAACGACTTTAAAAATTAGATATAAAAGGGAAGACAAGTGATGTGCAAGTCCTTCAAGAAGACATAAGTTTTTCAACTCGGGAGATATCTGCAATAGAAAAAGCTTTTAAACCAGAAAGCTTAAAGATTAATAGACTTGATTATGGGAGAAAACTAGATCGGTTGCACCAACCAGAATGTATTATCCTAGACCAACTCCTATAGATCTTCAGATAAAGGAAGATCTAATTGCCCGTTCAGTTTCTTATTCAGGAAGATCCAAAGTAAATTGAAATATAGATGAGATGTCTAAAAATCAGATTCTTGATCTAATGAAACATATGACCATGTATGCCACCGCATGTAAAGCAAGTGGGAATAAAGACCACGAATTTCTAAAGCCATTATATGTGGATTTACCGTATGGCTTAGAGGATGGTGGGATTTCCACATGGATGAGGAAGCCACAGATCCAATTCTAAATGTTGTTAAACAATATAATATAAAAACTGAGGTCGGACCAAGACAGGTCCTGGAAAATTTAGTAACTAAGGGTGTATTTTACTCCAGACTACTATCCAGAGAAGACAATAAAGCTGATCATTGGAAAGAAAAATTCATTGCTGGACTTCCTAATCTATTTGCTAAAAAGGTTAAAATAAGATTAAAAAATAAGCATGGAGGAATTATTCCCCATTCCTTATATACCCTTGGAGAACTCTCAGAAGAAATCTGTGCTGAAGGTCTTGCATTATGCACAGACATGAAATTGAAGAGACAATTAGAAAAGCAAAGAATGACTGGGAGAAAGGAATTAGGAGACTTTTGTGAGCAATTTGGGTTTAATACTTTACCAACTTCCAAGCCTACTCACAAACAAAAATATAGAGACTCTAGAAAATCTAAGACTAATTATAAGAGAGAAAAGAAAAATATTTTTCCCAAAAATTCCTACATGATCACTCTTCTAAACAAAAGGGGAAAAGAAAGATACCAGTTTATTACAACTGTGGGAAAGTAGGACATTATAAAATAAATGTAGAATAAAAAAGAAAATAAATGCTCATGAAATAGACCTCGAGATCAAAAAGCAGTTGTTCGATATTTTATTAATTAAAGGGGATGAGTCTGATGAATCTTCTGACTCTAATGAAGATTTACTTATCGGAGAAATAAACGATGAAGATCTAATTTTTTCAAGCTCAGACTCTAAAACAAATTCTGAAGAAAAGACTAATAGAGAGTGTCATTGTGATTTCTTAAATACACTCACAAAAGAAGAAAATCTTATCATTGATTTAATTGATAAAATAAGTGATCCCGAGCCTAAAGGAAAAGCCTTAATGCATTATATCAATATGACAAAAGAACCCTCCAGTTCTTCTAAACCTTCTCTTGTCCCTACTAGAGAAGATTATAGTTTTACAGATATCCTAAAAAGAGTTCAATTAAAATTCAAGTCCACAAAGAACCTACAATTCTTGATCTAAAAAATGAAATAAATGAAGTTTGAAATGAACTTATAACTCTAAAAAGCAGAGTACAAATTCTAGAAATGATAGCCACTAAAGAAGTAAGTGGTAATGAGAATACTGAAGAAGAATTTAATGATCTAATACATGATTATAATCACAATCTTTTACCACCCGAAATTGAAGATACACTCCCAAAAGTGATAGATGATTCGCAAACTTCAAATAACTGTAATTTGCTGAGAAAGTTACATGATTATAAATATGTAAACCTCCTTGATAAAGTAATAACCCAAAGATGGTTTACCATTGTTAAAATAGTGGTGCACAAATAATACACTTTTCAAACCACTGCTCTTATAGATTCAGGAGCAGATTTAAATTGCATAAATGAAGGTTTAGTTTCAACCAAATATTTTAACAAAACAACACAGGTATTAAATACTGCTGATCGTAGTAAAATGATAATAAATTACAAACTGTCTAATGTAGCAGTATGCAACAATGGTGCATGTTTTAAATTTCCTTTGATAATGGTCAAAGGTTTAAGCCAACCTGTTATTCTTGGAACTCATTTCCTAAACATGCTTTACCCCATCAAAATTGATAACACTGGGATAAAAGTTGTTATTAAAGGACATGAAGTAAATTTGACTTCATTGACAAACCTAAAGTCCATGAAATAAATAACATTAAAAATAAAATCTCTACTAAAGAGAAATTCCTATTCTATCTAAAAGAAGTAAAACATAAGATTATTAATGAAAAATTAACTTTACCTCAAATACAAAGTAAAATCAATAATTTCGAAAAAAATGTTAGAAAGAGAAGTTTGTGTTGACATTCCTAATGCCTTTTGATATAGAAAGCAACATATCATAGAACTTCCTAATGAACTTGGCTTTAATGATCAAAAAAATCCTACTAAAGCCAGACCTATACAAGAACTTCTTGATAAGAACCTTATTAGGAAAAGTTCTTCACCTTGGAGCTGTGTAGCTTTCTATGTGGAAAAAGCTTCAGAAATTGAAAGAGGAGTACCTCGACTTGTCATAAATTATAAGCCTTTAAATAAAACACTAAGGTGGATCCATTATCCTATTCCAAATAAAAAGGATCTTTTAGACAGACTTGTCAATGCCTGTATTTTCTCAAAGTTTGATTTGAAATCAGGATACTGGCAAATCCAAATAATAGAAAAAGATAGGTATAAAACAGCATTTAATGTCCCTTTCGGACATTATGAATGGAATGTGATGCCTTTCAGGATAAAAAATGCCCCTTCAGAATTTCATAATATTATGAACGAAATTTTCAATCCTTATACCAAATTTATTATTGTTTACATTGACGATTTTCTTGTTTATTCTGAAAATATTGACCAGCATTGGAAACATCCGAATACCTTTTATAAAGTCATAAAAAGTGCAGGTTTAGTTGTTTCAGCCAAGAGAATAAACCTTTTTCAAACTAAAATAAAGTTTCTTGGACACAATATCTTTCAAGGAAGAATAATCCCTATTGACAAGGCAACCGAATTTGCTTCTAAATTTCCTGATAGCATTAAAGATAAAAAAGAATTACAAAATTTCTAGGATGTCTGAATTACATCTCAAATTTTTATAAAGATTTGGCTTCGGATGCTAAACCATTATTCCAAAGGTTAAAAAGGAACCTTCCTGATTGGACTCATGAACACACCATGGCAGTTAAAAAATTAAAACTTAAAGCCAAAGAATTACCCTGTTTAGCCCTTTCTGATCCTACCGCTTTCAAAATAATTGAGACAGATGCCTCTGAACTTGGGTTAGGAGGAATTCTTAAACAAAAAATCCAAGATGATGACCAACTTATACGCTTTACATCTAAAGCTTGGAACCCAGCTCAACAGAAATATTATACTATCAAAAAAGAAGTTTTAGCATAATCCATTGTGTAACAAAATTTCAAAGTGATTTGCTTAACAAAAATTTCTTATCCGAACTGATTGCAAATCCGCCAAAGACATTTCAGAAAAAGATGTAAAAATTCTAGTTGCAAAACAAGTTTTTGCCAGATGGCAGGAATTCTTTCTTCTTTTGATTCCGATGTTGAACATATTCAAAGAAAATATAACTATCTTCTTGACTTCTTGACTCGAGAATATTTACAGGGAGGGAAGGAGAAGCCAACATTCCCCAATGGACATAGTCCCTAGCCCAGGAAAAATCCTGGCCTCAAATAGTCCCAAGCTCAGGAAAATGCCTGGCTTCAAAAGGTTTCAGCTCAAGAATATGCCCGACTCCAAATTGTTCCAACTCAGGAAAAACCCTGGCTTTCTCATATACTCCAAATGCTTTAATAAGAAAGCAAGCTCAGGAGATTAAAATATCTCCCCAACAATCCCCTTTGAGCACCGATAATCCAAACAAAAATAGAACTCCATTTCACGAAACAGCATATATACAGCTGATCATAATAGAAAATGAGCACAGGGAAACAGACCCTATTGAAATAGCAACTCTATACTTACGCCACCATTTACATCCAAATATGGGAGATAGATGTAGAGAATGGTATGAAACAATATTAATGGAAACCGTGTCGGTGTCAAAAGTACATCATTATAGAAACAATGACTTGAAAATAGCATATTAAAAATTTTAGATACATAAAATCATTTCTTATATAGACTGGGGTCTCGACCCTTTAAAACCAAGGGCATTGAATACCAAAGGATTTAAAATCAAATCCTATCATTATTTCGAATATATTAAGGCATGAGATGAAGTATTTGCCTACCAGAATACTAAACATACACAGCTGGTACGTACAGTTTAAAAGAACTGAAACAGCAGAATTTCCAAATTGCTTTAAAAGTTGGTTCCTATTATGGGGATTAGTAAGCCAGATACTACCTAAAAATTTGCAAGTATCACAAAGAAAATTCTCTAATTATAATAAGAATAGTCTAAAAAGAGACTACAACATATATTTTATGGCCTTACATCAGGTCCCATGGATTTTAACACGGTCCTAAAAATTTCTGAAGATAATTTGGATCGGCGGGATTATATTCCAAAACTACAATGGCAGATTTCAATTAAATGGTGGGATGCCTACAAAAATGATTCTCTAGAGCCAGAGAAAATTTAAATGATAGCCATTCCAAATTTTTGGCCACAATCTAACATAGGATTCTCTGAATACATTTCACTAATGCAACAAAAGAATCCAACTCTTTCAAAAGCTGAGATTAGAAAAAGGCTACTCTTTGCCCTTGAAGAAGATGAAGTTCAAACACCCACTTTATCAAAAAATGATTTAGAAAACTGTGACCCTCCAAACAGAGACGACTGTACGGGAATATTTTCCCCAATAAATTGAAGAAAAGATCAGGGGCGGTACGACTCCAGACTATTCAGGACACATGTCCCCAAAAAAGCCCTACAGTAAAAACCATTATTGCAGACAAAACACTGTAGAAGAATCTTTTACTTTTCTTGATGTAAAGCGCAGCTTTTACTTTTACTTCTACTTTGTCGGTGCGAATCTTATCGTTACTTTGTCGGTGCGGATTTAAAACCGTTTGAAGTTCGCCCTCCCTCTTCTATAAAAGGGAGCCCATACCACCCTGTTTTTTGTCTATTACTCTCTTTTATTATTGTCTACCATCTTTGTATTCCCTTCCGCTACTTTTGGTATCAAAGCATATATATATATATATATAATTTCTTGCAGAAACCACTAAGCCAGCATTTTTTTATTGCTTTTACAAATGTACTTAAATGTTTCTAATGTTGATCAATTGATTCTGAGAAAACAAGTACATCATCAATATAAACAATCATGAATTTGGTATAAAGATTAAAAATTTCATTCATGATATTTTGAAATTCGGATGGTGCATTCTTTAATCCGAAAGGCATAACGTTCCATTCAAATTGTCCAAATAGAACATTAAAAGCAGTTTTATATTTATCTTTTTCGACAATCTGGATTTGCCAGTAGCCTGATTTAAGATCAAATTTCGAAAATATACAAGTGTTTGCCAGCCTATCTAAGAGGTCTCTTTTGTTTGAGATCGGGTATCTGATCCGTCTTAAAACTTTGTTGAGTGGTTTATAATTTATAACTAATCTTGGAGCCCCTCTTTCTATTTTTGATGCCTTTTCCACATAAAAGGCTGAACAGCTCCAAGGTGATGAGCTTTTCTGATAAGTCTTTTGTCCAATAATCCTTTTACTTCCTTTTTACAAATTTTGAGTAACCTATTATTCATTTGAATAGGTCTTGCTTTAGTAGGAATTTTTCCCTCTTGAAAATCTGGTTTATAGGGAAGTTCAACTATATGTTGCTTTCTGTCCCAAAAAGCATTGGGGATATCAGCACATATATTTCTTTCCATATCTATTTTCAGAGATTTGACTTTATTTTGAATCTCAGGAAGAGAGTTTTTCTTCCACATTTTTGTATTTTATTTCTTCTTTCAGATAATAAAGAAATTTTTCTTTAAAAGAAATCTTATTTTTAATGTTATTGATTTCATGAATTCTAGGCTTATCAATAAAGGTGAATTTAACCTTATGCCCTTCAATAATGGCTTCTATCCCTGTATCATTAATTTTAATTGGGTAGAGCATGTTTAAGAAGGGAGTCTCGAGAATAACTGGTTGACTTAAACTTTTGACCATTATGAAGGGGAACTTGAAACAAGCACCATTATTGCATACTGCAGCATCTGGTAATTTATAATTAATAAGCATTTTGCTACCATCGACAGTATTAAGTACTTGGGTAGTCTTGCTGAAATATTTAGTTGGCACTAATCGTTCATTAATGCACTTTAGATCAGCTCCTGAATCTATCAGGGCAGTAGTTTGGAAACTATATTCCTTTTGAACTACAATTTTGATATTAGTGAACCATTTCTGGGTTATTATTTCGTCCACTAGGTTATGTATTTACAATCCTGAACCTTTTCTATCACATTCATACCAGCTTTGGAGGTTTCAGATTTAGGAAGGGTATCTTCAATCTCGGGTGGTCAAGGAATATTATATTCAGTTACCAGATTATCAAATTCACTTTCTATGTTTTCCTCTTCAAATTCTTCATTGATAAGGTGTTGGGTTAATTCTAGGATTTAAACCCCTGCTGTCAGAGCTATCAACTCATTTCTAACCTCATTGATTTCATATTTTAGCTCAGATATTGAAGGTTCCTTTTCTATTTGTGTTTTATTTTGTACCCTTTTCAAAATGTCATGGAAACTATAATCTTCTTTTGTTGGGACAAGAGAAGACTTGGTTTTTCCTGATGGGGTTTTAGACATGTTGATGTATTGGACTAAGGCTTCTCTTTTAGCCTCTGAATCTGATATTTTATCAATAAGGTCTACGATCAGATCTTCTTCTTTTGTAAGGGTATTGATACTTAACCCATTCATATCGATTACTGCTTTGTAAAAATCATATTGACAGTTTTCTTTTTTGGGTTATCTTCATCACCAGAGTCTGAATCAGAACTGCTGATAATGATATTCTCATCATTTATTTCCCCAATTAATATTTCATCTTCTGAATCAGAAGAATCAGAGGTTTCATTTTTTATTTGGAGTATTTCAAATAATTGAGTTTTAATATTATCATCTATCTCCAAAGAGTTAATTTTTCTTTTAACTCCACATTTATTTTTATAATGGCCTATTTTGCCACAATTGTAACAGACAGGGTTTTTCCTTTTTCCCCTATTTTTAAAAGATGGTTTATCTTGTAAGAATTTTTTGAAAAACTTTTCTTTTGTTTTTGAAGAATGTTTAAATTTTCTCTTTCTAAATGTTTCAGGTTTTTCTTTATGAAAAAGCTTTGAAGGGGGTAGGGTATTATATCAAAACTATTCGCAGAAGTCCCCTAATTCCTTTCTCCTCGTGATTCTCTGTTTCTCTAACCGTCTCCGAAGTTTTAAATCTATACATACAGCCAAGCCTTCAGCACAGATTTCGAAGGATAATTCACCTAAGGTATACAGAGAATAAGGAATAATTCCACCATGCTTATGTTTAAGCCTTGTTTTCACCTTTTCTGTAAAAAGGTGTGGTAGACCAGCTATAAATTTTTCTTTTCAATGGTCTGACTTATTATCTTCTCTTGATAATAATCTTGAGAAAAATACATCTTTGTACCATTTATAATGAGAGCGTTGGACATCTTAGATTTGATAATAAATCTTCTGATCATGCTGCCAACAAGGTAGTACTTCCTACAAAATGGAGGGTGATTGTATATATTAGCGTATTACATGCATCTCCTCCTCCTATTATATTATCTTGGCCATTTTCATTTGACTATCCATTGTTTTGAGGCATTTAATATTTGATTTTTGATTCCTCATTCATATGAAAATCCCACCAGCCTATTAGCCATCTTGTAAATCCACATATTATGGCTTTGGCTATCTCATTGTCTTGATTCCCACTTGCCTTGCAGGCAGTGGCATACATGGTCATGTGTTTCATGAAATCTAATATTTGATTCTCAACCATGCCATCTATGTTCCAATTTACTATAGATTTTCCTGAATAAGATCTTCTTCTATCTGTAGATCTACTGGGGTAAGTCTAAGATAGTACATTCGAGTTTGAGACACTGATCTCACTTTTCTTCCATAATCTCTAAGCTTTCAGTTTTAAAAGCTTTCTCCATATCCGAAATTTCTTTGTCATGTGCCCTTTGCAGGACCTGAACATTTCCTCCTTGGTTTTGGAAGGCTGGCCCTTTTCATTGATATTCAACATCTTTAATCTTTCAACCAATTCATTTATTAATTCACTATTTTCCTCTTTTTTCTTTATTCCTTGTAAGCTAAATTTTCCTATCTCAATAGTTGGAGGAGGTTTGAACAGGACAGCTTCTTTTTGCTTACCAACCATTTTGGTTTCTGCAGCTGGATTTAACTTATTTACTGCATTTTTTATTCTTGTAGTTTGTTTTCCTATTATTTGGAGAAAAATATTTGTATAATTATTTTGTTCAATAATGTGAGGTATTCCTTCAAACTTAACCATATTATGGTCACTTTCTTTAGGTCCTATTTTGAAAGGTGAGGCTTTAATTTCAATTTTCTCCCCAAACGTTTCTCCCTTAGGTTGTAAACTAGTCTCAGGGGGATGCATGGACTCAATTGTTTCTCCTATAGTGGTTTGAAAGGTTTGAAAAGATTTTTCAACCATATTTACCTCAAATTTTGGAAGTTTTATTCCATGATCTTTTGCTATATATTTTAACCATTTAAAAAATTTGACAGTTGCCTTGTGTTTCATCATAAACCTATTAAATTTTAAATGAAAGGCATCTCAAAGAGGTTCTTTAAACTCTTTGAAGAACCATTCTCTTATTAATCTATTTTCTTCAGAGTAAAAATCATTTCTGATCCATTCTTTATCAATCTTGAATTCTTCTTTTTGAATAACACATACTTCAAAGTCAAGATCTGAGGGTGTTGGTTCTTGTTCTTCTATTTCAGAAGAACCTGGAGTGTCCACTCTATAGACTGGTTGTTGAACCTGATTTGGAGTCCTGTTAAGCCTTTCAATGATAGTTCTCCTATGAGTGGGTATTCTTTCATATTCGGACTGCGGGACAGAAGAGGTCGAGCTTCTAGGGGGATCCCTAATGCTTGATTCTCCAATCCTTAATGTAGTTCTTCTGAAAGATGGAAAACTGATTTCTATTTCTCCATCAGAGTATTCTATGATTTGTTCAGGATCTCTATTTTCAGGGTT
Organism: Amborella trichopoda; assembly: GCF_000471905.2. The sequence goes on from NW_006497279.1 coordinate 1,083,179, forward strand.
TTTAACCTGGGATTCAGATTGTAAAGACCATCACTCCGGTAGTTTTACCTGAGACCATGCTACTGACTTTGGTACAACTAGATTTGATTTTTCCATGTTTATCTGGAAAAATATGGTTTGTCCTTTTAGATCCATTTGTCTAGCATTTGGACACAAAGTATTCATTACTTTGTAACATATTCTGTAAACGAACGCCAAGTTTTGAGAACCTAGGTCCATATCAAAACCTTGAGTTTTAAGGTTTAGGGTCAAGACTTTTAATAAATTTGGATCTGTTAAGGCCACCGAGAAGTTTGAAAAACAGTTAAAATAGATGGGGCCATTACAGAGACTGGATTCAACCAATGGTTTAAAAAACGGATCGGTGACCCGGATCGGGCACCCCAAAAACCGATCCGGATCAACGAATCGACGACCCGGATCGAGAATCGGGTGAATCGGTCAGAATAAAGCTTCAAAAAAATCCGAAAAAATTATTAAAATTCATTATAAATATTGTTTTTCAAGAATTCAATAAGAAATGAGGGTACTCCATTAAGAATTTTCATGTTTTTTAATGAATATGCGAATATTGATATGTTCTTTCCCTGCATGAACCTCCATTCAGCATTTAATTTACATCACACAAAAGGATAAACATAGAATTATCATGGAATAAGTATATCAACATACATGGACTACAATGAAGCATAAAATTAGTAACATATGATCTAAAAATAAAATGATAAGACGACGTTATTGTTCTTCTTGGTCACGCTGGTGCCATTGACTGAATTCGTTTAACAATTCATCGATTCGATCTAAAAACGAATCATCGATATTAGCAAGTGTCTGACTATTCCCAAATCCCTGAGTGTTAGTGTTTTGTTGTATTCCCAATCTAAAATCCCCGAAGCTTGTCCATCCTTCATGCTCACCTGCACTGTCGTGCTCATCCCTACACTGTTGCTGTTGGGACTCGATATGTGAATAATATGACTGAGATAGGGTGGCCTCAGAATCATCATCTCTCTCATTTTCTCATTGAATAATATGGATTAAAAAAAAATTTAACAAATTTTCAAAAAAAGCGATCATGGATCAAAAAAAAAAAATCACAAATTTTCAAAAAATTCTCTCATGGATTACAAAAAAAAATTTGATCATGGATTACAAAAAAAAATCACAAATTTTAAAAATTCTATCATGGATTACAAAAAAAAATTTGATCATGGATTAAAAAAAAAACATCACAAATTTTCAAAAACTTCAATCATGGATTACAAAAAATTCGATCATGGATTACAAAAAATTCGATCATGGATTACATAAAATTCGATCATGGATTACATAAAATTCGATAGGATTACAAAAAAAAAAAAACATAAAAAAACAAAAAATTCCATCGTGAATTACAAAAAAAGAAACAAACAATTCCATCATGGATTACAAAAAATTCAATCATGGATTACAAAAAATTCTATCATGGGTTACAAAAAAAAAAACAAAAACAAAAAATTCGATCATGGATTACAAGAAAAAAACAAACATTTTGATCATGGATTACAAAAAATTCCATCATGGATTACAAAAAATTCTATCATGTATTACAAAAAATTCGATCATGGATTACATAAAATTCGATCATGGATTACAAAAAAAACAAACAAAAAAAACAAAAAATTCGATCGTGGATTACAAAAAAGAAAAAACAATTTGATCATGGATTACAAAAATTCAATCATGGATTAAGAAAAACTCTATCATGGGTTACAAAAAAACAAAAACAAAAAATTTGATCATGGATTACAAAATAAAAAAAACATTTCGATCATGGATTACAAAAAAAAACAAACATTTCGATCATGAATTACAAAACATTTGATCATGGATTACAAAAAATTCTATCATGGGTTACAAAAAAAAAAAAAACAAAAAATTCGATCATGGATTACAAGAAAAAAGAACAAACATTTCGATCATAGATTACAAAAAATTCGATCATGGAATACAAAAAAAAAAAAACAATTCGATCATGGATTACAAAAAAATTGATCAAGTATTACAAAAAAATCTATCATACATTACAAAAAAAAAAAAAAAAATCCTACGGGACTCGCCGATTTCGGTTCGACTCGGCGTTTTTTTAAACACTGGATTCAACTATTCCTAACAAGGAATCAGTGAATCTCTTGTGTCTGCTGTCTCTTAAACAGAGTAGAACAGAATTACTTAATCCCGTCCATTTCAATGGTTTGACAGCTATTTGTACCAAACCAATATGCAAATACTTGTAATCGTTCGTTTTATAATCGTCAATCATCCTTGGTGAAAGTAATTGAAATTTATCTTGAGTTTCCATAACATAAATACTTTTTTCAATGGTTTTGATAGAAAAACTACTTTTGAAATCAAAAGTTCCCTTACTATAAACATCTGTTGTAGGTACTTTAGGTATATTCCAATTTTGGATCTGCTTTTCTATGTTATCAATTATTACTTCTTCTCTATTATTAACACGTAGTGTATTACTAGTAATAGCTGACCTACTAGATAATGTTTAATAAACTTTGCCATTTTTGTTCGAGTCAACTGGAAACAGTCCCTACACTTTTCTGGCTCTTCCTGGCCTTAGTGATCTTTGGGTCTTAGCGACTGAGCTAATACTGCAGATTTTTCAGAATTTTACTTAAGAGTTAAGTTTTCTACTAGAAATACAGTTAAACTACTGCAAATGTAAACTTGGCTCTGATACCATAAATCGAACAGGAACATAACATAAAACGGAACATATAATCAAAACATATAATTAAAACATAAAACTTAAATTATATTTTTGACTTCTATAAAGATTTGGCCTGAGTCTATTAGAGCAGTATACAGTATAAATCTGCCCCTGAGTCTATTAGAGCAGTGGTTTGGAAACTGTATTCTTTTGGACAACTATTTTTATTACGGTAAACCATTTTTGAGTAATTACTTTATCAAGAAGGCTAACATAATTACAATCTTGTATTGTATTCATATCAGAGGATTCTGGCTCATTTACTACTTTTGGAAGAGTAGTTTCGGCCTCGGGGGGCAGAAGATTTTATAATCTTGTATATTATTATTGAATTCTATTTCATCATTAATAGGTTCATTTATAGGGTTATCAATTAAAGGATCAAAAACCATTTCCACAATCTGGACCCTATTTTTAAGGCTTATTAGTTCGTTACAAACTTCATTTATTTCATGTCTTAATTCAGAAAGAGAAGGTTCTTTATTATGATCCTTTTTATTTTCTACTCTTCTAAGGATATCAATGAAACTATAATCTTCCCTCGTACGTACAAGAGGAGTAGAAGTTTTATTTGTTTTGGTTACATTTATGTATTGGACTAAATCCTCTCGCTTAGTCTCAGGATCAGATATTTTATCAATTAAATCTATAATTAGATTCTCTTCTTTAGTAAGGGTAGAACAAAAGAATGAATCATCAAGTTTATCACTGTTATGATCAGAGTCGAAACTGCTGAAATTCATCATCTTTAATTTCTCCTGTCAGTATATCCATCTCAGAATCAGAAGAATTTTCAGAAGACTCTTCATCAATTTGTAATATTTCACGCAATTGTTCTTTAATATTATTATCTAGCTGTAGGGAATTTATCTTTTTCTTAATTCTACATTTATTTTTATAATGTCCTACCTTGCCACAGTTATAACAAACTGGAATTCTTCCCGTTCCTTTATTTCTAAAAGAAATATTTTTTTGGGAGAATTTTTTAGAAAACTTATCTTTGGTAGAAGGTTTGTTAGGACCTGTTCTATATTTTTTATTTTTATATCTTTTCTTATTAAGATTTTTGGAAGAAGGTAGGGTATCGTATCCGAATTGTTCACAAAAAACTCCTAACTCTTTTCTCCTAGTCATCCTTTGTTTTTCTAACTGTCTTTTTAGTTTCAGGTCTATACAGAGAGCAAGACCTTCTGTACATATTTCTGCAGATAATTCTCCTAATGTGCATAAAGAGTATGCGATAATTCCATTATGTTTATTTTTTAGCCGTGTCTTGACCTTTTCGGCAAAAGATGGGGTAGTCCTGCAATAAACTTTTATTTTCAATGGTCAGACTTACTATCTTCTCTAGAAAGGAGTCTAGAGAAAAACACATCTTTGTACCACTTATAATGAGATAATGTTGGGCATCCTAAATTAGAGAGCAAATCCTCAGACCTAGCATCAAGCAAGGTTGTACTTCCCACAAAATGGAGAGCAATAGTATATATGAGAGTATTAACAGCATCACTTTCATTATTTATAATGTCTTGACCAAATTCATTTTTGACTACCCATTGCTTAGTAGCACTTAATATTTCATTTTTTGTATTTTCTTCCATGTGGAAGTCCCACCATCCTCTTAACCATCCAGTAAATCCACAGATGATGGCTTTAGCTATTTCTTGGTCTTGGTTTCCACTTATTTTACAAACAGTTGCATACATAGTCATATGCTTCATTAGGTCAAGAATTAATTTTCTGACATTCCATCAATATTCCAATTTACTATAGATCTTCCAGAATAAGTTACAGAACTCGTAATTAAATCCTCTTCAAACTGAAGATCTCCAAGGGTAGGCCTTGACTAATACATTCTTGTTTGAGAAACAGGCCTAAGTTTTTTTCCATAATCTATTCTGTTTATTTCAAGACTTTCTGTTTTGAAAGCTTGCTCCATTTTTTCTAGATCATTATTATTATAGAAAGGTTCTTCTTGAAGAACCATTGCCCCTTGATGGGAGCTATTCTTATTAGAACTTGTCACCTTCTCATTTATATTTAGGCTTGCCAATTTATCTAACTAGTTCATTTACTAGTTCCTTATTATTATCTTTCTTTTTTATACCTTGCAGAGTAAATTGTTCTTTACTAACACTTGGAGGGGGTTTGAATAGCAAAGCTTGCTTCCCTTTATATTCTGTAGGGGTTTTATGATCCACTACCTTTTCTTGGGACTTATTAACTAGGTTTTCAATTCTGGTTGTCTGTTTTCCAATCGTTTGTAAACAATAGATTGGTGTAATTATTTTGTTCGATTATATGTGGGATAGCATCTATTTTATGGGTATGGTGATCAGTTTCTTTTGGGGTAATCTTATAAGGTGAAGCCTTAGCTTCTGGTTTATCTTCAGACTTTCCTTTTATCTGAATGTTAGTTTCAGAGGGATGAATGGATTCCAGTTCTTCTCCTTTTGTAGTATGGAAAGTTTGATATGGACTTTCGACCATATTGAGACTGAATTCTAGGATTTTGATATTTTTCTCGGTTAAGATGCATCTCAACCATTCAAAGAATTTTACATTCCTTTTGTTTTTTTACTATAAATTTATTAAATCTTACATGCAAAGCATCAAGTAATTCTTGAGGAAATTATGTCAGATACCAGTCTCGAATCCTTTTATTTTCATCAGACAGGAAGTCCTGTTGTATCCATTCTTTATCTATTTTAAATTTTTCTTCAGCCTGAAGGGTAAGGATATTAAAATCTAAGTCTGACGGTGTTGGTTCTCTATCTGGGAAACTGGGTTCATAAATTCTATAAACTGGTTGCTGGACTTGACTATTTGTTCTAGTTAGGCTTTCTACTACTGGTCTTCTATTAGTTCGTTCATGCTCAGATTGAGGAGCAGAGGAAGTAGAGCATCTAAAAGGGACTCTTGAAGGACCATCAGCAGTATTGATCCTAGTTCATCTTGAAGAGTTAAATTGTACTTCAATTTCCCCGTCAGGATATTCTATTATTTGCTCTGGTTCTCTATTTGTAGAAGTTCTAGAATGTTGAATTTTCACAGTGCAGAGACCATTTCTCAAGGAGTCTAATTTGGGACCAAGATACCGTCTTGGGTATTACAGTATTAGATTTTTCTGTTAGTTTGAAAGAATATTGTCTGTCCCTTGGTATACATTTGCAATGCATTAAAACAAACTCTTCATGACTTTATAGCATATCCTATAGACTAAGGCAATATTCTCAGATCCTAAATCCATATCAAATCCTTGAGTATTTAAGTTTAGAGTAAGAACTTTCAAGAGATTAGGATCAGTTAAGGCTACTGAGAAATTGGGAAAACAGTTAAAATATATTGGTCCATTACAAAGACTTGATTCTATTATTCCTAACAGAGAGTCCGAGAATTTATTATGTGATTCATCTCTTAAACAGAGTAGAATAGAGTTATTCAGGCCTATTCTAGTAAATGGTTTTATAGCGATTTGTACAAGTCCTATATGCAGGTATTTATAGTTTTTATCTTTATGATCTTGTATCATACGATTAGAAAGTAGTTGAAAGCTATTTTGCTTATTTGTAATAGAAATGCTTTGCTCTACAGTTTTTATAGAAAAACCTGTTTTGAACTCAAACATCCCTTTTCTGTAGACATCGGAAGCTGGGACTTTGGGGATATTCCAGGTTTGGATTTGTTTTTCTATATTATTTATGATTACTTCTTCTCTATTCCTGATACGTAGTGTACTAAAAGAAGAAGCTGCCCTACTGGATAGCGTCCTAAGGAAGTTTTCCATTTTAGGTAATATTTTGATCACTGAGTCAGTCGGAAACAGTCCATGTACCTTTCACGGCTCTCTCCGGCCTATTGGTAGTTCGGGTCACGACGGCTTTTAGTGTCAAACTATTATCATCAACATGAAAGTAATCAACAAAGTAATCACCAAAATACAGATTCAAAGAAAGTTTAGTAATATTGCGGAAACAATTAATATTAGACAACAGATAAATAAACGAGTAGCTATATTAACAATAACTCAGTTTATATAAACAACATGCCAAATTTTCATACATATAACAATTTTAAACTGCATAAGGAAAGAACTTATATACAACACTTGCAGAAACTGGAAAAGAGCTTCCACTCTTCTGGACAGTAGCTGGGTAGAAGATCCCAATGACAATCACACATATAGCTTTTGAACACTATCAGGCTTATTACAAACACCTAAGCAAACACTCAGGCTTATTACAAACACTTAAGCAAACACTCAAATTCTTAGTCCTCTCCCCTTTCTTCCGATGCCCCCTTACTGAGTAGCTAAACCCCTTCTTATAGCACTTGGCAGACTCAAAACAATATTTCAAGTCCGTAAAGCAGGTCTTGACGTGTTGAAAAGGTGTCGGTGCTGGATGCTGTCAGGTGGAAAAGACCTAAAGTAATCTACACGTGTGAAAAAGGTGTCGGTGTCAGATACTGTCGGGGGAAAAGACATAAAGCAGTCTTCAATAGTATCTTGAGCTGACAAAAAGTATAAATAGTATGTTGAGCTAACAAAAGGTATGAATAGTAAGTTAATATTTTGTCGGTATTTTGTTTTATTCTGAGGACACGTGTGCTATGTAAACTGCAGTCGATCCGTCCTCTCTGTTATCTTATTGCGAGATTCCATAATCCATGTCTTCATTTTCTTGTTCATAGGTTTCTTCAGTCTGAGTTGATGTTGACATGGCTTCTTCATCCTCATCAAATATTTGTAGCAGCTTTTTCTTGAGTTCTTTGGTTGCCTTTGGATATTGCTGACGAATTTTATTTAGGTAGTCAGTCATATTCATTTCTGTATTAGGGGGTGGAGATGGTACTCTTTTCATTTTTATTTTATCGGGATTTAAAGAGTCATTTTCATAAACATCCCACCATTTTATATATATTTGTTTTCCTAACTCAGGAAGGTATTCCCAATTATTTGTATAATTATCAGACAGATGATATGACCATTTCATAATCCAAGGGATCTGGTATAAGGCCATAAAGTACATATGGAGATCTATCTTTGAATTATTATTATTATATTCCATAAACTTTCTTTGAGAAGCCTGTATATTGGGTGGTAAAATATCCGTCCTAGATCCCCATAACTGAAACCAATTTTTGAACCAATTTGGGAATTCTCCTATTACTGGTATTTTCATTTGTATAAACCATGTATGAGAACTTATATCATTTTTGAAAGGCGAATACCTCATGCCATGCCTTAATGTATTCAAAGTATTGGTAATATTTATTATTAAACCCTTTAGCTTGTATTCTTCTGGGTTTTAGAGGGTCAGAACCCCACTCCTTGTATGAAATTATTTTCTGTATTTGGAATTTAGAATTTAGAATATGCAATTGTATTAGTATTCTTTTTATAAAAATGGACCAGAGTTATTGATCCTGTTTCAATAAGAATGGTTTCATACCACTGTTTATTCTTCTCTCCATTATTGGGATGTAGATGATTCTTCAGATATATTGAAGTTATTCAATAGGATCATTATCCTTATGGTCATCTTCTATTATGATAATAGTTATAAATGAGGTTTCTATAAATTTACTTTTTTCACCAGGCGTATTAATAGAAGATGACCATAAGGATAAAGATCCTATTGAAATAACTTCAATATATCTGAAGAATCATCTACATCCCAATAATGGAGAGAAGAATAGAGAGTAGTATGAAACCATTCTTATTGAAACAGGATCAAGAACTCTGGTCCATTTTTATAAAAAAAATACTAATACAATTGCATATTCTACATTCCAAAAACGAAAATAATTTCATACAAGAAGTGGGGTTCTGACCCTCTAAAACCCAGAAGAATACAAGCTGAAGGGTTTTTTAATAAATATTACCAATACTTTGAATACATTAAAGCATGGCACGAGGTATTCGCCTTTCAAAATGATATGAATTCTCATATATGGTTTATACAAATAAAAATACAAGTAATAGAAGAATTCCAAACTGGCTCAAAAATTGGTTTCAGATATGGGGATCCGGGATGGATATATTACCACCCAATATACAAGCTTCTTAAAAAAAATTTATGGAATATAATAATAATAATTCAAAGATAGATCTCCATATGTACTTTATGGCCTTATACCAGATCCCTTGGATTATGAAATGGTCATATCATCTGTCTGATAATTATACAAATAATTGGGAATACCTTCCAGAGATAGGAAAACAAATCCTGATAAAATAAAAATGAAAAATGACTCTTTAAATCCCGATAAAATAAAAATGAAAAACGTACCATCTCCACCCCCCAATACAAAAATGCATATGACTGACTACCTAAATAAAATTCGTCAGCAATATCCAAATGAAACCAAAGAAGAACTCGAGAAAAAGGTGCTACAAATATTTGATGAGGATGAAGAAGTCATGTCAACATCAACTCAGAACGAAGAAACCTATGAACAAAAAAATGAAGACATGGATTATGGAATCTCGCAATAAGAGAACAGAGAGGACGGATCGACTGCAATCTACATAGCACACGTGTCCTCAGAATAAAACAAAATACCGACAAAATAGTAACCTGCTATTCATACCTTTTGTCAGATCAAAATACTATTTATACTTTTTGTCAGCTCAAGATACTATTGAAGACTGCTTTATGTCTTTTCCCCCGACAGCATTTGACACCGACACCTTTTTCACACGTGAAGACTACTTTAGGTCTTTTCCCCCCGACAGCATCCAAGGGCATCGGAAGAAAGGGGAGAGGACTAAGAATTTGAGTGTTTATTTGAGTGTTTGCTTAAGTGTTTGTAATAAGCCTGGGTGTTTGCTTAGGTGTTTGTAATAAGCCTGATAGTGTTCAAAAGCTATATGTGTGATTGTCACTGGGATCTTCTACCCAGCTACTATCCAGAAGAGTGGAAGCTCTTTTCCAGTTTCTGCAAGTACTATATGTAAGTTCATTCTTTATGCATTTTAAATTGTAATATGCATGAAAATTTGGCATGCTGTTGATATAAACTCAGTTATTGTTAATATATCTACTCGTTTATTTATCTGTTGTCTAATATTAATTGTTTCCGCAATATTACTAAACTTTCTTTGAATTTGTATTTTGGTGATTACTTTCTTGTTGATGACAACCCATTTGGTATCAGAACCAATCGAGAACAGTGGTGAACTGTAAGCCGGATCTGTCCTAAAGCCCAGTAAGACTAAGTAAGTTTTTCACAAAGATAGTAGTTTGACACTAAAAGTCGTTGTGACCCGAACTACCAATAGGCCAGAGAGAGCCGTGAAAGGTACAGGGATTGTTTCCGACTGACTCAGTGATCAAAATATTACCTAAACTGAAAAACTTCCTTAGGACACTATCCAGTAGGGCAGCTTCTTCTTCTAGTACACTACATATAAGGAATAGAGAAGAAGTAATCATAAATAATATAGAAAAACAAATCAAAAACTGGAATATCCCCAAAGTCCCAGCTTCCGATCTCTACAGAAAAGGGACGTTTGAGTTCAAAACAGGTTTTACTATAAAAACTGTAGAGCAAAGCATTTCTATTACAAATGAGCAAAATAGCTTTCAACTACTTTCTAGTCGTATGATACAAGATCATAAAGATAAAAACTTTAAATACCTGCATATAGGACTTGTACAAATCGCTGTAAAACCACTTACTAGAATAGGCCTGAATAACTCAATTCTACTCCGTTTAACAGATGAACGACACTGTTAGGAATAATAGAATCAAGTCTTTGTAATGGACCAATATATTTTAACTGTTTTCCCAATTTCTCAGTAGCCTTAACTGATCCTAATCTCTTGAAAGTTCTTACTCTAAACTTAAAAACTCAAGGATTTGATATGGATTTAGGATCTCAGAATATTGCCTAAGTCTATAGGATATGTTATAAAGTCATGAATACTTTATGTCCTAATGCATTGCAAATGAATATCAAGGGACAGACAGTATTCTTTCAAACTAACATAGAAAAATCTAATACTGTAATACCCAAGACGGTATCTTGGTCCCAAATTAGACTCCCTGAGAAATGGTCTCTACACTGTGAAAATCAACAATCTATAACTTCTATAAACAGAGAACCAGAGCAAATAATAGAATATCCTGACGGGGAAATTGAAATACAATTTAGCTCTTCACGACGAACTAGGATCAATACTGCTGATGATCCTTCGAAAGTCCCTGCTAGATGCTCTACTTCCTCTGCTCCTCAATCTGAGCATGAACGAACTAATAGAAGACCAGTAGTAGAAAGCCTAACTAGAACAAATAGTCAAGTCCAGCAACCAGTTTATAGAATTTAAGAACCCAGTTCCCCAAATAGAGAACCAACACCGTCAGACTTAGATTTTAATATCATTACCCTCCAGGCTGAAGAAAGATTTAAAATAGATAAAGAATGGATACAACAGGACTTCCTGTCAGATGAAAATAAAAGGATTCGAGACTGGTATCTAGCAGAATTTCCTCAAGAACTACTTGATGCTCTGCATATATGATTTATGAAATTTATAGTAAAAAACAAATAGAATGTAAAATTCTTTGAATGGTTGAGATGCATCTTAACCGAGAAAAATATCAAAATCCCATAATTCAATCTCAATATGGACGAAAGTCCATATCAAACTTTCCATACTACAAAAGGTCGAAAATTTACTCATTTCTTCTTTTTCCTATTCCTTTCATTTTCTGTCTATACTTTTTTAGAATTTTCAAAATCCAAAACAAAATTGACAAAAAAGAAAAAAGGATAAATGTTACTACCAACAAAAGAAGAAAAATAAATAATAATAACATTATGATTAGTTTTGATTGCAATAGATGCCTAATTATTATGATTTTAGTTTATATAAATAAATATATATATATATATATATTTATATATATAAATATATATTTATATATATTTATAAATATATATTTATATAGACATACACATATACATATATGTGTATATATACATATGTATATATACTATATATGTAATACATGTATGCATGTATATGTACATATATATACGTATGTATATATATATGTACATATGTAATTATATATATGTATACATATATACTGTATATCATATATATACATATATATATACATACATATACATACATATACATATATATACATATATATATATATATATATTATGTACTTATGTAGTTAAAAATAATTTTAATTATTTTAAAAATAATATAATTAATAAAAAGAAAATTAATTAACAAAAATGCTAATAATATATTACTGAAAAGAAAGAAGTAAAAAGTCAATACCTATATTGCTAAATATAAAAAAGAAAAAGATAATACTTTCATTGTTTTTCTTTTTTGCATCTTTAGCTTTTTTTAATTGTTCAAAGTAATACTCATTTATAAGTAAATAATATTTTAATATAAGTAAGACTAATTTAGTGAAGGATATAATTAAAATGAAAAAGAAAAGAACACATAATCACAATAAGGAAGTTCTTGGGCTTTGGTTCAGACCCATAAATGACCAAAATGTATTAAATTGGAATGGAAGAAATATTGAGATTTTTGTGTATTGTTTCTCAATTATTTCTAGCAAACAAGACCTGAAAAGTAGGGTCATCTTCTCTCTATATAATTATGTGAAAATGGATCTATCAGAAGCTCTCTCTTTCTCTTCATAATCGAATGTTCTTTTAAAATATCATTTCAAGAAAAAAAATTTATTTCTATAATTAACAATTAATTTCACGTGCAACGCACATGCATATCACTAGTATCAATTTATGCAAGAAACATACTTTGCCTGCCAAGATAAACCAAGTACAGGGGAAATATGGCACACGAGAACCAACATCTAGCACAAAACCTCTAAACACAATAGGATAATATCTGAACAGCAAACACATATAAAAATCATTTCACTTTCACATGGATAGAAAACACTGAAAAAAGGAATAAGAGGCAGAGCCCTTTCTAATAAAGAAATTCTCAGACCTCCATAAATTTTTCCATGTCTCCCACAATATCTTTTCTAATGTAGAGATTTGACAACAAACAAGTTTTTAGATTTATATTACAGCAAAAAAAATGGAAAACTAGGTTTTCCACCCAAAAACAGTTATTAATTGTTCAATATATCTCAGAAGATAAATAAACGATTCATAAATAGAATGTGGTAGTTATCCTTTACTGTTTGAAGACCATGAACGATAAAGTATTTCCAACAATGCTCAATTTACGTGTTCTAAGATAATGGAAAGCAAATATGAAGACTTGAACAAATAAAACCCATTTCTATAACTCACTATGATGTATATGAAGATATTTATGGACGAAAGAATCAAGCAAATTCCCTTTCAGATCTATATGTGCTGCAGATTAGAGAAGGAACAAAACTGAACTTGAATACCCTGTTAAAGAAATACCACCCAAAACCCATATTGCTAAAAGCTAAAAAAAAATTAAAAACTGGTTTTCTAATGAATAATTCTATACCTTTAATAGAATTGTTAAGATGTCCAAATAGGGCCTTGGTTAATGCGTTAACAATCAGAAGTTTATATCCAAAGTTAGAATCTTAATGCCAAGGGAAAAAAGGGAAAACTGTACTAGCTTGCAAGTTAAACTTTTCAGTTTAAGCATTTCTATTAAACAAACTTCTCAGACAATAAGTTGCTAATATAAGAACTTTTCACTTACAGTTAAGGTGCCTAAAAGATTGGACGACACTGTCACTGCAAGAGCAAGAGCCGAGTTGCCCCCAACAAGCTGATAGAATGAAGAACAAGACGCAGTCAAAATGTCATGATATATCCAATTTGATCTATCTGACTTGTGTAGATGAGTATGTTATACCATACCTGGGTCAGAGCCACTCCACTTGACAATGTTGTTGGCATGCAGCAGAAGATAGCCAAGCCTATTACATAGGGCATAATGTCAGAAGCTAATGCAGTAGAAGCCTAGTAAATTAATCAACTAGCAAATACCATGACAAGAAAAATGGTTCAGCATTGCAAAAGTTACAGGAAAGCAAGGTATAGTGTTGATGCTCAAGAAAATAACCTCTTATAAACTCTTGAGGTATCAACTCAAGTTGCAGAATGAGTTTTGAGAAAAAAGGAGTGAAAAACAGAATTGAACACTGCAGGAGTGAGAGGATATTAGCAACCAAATAGATTCCATAGTGACAATAGAAGCAAGTATGACTTACCATGAATATAAAATGCATCCCAAATACCAAGGTTTATCATATACTGATTAGCAATACAAAATTGGATTTAAGTTAGTCTAGAAAAACAATGCATAAAAGCAATAAAAACTTTCCCAAGAAATGTAATATTTTCTGTTGTTCCATGGGGAACAACAGAAAGAGATATCGCAAACTCATTAAAAACTACATAACAGAATGCTTCATATTAGAGCAAATCAGCTCCATCAATCTCGTGTATGCAGTTATACATTTACAACAAGAGGACTCAACTACTTGCTGGTTACCATTGAATGGCCAAAAGAACAATTATTGATAGAAAGAAGCATGTTACAAGCCTTTGAGTTTCTTCCTTCCAAGAAGGTAAGAGCAGTGAAAATTAGTAGTCAGCCATGTAACACGTAAATCCTTAATAACTCATGCATCAAAGTTCTAGTTATATAGCCAGTGTCAAAATACCACTCGAAATTATGGTAATTAGATGAAATAATAGCGTCCCCAGAGTGATCATATGCAAAAGGAAAAAAAAGTACTCCTTCCTCAAATCCAAAAAGGAAGTGGGAACTGGCCTAGATAACAATTTGCCACAGTTAGGTGGAAATCCGGTATAGAAGCCCATGCACCTCATACAAATAAGAAGTAGAAGGATTCACAAAAGAATCAACCCAACCCCCAAACATCCCCCCCCCCCCCCTCCCAACAAAAGAAACCCCCAACCCAAACAAAAAAATCTTAAGAGACTTGAGATCATACTAGCCCAAAGGCTCCTTCAGGCCATGCTTTTACGGCTGCAGTTATATCCCTAGTTCGCAATGTCAGTCCTGATGATGAAAGAGGACCACATTAGTATAAACACCATGGATATAAAGATGAAGAAACAAAGAACAATGACGTTCTACTTGTTTCAGCTATAGATATTATTTATCAAACAGAAACAAAGAAAGGCACTATAATAGTTCAAAGAATCTTACCCGAGATAAGAAAAATGCCAAAAGTGCTCCATTTTGTCACAGAATACTTATGTGCAAGACAGCCAAGACTAGGATTTGCAAGACCTAAGCTTATTCCACTAAGAAGAGCTGCAATAGAAACAACAGAAGATTGCTAAGATTGCATCCTCTCAAAGGAAAATAATGCCAAAAGTGAGCCATGAGAAAATTTCAGAAGATATATGGGGGGTGAAGTCAACATATTAAATGAAAAAAGGGGGAAATTTGGGATTTATAAGTGAGAGAAAAAAACTCAGTCAACATATCAATAAACTAAAAGAAACTGTCTAACGGTTTCTAATGTAAAAGAGAATGACTACCAACTTTCTCCATTAGCAGCAGATACTTGCCCAAGAAACAATCTCTCCAAGGCCTTACCACATACAGAGACATGAATAGAATCACAATTTCCAGAATTAATAGTCTCAAATTTGGTTGATGTCATGATTCAGGGTAGTTGGGATATGAGAGGAGCAGGAAGGGACAATATTTTAGATCATTTTGCAAAAGATGATGATCAAAAGGAGCATGCACGAGCAATAATAAGAGTTCAAAGGGGTTTACTGGTCAGGATAGAAGAGAATGAAACAGAGAGACATAATATTAAATAATGAGATTAGAGGGATGTAGTAAGATTGGAAAAACGAGCAACTTATTTTTTGTTGTAGACAGTAGTTATTATAGAAAACCAAGGCTATTTTCCTACTTCGGCAACTGATTGAGAGTTTAGGGCAAACGGAAAAGATCTCCACATGATCTTTATTGATCTAGAGAAAGCTTATGATAGACTTGGTGAGAGATATGTACAATGGAGCGCCAATTAGCATACGAATAACTAGTGGAGAGACGATTGAGTTTTTAGTGACAATAGGTCTGCATTAGGGGTGTCAAAATTGAGCCCATATCTCTTTGTCTTAGTTGTGGACAACTTAACTAGGCACGTACAGGATGATGTACCGTCGTGCATGTTATTCACAAAAGACATAGTTTTGATCAATGAGACCCGAAACAGCGTCAACATAAAGTTAGAACTTTAGAGGAATGCTTTAGAACTTAAAGGTTTTAAAATTAGCCGAACTAAAACAGAGTATATAGAATTCAAGTTTATGATAATCCAGAAAATAGAGAGATTGAAGAAGATGTCGCACATAGGATTAGCAATTGGTGGGTAAAGTGGAGATGTGCAACTAGAATTTTAAGTGATCACTGCATACCAATGAAGATGAAGGGTAAGTTCTATAAGATAGCTATGAGACCAGCTTTGCCTTATGGGGCGGAATGTTGGGCAGACAAAAAATAATATACCCATAGAATGAGTGTAGCATAAATGAGGATGTTGAAATGGATGAGTGGTAAGACAAGATGGGGTAGAATTCGAAATGAATCCATTCGAGAAAATTTAGGTGTAGCACCAATAAGCGATAAGATAAGAGATAGTAGACTTAGGTGGGCTGGCTATGTGTGGTGCAGACCCAGTACAACACCTGTTAGGAGGTGTGAGTTAATTCAAGTGGAAGGCTCGAAAAGGGAAAAAAGTAGGCCCAAAGGACGTGGTTGGAAGTAGTCCGAAAATATATGGGGACTTATGACCTCACTAAGGGTATAGTCCTTAATAGAGCAGAATGGCACGCTAGGATTCATGTAGCCAACATCAATTAATTTGGAAAAAGCTATGATGATAATGATGATAGTAGTTATTACATATTATGTACAACTATATATTATATATTATGTATAACTATATATTATATATTATGTACAACTGTGTAAAACTGTAAATTTAACAATTTTAACACAACTCTCATATCATCAGCCAAGAAATAAAGTTCCATTATATTCCCAATATCATAACTAATAAGTAACATAATCAATAGGAGCACGAATTAAAGAAAATACCTCAATGCTGCATGTAAGAGTTCAATCAATAATGTGAAAGAATCACAACAGGAATTACCTAATGGTAGGAAATTCCTTGTAATAAACTCCAAAACTGGTCGCCCCCAACTTAGAATTGTTTCCAATTTAGAATTTGATAAATGGGGTATGTCACCATCTCCTGCCTGTGCTTCACAGCGTACAAAGTATAAAATGTTGATTGTCATTCAACAGGCACGTCTTATTTTAAAAATGACAAGACCACCACCACAACTGCCTCTTTATTTATAAGAACAAAGGAGAATGTTTATCTAAAATGAATTGCAACTTGTTATTTTTTACATATTTCACAAAGTATATACACAACGCAGTGGCAAATGACAAGAATCATGATCAAAATTTTGAATAAGTAGCAATCATGAAGTAAAATAAGTTGCAATCATGAAGTAAAAACTCCTCCAGATCGTCCATTCTGAGAAATTAATATTATCACTTTGTAATTCTTTCTAAGTCTTTTAATGAACGATTGACAAGCAATTAATGGAAACTTTAGAAAGCCACTTGCATGCTCAGAAATGAGTTGGACATCAAAAGTCTGATTTTAACCATCAAAAAAATATTCAATTAAAATTCAATTAGGTCCGAATTTTACCAAATTCATAGTACAAATCGACAAAAATAACCCAGATGAAAGTCATGTAACTACAATTGAACTATCATAATACCTAATAAAGAAGAAAAAAGGCAAATTATTGACTCCCTAATGGTTTCCCACATCGTACTCCTCAGTAACAAAATTAGTGGATAAATGCAGCGAAGCTCCAACATTGAGAGTACACGTCGACCAATCAGTGCTTCAAAGGGCCTCTTGATACCATTTATCAGTCAATAAATACTTGATTTCCCACTCTTTCCTTTAACCTTTGAGTGGTTACTTGATTTCTCACTCTTAAAACACATGAAATTCCAGAAAACATAGTAATCAGGAAGCCCAAACGCATAAACTTAAACAAAAAATGAGATTTCTTACATATGAAGACAGAGAAAGTACCTGAGAAGGTCTTCCAACCACTCTATATATACGTTTGAAGGAGATAAAGGAATAAGGTCTATATGAGCAGTATAAATGGAGGGAGTTAGGGTTTAAAACCAGAGGAAAAGCAGAGGTGAATGAGTTGTTCAACGAAAAATAGGGTTTCCCATTGCTTGAAGATCCATTGCCGCTTATTGCTATTTTGAAACTTAGGGTTTGTGCAGCTCCCGCCACCATTTCTCCGATAGCAAGCAAAAGCCGCGAAAATGAGAAATAATAATAAAAATCCGAGTGAAATAAGGAAGTCTATTATGATCCATATGACCACAGTATACGTTTTATTACCATACCGTTTGAAAGGACGGGCATGTCATAATTGGATCATAATGTACGATGCACATGTTCAGCTGCCCCTGCTAATCTACCATTACATGTGCCAATTTATGGCTAGGGTCCCTCAATGAGCCCGCTGTGCTCAAGGTCCCCAATTTAACCTGTAGTGGTGAGATGCGCCCCTAAATTTTGTCTCGAGATATAGTTTCGATCTTCGAAATTTTATGATGACTTGAGAATTTATTTGATTTTTATTTATAAGATTTAAAGTTAAAAACAATACATACCAGTAGATCTATAAACACTTGAAAATATTATAAATTGATGATCGAGATAATTTGTTATAAAATGTACTATTTTTAAAACTTTAAATTTGTTTTTTCATATCTATGCATCTTGAGGTCAAGATGATCAAATCTGATGGTTTTCTGACATCATAAAACTTTTTTATTTTGAGGTGTATCTTACTTCAACAATGCAAAGTTGACACCTTATATAAACTTCTTCATTTATTTAATAGGTATGATATATATAAGGTTCAACCTTACTTGTAGAATTAAGGTCACGACGTTCTATATCGTCTAGGTAGTTTGACGGATCTTTTTAAACAATGTCAAAGACTTACATATCTTTTAAAGCAATGATAAAGCTACATTATTCAAAAAAAATAAATCGTGTAGATTGCCTCAACCTTACATCTACAAGTAAGGTAGCAACTTTACATACACCTTTTCCTTAATTCATGAGGGTGTTGATGACATGATTATTAGTTTCTAAGAAATACATTTCATGCATAGAATATTCTTAAGGTTCCAACCTTACATAAACCCTTTCCTTAATTCATGAGGGTGCTGATGACATAACTACTGGTTTTTAACAAATACTTTTCATTCAAAAAATAATATAACTTTCAAACTAAAGAAACCTTTCTAAGTGAAATTAAATAGGAAAATGGAGTTTCTTTGGGGATAGATCCCTCAGTCCAGATAGGGTTTCACTTGTCTTTTTTTTAAAAGGAAAATTTAGTATAGAACCCTAATTCCTTTTATTATTTTATGGTAGATCATCCTTCCGTTTTTCTTTTAAGTGGCATAAGAAAACCTCCAAAGATTTCACCATACCTTTTCTTCTCTTATCTCTCTCTTTTATTGACTTTTGATCATAAAAATTAGCCCCAACAAATCTTTGTATATCATTTCAACCCAAAAAATTTTTTAATGGATGAAAAGGGAAAAAGAGGGTTAAACACATTTTTGGGGCTAATTTTTATGGTCAAAAGTCAATAAGAGATGATGGGGTACTTTAAAATCCTTAGGGATTTCCTTATGCCTCTTGAAAGAAAAACGGAAAGAGGGTCTACCATGAAATAATATGAAGAATTAGGATTCTATGCGAAATTTTCCCTTTATTTAAACAGTTTTGGAATGAATTGAAACGTGATATTTCCCTTATAGTTGATGAGTTCTATTATGAGACAAAATTAATACGGCTTTCTTTGAAACTTATATTGCTTTAGTTCCAAAAAGGGACCATCAAATGGCTTACTCTTTTTTTGAACGGTAACATATGAATTATCATTAATTCAAATGTAAAATAGAAGATGTTCAAGCAAAGATACAAGATTACATAAATAAAGTAACCAACAGAGAGGGAATATGAACTCCTCCTTGACAAGAATATCGACATCTTCATTCGCCAATCTATAACAATGTTAGATCGTTGCCATAGAGGTTGACAAAATATCCCAAATTTGATGAAAAATAGTCCTTAATCTCCAAGTAATATGGGCATTTCTCTTACTCCAAGCAATGACATTCGCCGAGCCTCGTTCGATAATCCTGCCTCTTCTTAAGTGCATAGCAATTTCCAACCTTCTAATACCTTGTGGTTCTGCTTCATTTGCTGTTGTGATACCATAAGGATCCGAATAAGAAAATATAATGTGACCAAAATTATTTCTAATGAAACCACCATAGCCAACTGGGTTTGGATTACCAAGTGAACTTCCATCAAAATTAAGTTTAAAAGAATTCACTAGTAGTGGTATCTAAACAACTTCACTATGAATGTTGGTGGCAACACCCATAGTCGCCACTGCCAAGGGATTGCTAATGATAAGGCTTTTAAGAATAAAGCCACTATCCTTATGTGCAAGTAATCAATCAGCTGCAACTGCTACAATATTCGATTTTAATGTAGATAGACATGTACTTATACTATCAAAGACTCTTCTATTTATTTCCTTCGACACACTTTAATTAAGGCTAACCCAAATAGATCTCCAAAGAATAGTTCTCATCTTTGAAATATCGAGTGTGATCTATTGGTTAAGAAGAGCTGTGACATTCGTAATGTCACTACCGAGCCCAATCCCAAAAATATGTAACAAAAGGGCATGAGAGGAAAAGATGTAGCGAAGTTTCATCACTATCTTCACATAAGATATATACATTAGTGATAATAAACTCTCTCTTTATCAAGTTGTCAACAATTGCTAATTTATCTTGGCACATGATTAATAATAATAGTTGCACTTTAAGAGGCACATCTAATTTCTTCATCTTGAATATACCAGCATCCAACTCTCTCTAATGATTAGAAAAAATCAATAAGAATAGTTGCACTTTAAGAGACACATGCAATTTTTTAATCTTGAATAAACTAGCATCCAACTCTCTCCAATGATTAGAAAATAATAGATCGTAAGTTGACTTAACCGAAAAATCTCCCAAATGGGTAAGATTCCAAATAAAGCTATCATCCATATTTGGAGTCAAATATGTATCATTCAATAATTCCAACAATGTTTAATACTCCTTAATGAATCTGTATGTACTTCTCCTACACCTGCAAAGAATGGATCAAACAATATTAGTATAAACATCCCCACTAGCCTCCTTGACAGATGCTACTGATGTAAGGCTTATTGGTTTCCTTACTAACCTTTACAAGACTATTGTTAAATTGAGGAGACTTAAAGAGGCTTTTCTTATGGTCATTTCTAGAGCCCAATATACCTTTATGATGCAATTCGCATTTTTTATTAGTATTGATATATTGAAATTTATGTTTGAATTTATGCTAGTTTCTAATCTTCTTTTAGGGTATTTATGTTTTTTTTCTAGAGAATTGAGAGGTACAATTAGACATTTTACTTTTGAAAAAAATGACAGGCTAGGATTTAATATTGGTTATAGTTTTTTAAAGAGCAACTTAGGTTTAAGGTTTTTATATTAATATGTAAGTCTTAGAGTTTTTTTTTTTTTAAAAAAAAAAAAAAAAAACTAAAAAAAGAGAAAGGAAGGGAATAAGATTATACTTAAGGTTTTGTAAAAAAGATCGTTGTGGGATGGATTCCCTCACCTTGAGAGATGATATATTCACTCACCCTATATTTTCAACTTTTATTTTTCTTGGTTTATTTATTTATTTTTTCCTATTTTTCTACATTAACTAGTATTAGAGCTCATAAAATTTATTCATTACAATAATGCCAAAACTTACTCTTACAGTTGAAGATATATTGGCACAAAGCATCAGGGTATGATGCAAAAAATTAAAGAGAATGTAAATAAAGTCATGGAAGGTATTCAAGTTGAGATCCACGAACTTCGAGGTAAGATTGGTGAAATTAATCAGTGGTTGTTGCAATTCGAAATTATTAATTGCTAAGTAGAGAGTACTTGCAATCCCGTACATCCGGTACCAAATCTCACCATAGGGATGGACCAAACTCCAATGTTGACTCCAGATGTGCATCCTATATGCAATGAGTAAATTTTAAGGCGAGAGCCATGTGACTTGAAGAACGTCCACATGATATCCATATCAAGGTCAATCTTCTAAGCTTTATGAGGAGCTTAAAAAAGAAATTGAAATAATATTCGACATCTCAAAATTCCACTACAAGTTTCCTTTAAAGTATTCAATTAAGTGGTTCATTGAATAAAACCAAGTACCTATACAAAATGGTGGACGTTCGTCACGAACTAGCCAAATGACCTTTGAAGGATATGATAAACACAGCAAGCTCGAGGTCGAGCTTCTGCCAATCCATAAAAAATGATGCAATTAGGATTTTTTGTCTTTTTTATTTATTCATTTTTTTTATATTCAAATTTAGGTTTGGGGTTATTTGAGTTTCAAGTGTTCTTTTAGGGTATTTATGTTCTTTTTTATATAGAATTGAGGGGTAAAATAGGAAGTTTAATTTTTAAAAGATAAAAGGTCAGAATTTTATATTGATAATGGTTTATTAGGGAGAAAGTCACATTTAGGAGTTTCTTTTATAATTATATAAGTCTTGGACAAGAAAAAAAAAAGTATAAGAGAGTAAGAGTTTATTTGAGTCTTGTGAAAAGGTCTTTGGGGATGAACTCTCTTGTAAACCTTGATAAATGTATACTTTCTCACCATTTATTTTTATCTTTTATTTTTTTGTTTTTTTTATTTTCTTTCTCTTCCTTCTCTTTGCATCAATTTAACGAAGCCAAATCCTAGATTTGTGTCCTAATGGACCAAGAATACATCTATTAAAGGATTAGAAAGGAAAACTTGAGGATCATTTATAAACTAAATATAGAAAATGCGTATGATGGAGTGGATCAGAAGCTGCTGCAACAGGTGATGGTTGTTATGTGTTTTGGCAATAGATGGAGAAATTTGGTATTGGTTGTCTTTCTACATCACATTTTTATCTTTATCAAAAGGGAACTCTAAAGGTTTCTTTAAATCTAATTGAGGAGTTCACCAGGGAAATCCTTTATTCTTTTTTTATTTACCATTATCAAAAGCTCTTACTGTAATATCGAGATGTATTGAAATGAGGGATTACTTTGGATTTACTATCATAGATCAAGGCGGATTAAAGATCGCACTCCTACAATATGCAGATGATAACCTTATTTTAGCGACGCTCTTGAAATAAAAATATAAAATTTTAGGTGGGTTGCATAAATGTTTTAAGTTAGTTTCAAGGCTAAAAGTAAATTTAAGAAAGACTAAGGTGGTTGCCATTGTCAATGGGGACGAGGAAATAAGAAAGTTGGCTAGAATTTTGGAATGTGAAGTAGATAAATTGCCTCTTAGATACTTGGGGCTGCCTCTTGCAGAATCGAGAATTCCTAAGGCCATTCAAATGTTAAACTTGATCTTTGGTAATAACTACTTTAATCAAATCTACCCTTTCTAATTTTCTAGGCATACTTCATGTCCTTATTTTGCATGCCTAACGATATTGTAAAAATGGTAAAGGCTATGATGAGAAGGTTTATTTGAGACGAAAATGAAGTTAAGAACAAATTCCATCCTATTACATAGGATAAGGTTTGCACTCTTAAAAGAAATTGAGGTTTAGGTTTCATGAAGTTGATATATGAATGTGGTTCTAATGCTAAATGGTGGTGGAGAAGTACTATACTAAGGGGATCAACTTTAGAAAGATGTGTTGATCAGAAAGTATGCATTAGATAGGAACTAGTGTTAATAGCCATGAGTTCTTCTATTTTGAGGACCTCACTTCTTTGGAAGGGTACACATTAGATGGTAGATTATGAAAGGGGACTCTTTCATTTTCTGGTAGCAAAAATATAATTATAATATCCTAATTTATTTCAGAACGCTCTAAACAAATATACCAAGGTTGAGGAGATGGTCTAGGGTTCAAGATATCACACTCTATGGTCTATTGTGTGCAGAAATAATCGAGCGCTTGATGTGGTTTTAAGCCAAGTGGAAGACGCCTATGAGTGACTAGCCCAAGTTTATTATTGATCTCATGGGTTGGACACTATCATTTGGGAACCTTCTTTTAATGGTGTACTCTTACAAAGAGCTTAGATGAAGAATAAGATCTTGGCTAAGTATTTATACTAAATTCTTTTGGCTAGGACTGCTGTCCCCTCTTGATTTGCAGGCCCAAACTCGTCAACTACGGGAAAGGTAAAGGATGGATCCCATCAAATTACAATAGGGGTGAAGGTTAGGCCAACATACCCTCCTTCACTCAAACTACTGGCCAAGCCGGCTCCTAATATCACTAAGTCTGGAACCTGGACATAAATTTTAGAAGTCGAGCTTAAAATAGGGAGAGATTTTGAAAGAAGTTCAAGGTAGAGCCGAAAATTGGAATGGACAAGTGAATAAACAAAAAGAAGGTGTCCCTGAGGCTAGGCCCCTAGGCTCGACACCTGGAGACAAAGCCAATTCAAGATCAATACAAGTACAACTTTTCGCCGGTACTTTAGAGAGTTTTCAATCGAGGTGAATGTGGAAAAGTTGAATTAAAGTTTCGAAAGGGGGTAAGGGGGTTAGGCGAGGTTAGATTTGGGTCGGGGTCTGGATTCGGGATTCAAGTGGACAAAACTTGGGCGTAATAATTGGAAATCTCAATGATCTCAAAGTGGCATAACCTTGGCACCAAAATTCTGGGGAGGCAGGCTTCAATTTATAGAAAAGTGCCACATCAAATCGCCATTGAAATCTGAAGTCGAATCTAGGCTATTGATCGCCATCATTGATGTCATCATTGTCAACAAAGCTGTCAATCTCATTCACTTGTAATCATTACAGGTTGCGAAACACGCTACCCTTGATGTTACGACCCACATGATTTTGGGCGGTGCTAGGTTGAAGACGCAATGGAGATGGAGACTTCGTTATCGACACTAAGGTCTTTGCTAAGGGGCCAACTAGGGCTTGAACAAGGTTTGCAATAGTGCCAACGATGCTGGGATATTCAATAAAACCATCACATCTCCAACTATCCATTAGGGAATTCGGTTTTAGGTGGTTGTTCCGGTCAATCAGAGACTACCATGTAGGCTAATGATGTTGACGCCAATATTTTTTTTTAATAATGGTAAAATCATTCGATTCAGTTCCCACATTCCGAGGTCATGTGGTTAGCAGTTATCTTGACCAATTAGAAAGCGTCGAGGTTGGCAAACCTGTCAACGAAGTGAGTACCATCCTTTTCAGTATTGATGATCAACTTTTGTATTCCTATGTCAGGCGGTGAGGCCCAATGAGATTATTACTTGCGTCAACGAGTCAGCGCGTTATAAACGCCTTTGGGATTGTTGTTGATGAATATGCTATCGTAGTTGGCTTCCTTTTCCTTTTAGGTGATTGTTTCTTGTCTTGGTTCTTCATTGATATCATTTTTTTATCTAGGGTGTTCTTTTGCAAAATATTTTGTAAAAAAAATAACATAAGACATGATATTTTTGGCAAATGAATTCTTGGTATGTATGAGACCTTTTTTTTCTTGGATGACCTATGTGTGTGTGTATGAAGGGGCTGGGTAGCCTCCTAAGTATTAAATTGCTCGCGTGGGATTGGTCAAGATGCTCAATCCAGTGTGGCTATGTGTGTCGAGAGATGAATTGATGGAAATTTAATGTGGTTCTCTCTACAGAGATGCAATGCTCCATAATGTCTCATGATACATTTCTTCTCATGATACAGTTCTTTGATAGTGTAAGACTGTGTTTTTGCATTCTATTATATCCCACTGAGGAGCGAGTAGGAGGTGTTGGACTTAGGCAGTCTGTCCTTTGTGGTTGGGTGGACCTCCGTAAAAATATTTTGATTGTTTAGGGTGGAAGAATGAGTAATTCTTTCGGATCAAGGTTACCATTATCTAAAGGGTGAGGTTTGTATAGAGCCGTGGATCTAAACAATCAAATTAGAGTCCACCTTCAAGTAGTGTCGAGAAATGAGGTTTCAATAATGGAAATCTTTGACTAGCCTTAAAATATACTTTCATATTTAATTATAAAATTTAAAGTTTCAAAAATAGTATAGATCGAGCAAATCTATGAAAACTTGAATAATTTAATAACTGACGGTAAAAAAAATGCGTTAAGAGATGCACTATTTTCAAATTTTGAAATCCATTTTTTTGCAAGTGCATGCATCTTGATGTCAAGATGATCAATTTGAGGATATTTGGACATCAAAGCAACCTCTTCTAGTGAAATTTTTGAGGTAGGCTCTAATTTGATTGTTTAGAGTGTAGGCTCTATATAAACTTTTCCTTTATCCAAAAGATTCAAATAACTTTATATATAACTAGATTTGGGTAATTACTTGTGGAGAGAATCATGGGAGTGGAGACCCCCTTTAAAAAGAGGGTTGTAGAGAGGTGTATCAGTTGGTTCCATGTAATTCCTCCCAGGACTTTCCACCTCGCTCTTTGAAAAATGAGAACATACACATGTCCTCCCTTTGTAAGAAACCCTTGCATCAGATCCCCTTACAGGCAAAAATGAGAACTCTACGGCCATCGATCGAAGCTTGTGATTTGCATTGTGATCTATTATCCGGGGTTCTAATACTCCAAAAAGGGAGATTTAAGTGGCAGCGTCCGATCCTCATGTGTTGGTGTTTTTGCTATCATTTCTCCTGCACTGGGACACCTACGTTGTATTACAAGGTGAAAAAGATGACCACCCAAGAGTTGTATGAATCATGTTGTCCAACATGGTACATTGGTTCTCAAATAGTAAAAACTTTGACGAACTGGCAAGCACGTTATCTTTCTCTCTCAAGTTTTTTTTATGATCCCTTCTCTTGCCCTCTTTCCCTCTTTATTAGTTTTTACAACACTCTCTTTCCCTCTCTATTTGTTTTTACTAGTTAACTTCCTCTTTCCCTCACTCTCATACAACACCCCACACTTTGATTTGATACTTTTCAAAAGGGACCAAGAAATGGAAAAAGTGGGGCACTTGCAATTTCCACCATGCTTCCTACCCAAAGCACATATTCTTCAGTCAGGTCATCTTCCGCCGACGCCAAATCCAAACGTTTCCAAATTCAATACCATTCCCTCTTTGACATGTGTCCTTTTTACACGAAAAGTAAACACGCTTTGCGTCACCAACTCGTATAGTTTGTTGTGATTAGATGAAACTACCCCAAGTTTTATGGCTTCAAACTTAAAAAAAAGGGAAAAGGTTTTTTTTGTTTTTTTTTAGGATTTAGAAATAACATATCGGTGACCAAGATTGCTCATTTGGAAAATGTGCTCGGTTATGTGGATCGGCGATTCGGCAAAGTGAAAAAAAAAAAAAAAATTAATAATAAAAAATGAGGCAAGTCATATTAGTTCGGGCCAGAACCAACCGGTTCATAGAGGAAAGTGACTGGTTCTCAAATCAGGGATGACCGGACTGGTTCCCGATCAGAATTACCGGTTCCGATTGGGACCACCAATTTTTTAACCTTAGTTTTATGGATTCATTATTGATCAATAGGAGTGTGACGTTTAGGAGTACTCATGCCGATTCTAGAAGCATGCGAAATCCTGCAAAAATAGCCAAAAACACATGAAGTCCTCCCCACAAGTCACTAAGTTGGTGCAAGCCCCTCACCTCATTCTCACACACTTCCAACCTTTCCCACCTTCACTCCTCTCCTGCATTGGCAACATGGCCTCATATCTCTCTAAAACCTCTTCCCCCTCTGTCCTCTCTCTCCTCTTCTTCTCTCTCCTCCGCACTTCTGTTTTCGCCAGAAATCCCGGCCATCCACCAAAAAACGAACGCTCGATGATCGGTTTTGGGAAAGAGAAAGTGAGTCACCTCCACTTCTATTTCCATGACATTTTAAGTGGGCCGAACCCGACTGCCATCGAAGTAGCATGTGCACACTCCACCAACTCATCAATGACCGGCTTCGGTGCAATCATGATGATTGACGATCCCCTCACAGAGGGGCCCGAGCTGACCTCGAAGCTCCTAGGGAGGGCTCAAGGGATCTATGCTTCAGCTGCTCAAGAAGAAGTTGGCCTCCTAATGTCTCTCAATTATATGTTTATGGAGGGCAAATACAATGGGAGCACCCTTAGCATTCTAGGGCGCAATGCAGTGATGAGTGGTGTGAGAGAGTTGGCCGTGGTGGGAGGAAGTGGCGCATTTAGGCTGGCTCGTGGCTATGCATTGGCCAAGACCCATGCTTTTGATCCGAGCACTGGAGATGCTGTGGTCGAGTACAATGTGGTGGTCCTTCATTACTGAGGGAGAGGCTCATTCGTTTGATTTCTTTTCTTTTTTTTGATGTGTATAATAAAGGAGTCCCTTTTTTTTGTTCATTTTTTTGGTAGGCAATTTACGCGGAGTTATTTATGCACTAGTCCTATTTCTACTTTGCTTTTCTCTTTCCCTTTTTTTTATTCAGATTTTCTCCCTATATTTTCAATTAACTTTCTTGATTCTTGTCGTATGGGGAGCTATTCATGATTTTTTTTCCTAGTCTGTGTCCAAGTTTAGGTTTTCTAAAGAAAGTACTACAAACAACTCTCAACCAAATAAGATAATTAACTTGGAACAATAGTAAGTTTTATGCTAGAGTTAGGTTCTAGATCTGTCATTACAAGAAGAAAGATAAAGCCAGAAAACTAAATTGATTAGTTGGGCTCTCTCTGAGTTGTTGACAAAATTTCAACAAGGTCCGAAACCACATACATAGGAGACGTCTTGTTTCACCTCATTAAAAAAAAAAAACCGTCCTGCTTTATCCTCTCTCTAGCCTCTTACTTTTTATGCCGGCACCAGAGCAAGGTTTTAGGTTCAACAGACGGCTTTTTTTTAATTCAGCGACTCTCTCTCTTTCTCTCTATCTCGCAGCCTGGAGATAGAACCATAGGTGCACCAATGTTTTGCAATAAGAGAAAGTAAAAAAAAAAAACCGAGAGATGGGCCCATCGTTTTGCAAGAGGTGCAAGCCAAAAACATGTATGAAAAAAGGGACCGGCTTCAACAAGAGAGGAGCAAAGAAAAAAAAAAAAAAAACACGAAAGAGGTGCAAGGAGAAAATAAAAATAAAAATCGCAAGAGGTGCAAGAAAAAATGAGGGCTTCAACTCGCTCCACGATTTTCAACAAACCCACAAGACATGGACTACGATCAAGAGAGACGAAGCAAGATCAAGAGAGACGAAGCAACCACCGGTGAGCAATAGATCGCTACTGATAAATTGGTCTCTGATACCATGTAGAAATTGCAATAACAAAAATTGAAAAGAAAAATAAATCAACACAACATGTACGTGCTTCGACTATAGTACCTACATCCACGGAGGATAAACCGGTATCACATTCATAGGGAATACTTTTGTTTGTCAGATATTTATAGAGTTACAATTCTTGTCTTTTAGAAAATAAATCTCACTATAGTAGTAATCCCACAAAGTAGGAAACTTAATGTAAAAAACTTAGTATATTGTAATATAAAAAATAGGAAACTCAATATATGGTTTCTATAATTTTCAATAGTTAGAAAACCTTCAAATAGATCATCATGGCCTTGACCATTATGGTTGTGAAAAAATAAGATTTCAAGCCCTTCAAATAGTATATATTGTAAAACGTTATCTTGACTATCTATTTCGCCTTAAAAATAAGTGTTCACGGATCTACAAAATTTGTACCATTTTTTTAATTTCAAATTTCATAATCATTGTTGAAAATTGATTTTAGAGCCAACATGGAAATTTTTTATGCCCAAATTACTTTCCGAACAAAGATTGAGATGAGGCTTTTCTTTTGTTTTCATAAAGCGTGGGCCTTATAGAAATTGCATCCATCTTTATACACAATAGTAAATGTATGGCACAGTATTAAGAATTCAATTTTCGTCCTAAGAAACGGAATAAAAAGAGTGAATGAGGGAGGAAATGAGTTCTAGAAAATTATTCAGTGAAACGTGCATGATAAGTTCGAAGATAACTTAAAAACAGAGTAAAAGAAAAAGCGTACATGTGTTGAGGTGATAAAATATACAATATTGAAAACCATGAAAATTCTGATGGTAAATTGGAATATGTGTTGGGGGAACATCCATCTTAAAGAATTGTGCTCTCTCCCTCAAAAAAAATCAACAGTTTACAATTTTCCTTTAAAAATTATCATTTTAATTTTAAAAATTTGTTTCTTTTTACACGTTCATGTTCTCCACGTTACTGATTATATATACCTAAATACCTAATACGTTCTGTTAAAGATCCATTTCAAAAATAGGTTATGAAGAGAGGATGTAGTCCTAGGACTCATAACAATTGTGTCCAATTTTGATTTCCATGGCTTGATTTGGCACGAACACCCACCTTGGACGAGGAGAGATATAACATAATTGGAAAATGGTTTGATATGGCTGCAGTCTTATTAAAATAAGTAAAGCCTCACTTCATGAAAATTTCATATTGTAAATTGGGACTAGATTTGTATGCCCTCAAAATTAAAAAGACTGGGTATTAGAACTCTTAAACTTATGAATTGAGCACTCTTATCGTAGAGAATTTTTCAAGACTCAAATCATCTTTCAAAAGATGTGCTAATTGCTCAGTGTGGCTTTGATCCTTTGACCCACTTGATTAAGAAAGAAAGATGTGGTAACTTCACTTCTCAGATCTAGAAGGATATCTATAGTTACAAAAATGTGGTTTTCAGTAATATCCGATGGATTGTTGGAAATGGAGTTAATACTTATTTCTGATTCAATAAATGGCTGGGAGATGCATCTCTTTCTTGTACTTCTCCATATCTGTTTGCTAAAGTAGCTACACTGGAGGCTAAAATTTTGGACTTGATTTCTTTCACGTCATCAAACCGTGTAGTTTGGAACATCAATTGCCTTTATAATAGGTTGCCAGATATGGTTATCTCGTGGCTTCAAAGCCTCATTCTTCAGTTAGATTTTGTTTATATTTCTCATAACTTTGAGGACGGAATTATTTGGGAATCAGAATCTAATGGCATTTTCTCTGTTAAAGCAACATACAAGCTTCTTTTTATGGATAAGGTTTGTAACATAGATCTCTCTCTTGGTTCTATCTGGGATTCATGACACAAATCTCTCTCTTGGTTTTATCTGGAAGTGACCTATCCCTATTAAAATTCATGCTTTTTTATGGATCGCCTGTCAAGGAAAATGTCTAATCATAGACAATTTGTAAAAGAAGGGTAAAATTCTACCTAATATTTGTTTGATGTGTAAAAGTGATAAAGAATCTTGTACACATCTTTTCATCTATTCCTCTATTGCCCTTTTGCTTCAAGCTTATGGTTTTGGGCCTTCTAGTTTATGGGTCGCTTCCTTATGCTCCCATGGAACATCGTTGGCATCAATAATCATCTTGCTGCATATGGTCTTCCAAAGAAGGGTGTATTGCTATGGAAAATTTTCAGAATTGCTATCCTATGGCACATTAGGCTAGAACGTAACAGAGGAACGTTTGTCGAGATTTCTCAAAGTGCTGAACGTCTCAAGGACTCAATTTTACAGTCGTTTTGGAACTAGTTTTCAGCAACGTCTGTAGGATGGGGAGTTCTTCGGACTGACATTTATGTCAATCTAAAATATCTAGCAAATTCCTTACTACTTCTACAAGTCCTACTAGGACTTGGATTGCTCCACCAAAAACATGCCTCAAGCTTAACTTTGATGGCAATTCTTTTGGAAACTAAAGTTCTGCAGGTGTTGGGGGTCTACTGCGTGCTAGTGGGGGTCTACTGCGTGATAGTACATGTGGGATCCTATTCTCTTTCTTTGGTCCATGTGGCCTTATGACAACCAATCAAGCTGAACTGACTGCTCTCCATCAAGGTTTGTTAATTGTTACTAAGAAGTGTTTTACTGGAGATATTATTGTGGAAAGGGATTCACTTAATGTTATCAAATGGTGCATGAGAGAGTAAAGGGTCCCATGGTCCCTTTTCCCTCTTTGGATTAAAATTTTAGACCTTTGTGCATTACCGGATATGAGGATTTCTTTTGGCCACACTCTTGGTGAAGTAAATGATATAGCTGATGGATTAGGCAAACATGGAGTTTGTCTTACCTCTCTTTTTATAATGTTCTAACTCCATTGTAATATCATGCTCTTGAAGCATATTATTAATAAAAACCCATAATATTTGTCATTCAATTTGAAAAAGAGGGATTAGATCCATGAAAGGTACGTAATCTCCGTCCTATCCTTGTTTTTGTTATCATTTATGCTACATTCAGATACCTACCGTGTCTTATAAGTTGAAACAAGATGGCCACCTAAGAGTTGCATCAATAATGTTATCCAATATGGTACATTGGTTCTCAATTAGTAAAAACTTTGACAAACTAGCAAGCACATTTTCTTTCTCTCTTTATTTATTTATTTATTTATTTTATGTTTATGACAAGTTAACCTTCTCTTTCCCTCTTTCTCTCTCTATTTGTTTTTACACCCTCCATGTCTCTCTGTATTTTGAATTAAAGAAATTATTTGCATACTTCCAAAACTCTCTCTCTTTTTGTATCCAACATGACACCATGGGTGCTATTGGAAGCTCCGAATCTCGTTTCTTGCGTGTATAAACCGCTGCGTTTTTTTCCACATCCATACCCCACACTTTGACATGATACTTTTCAAAAGGGCCATACAAACTTTCCAAATTCAATAGGGCTACAGAAGTAACCATTCCCTTCTCGACATGTGTCCTCCGTTCTTACTGCGCCATTATCATGCGTCCATATACAAGAAAATTAAACACGCTTTGCCTGACCAACTCGTATAGGTTGTTCTGATTAGATGAAAATAATACTCTTTGCAAAGGTTTTATGGCTTCAAACTTTTCAAAAAAAAAAAAAGAAAAATGTTTTTTTTCAGGATTTAAAAAAAGACGGATCGGTGATTAGGATTGCTCATTTGAAAAATGTGTTTGGTTTTGTAGATCGACGTTTTGGCAGAGTGAACTACCAATAAATTTTTTTAAAAAAATTAAATAATAAAAAATGAAACAGGTTCAGACAAATTCTCTATAGAACTGGTCAGAACCAGCCGATTCACTAAGGATAGCAGATGGTTCCCAATATTTTGAGAGATCAGGGACGACCTGACTGGTTCTGGATCTGATTGCCGGCTGTGATCCGAATCACCATTTTTTAAACTTTAATTTTATGGCTTCATTATTCATCAATAAGAGTGTAAAGTTTAGGAGCTCTTATGTCGATTCGACAAGCATCCGAAATCCTGGAAAAGTCTAAAAAAAACACATGAAGTCCTCCCCACAAGTCATGGAAGACATTAAGTGGGTCAACAAAGGAAAATTAAGAGCAACATCACTAACACGGTTCATTTTGAGTCTCCCTATAAACTTTTCAAGGTTTAACCCTCACTATATATAATATATATACGCCCCTCGCCTCATTCTCAAACACTTTCACCCTTTCCCACCCTCACTCTTCTTCTGCATTGGCAATATGGTCTCACATCTCTCTAAGACCTCTTCTCACTCTGCCCTCTCTCTCCTCATCTTCTCTCTCCTCGTCGCTTCCGTTTTCGCAAAAAGACCCGGGCATCTCCCCAAAAACCAACACCCCATGATCGGTTTTGGGAAAGAGAAAGTGAGCCACCTCCACTTCTATTTCCATGACATTGTAAGCGGCCCGAACCCGACTGCCATCGAAGTAGCACGTGCACACTCCACCAACACATCAGACACTGGCTTCGGCCTAATCATGATGATCGACGATCCCCTCACAAAGGGACCTGAACTGACTTCGAAGCTCATAGGGAGGGCTCAAGGGATCTACGCTTCAGCTGCGCAAGAAGAACTTGGCCTTTTAATGTCTCTAAATTATATGTTTGTGGAGGGTAAATACAACGGGAGCAC
Organism: Amborella trichopoda; assembly: GCF_000471905.2. Next base: position 1,117,042 of record NW_006497279.1, read on the forward strand.
CCTTAGCATTCTAGGGCGCAACGCGGCAATGAGTGGTGTGAGAGAGTTGGCCGTGGTGGGAGGAAGTGGCGCATTTAGGCTGGCTCGTGGCTATGCATTGGCCAAGACCCATGCTTTTGATCCGAGCACTGGAGATGCTGTGGTTGAGTACAATGTGGTGGTCCTTCATTACTGAGGGAGAGGCTCATTCTTTTGATTTCTTTTCTTATGCATATTTTGAGGGGTGTAGATCTCTTTGAAAGTCTCTTATAGGTGCTCCATGTTGTAATAAAGGCGTCCCGTTTTTTCATTTTCTGGTATACAGTTTATGGCGAGTTATTTATGAACTTGTCCTACTTCTATTTTGCTTTTTCTCTTCCCTATGCTTTCTCTTTTTCTTAACATTTTCTTCCTATATCTTCAATTAACTTTCTTGGCTCTTTGCCTTATGGAGAGTTATTTATGCACTTGTCCTATTTCTACTTTGCTTTTCTCTTTCATATGCTCCTTTTTTTTTTTTTTTTAGATTTTGCTCTTATATCTTCAATTAACTTTCTTGACCCTTGTCCTAACATTCTCCTGGTTAGGAACATATGCAAAAACATTGTATCTTTAAAGGAAAGGAAAATGTTTTGATAAGGCTGGAGCTCTATCAAAATAAGTAGACCCTCATGTTAAAACTCACCGAAAATTGTGGTTTTAGTGTTAGAAAACCTTCAAATCCATCATACCATTATGATTGTGAAAAAAAAAAGGCTTTCAAGTCTTAAAAATAGTATATATTGTAAAACGTTATCTAGATTTGGCCATAAAAATAAGTGTTCACGAATCCACAAGACTTGTACCATTTTTTTTAGCTTCAAATTTAATAGTCAGTGTTGGAAATTGATATTAGAGCTAACATGAAGACTTTTGATGTCCAAATTAACGAAGACTTGATAAAAATTGCATCTAACAAACTTAGCCACAGTGGCTTTTTTATTGGGACTCGTCAATCCGTAATATTCCGCATCAATCTGTCTCTCTCTCCAGCTAATTAGCAACCTTTCTTCCGCACAACTCTCTCAACGTTTCTTGGACTTTTTCTACATGTATCTCTCTTCAAATTCCTCTCCAATCCACTCACATTAAACCATCTCACTATCCCAACCATCACCTGTATGTATGTATGGGTGTGGTTTGCATAAGGTTGCAACTTCGATGACGAAACAAAGATGCACCTCTTCACATGACAAGCAATTTTGGTATTGAAATTTTTTAAGATGGTGCAAGAATCTATTTTTATCCGTAATTATAACATTTGAAATTTGAAATATAGTTTAAATCAAATATATCTATAAACACATAAAAATCTTGAAAATGGATGCTCCAAATAATTTGTTGCACGATGTATAATTTTTAGTACTTGAAATCTTTTTTTTTCTCCATATCCATACAACTTGAAGTCAAGATGATCAATTAGATATTTTTTCCAGCATCAAAATAATATTTTTCAAAAGATTTTAGATGTGCACCACGATTCTACATTTTAAAGTGTCAACCTTATATAAACTTTTTCCATATGTAATTGGTGTGAGCCAACCCTTTATAGTGTGAATTTTGTCTTCATTAATGTGAAAATCAGAATCTGACCTGAGGTCAATAACTAGAGATAACCCTTTTCAAACTTTTGCTCCTAATTAATTAATTGAGATTATTTCTATGCAATGGATTTCTAACACCACGCGTCATTGCTAAGTTGTTCTAGCATTATTTATGCTAAGTTGTTCTGGCATTATTTATTGTGAAAGCTCGCCTAAATTTCACATCTCCCTATGATTCACTGCTTTAGTTAATATTAGTTGAATTACACGTATGCAATTACTTGTAACAAATTAACTAAATATTCAATGATCAAAGAGTTCTATTAATCAAAAAATTGATTTATCATGAGTCACCCCTTAGATAATAAGAAATTTTTAATTGAAATTTTTAGTTATAAAAATATGGAGTAGTAGTTATAATTTAAAAGGAAAAAGTAACAAAAATTTATAATTTGTTACAATTATTTTCTCTAAAAAATATGTGAAGAAAATTTGTGTAGAACGACAATAATTTTGAGTACGTACCATTGTCATTGTCAATATTACATGAAGATCTCTTCTCTCAGAGTAGAAAAAATTTTGGTCATTAGAGAATTGGTTTGATGATGAAGGAATAATATTTGTCATTGGTGTAGAAATACCTTATGAAATATTAGTTTCTGAATTTTGAGACTGTTTATATTGCATATGATAAGCCTTTTCCATCACTCTCAGATGAGCATGTGAACGTGAATCTCTACATTCATCTTTTTGTTCAACGAACTCTTACAAATTGAGTTGTTTCTAGGGATACGATCCATTTCTTGTTATTACATTGTCATTACAAATTTTGAATATATATTGAACACTAATTCAGCAATTCACACAACAAATAAGACAGAAGTGGTTTTTAGAGTTATGATCTATTTCTTATTATGTAATATCACTTTAAAATATAGATTAAGTAATTGGTTAGTAGTTTTATCAACTGTTTTATTGAATATTATGACAAACAATGAAAAAATATAAATTTTTTTTTTTATTAGTATTATTACTGGCTCATACTTTTAGAGAGCAAAGAAATGACCATTTTTGGTTCTTGTGATGGAGAAGCTATGGAGCGAGGGCTTTGGAGAGAATATGTTGGGCTTCTTGATTTCCTTCAATTAGGAAGATATTCAAACCAAAATGACATAATCCGGAAGCAATCCCTTCATAGTATAAGGTGGGCACCTCATACAATTTTAGAAAATACAATCCCTTGATAGTGAACCTAACAACCAATCCTTTCATAGTTCATTAAAAGCATGGAAAAAGACATACAAAATTTTTAATAAAATCCCTATGAGCTCTCTCTGATAATTTTAACAATGAACACAAAGAGAAACAATTGACTGATCATGGATCAAGTTTGACCTGTGATTGCCAAGATGCATCTCGACTTTACATAACCATTGAGCCCCTCAAGGAATCTTCGAGTTGTCAATCTCTCTCTCTCTCAAAAGAAACTCTTTGCATAATTGAAAGCAACAACAATAGTGATAGATGACAATTACTGATCATGGATCAAGTTTGACCCGTGATTGCAAGATGCGCCTTGCATAACCACTGAGCCCCTCAAGGAATCTTCAAGTTGCCAATCTCTCTCTCTCTCTCAAAAGAAGCCCATTGCATACTTGAAAGCAACAACAACAGTGGTAGAAGACAATTTCTTGGAAGCAACAACAACAGTGGTAGAAGACAATTTTTTAGCAGCGGTAGGGTAAACAATTAATCTATTATATTTTATTTTTTATTTTTAGTATTTGGTATCGTTGTTTTTAAATTTTTTTTTGTTCTCAAATTTTATCTTTGTGTGTGTTTTTTGATGTTGTTGACATGTTGTTGCGATGAATAAAATATGGGTTCTGAAATATGAGTGTTTCCTCAAGTATTCTCTTTCTCTGCAACCCATAAAATATCTCTAAAAAAAAACCCAACGCCATGAATGGAATATGGGTTATGGAATATGAAAGTTTCCCTATGTGCTCTCTCTATGGGTTCTGGAATATAAAAGTTTTCTTAAGTACTCTCTCTCTCTACCTCTCTCTCCAACCATAAAGTTTATCTAAAACAAAAAAAAAAAAACAAACACAAAACACTTCGAGAAGCACTTCTATCTAAGGACTTTGCGTATTGGAAATCCAAAATTAAGTAAAAGCATGACAAAACTATCTAATAAAAGCACAAAATTTAATGAAACTGAACCAATATAACTAAAACCATGAAGCATGACAGGGAACCATTATCTCAAAGAAATCCAAAATCAAGTAAAAGCATGATAAAACTATATAATGTAAGTACAAATTAAAAAAACTAAAAAAGATATAATGAAACTATGCAAACTAAACCCATCCATACATGTTCTACGAATCAATCCATGGAAGAAAACACCATGCTTATGTTGTAACAGAATCACAGCCGAATAAAGTTAGTCAAAACAAATTTTCATAGAGATTAAAATAAGAAATTTTACATTAAATAATATTCCACAGAGACTATTATGTGTCACTATTGAGATTGAAAAACATTGACTATCTAATGGAAACACAATTTTTTTTGATAGAAAAACATAAAAAATAATTGTTTTTTTACCACTGCAACCATAAAAAAAAAATATTTATGTGGGGAAACTCACTAATGTTGCGAAATAGAGTAAAAATTTGTAGCCATTTTCATTGTTTGTAATTTTTGTTTATTATTATATACTTCAAATAGAACATCCATAAAATAATACCATGTACAAATTAATTCAAAACAAGTACTTATGCATTTTTTTTTAAAAAATAATTGCAGACCTTGGGAAGAGCAATGTTTTTCTTACGTTTAAAGATTAATGTGTTTCCCAATCTTCATAAAATGGGAAGAACACCTAAAAAAAATACAAACAAAGATACTGCAAAAAATAAATAAAAATAATTATTATAACTTACCTTCCGTATAAACACCTAAAAAATACAAAGAACACCTAAAAAAATTACAAACAGAGGTAATGCAATAGATAAATAAAAAGAATTATTATGACTTACCTTCAATATAAATACCTAAAGAATACAAATAAAGATAATAAAAAAACTAAAATAAAAGGAATTACTATGACTTAACTTTAATGCGAACTATGTTAAGTTTTGTTGAACCTGAAAATTATTGCAATAGCAAACTTTAAATGTGGAAAAATAGGACCAATATTTCTTTCTCTTTCCACAATTAAGCACACAATACTAAATGAAAGGTCCCTTTAGGGTTTTCTAACTTCTATAATATCAAAACCCTAACTAATGAGAGAGAGATAGATAGAGAGTGGGACGTGCATGCATTGAGAGAGGCAGTGTTCACAAAATCGAAGCGGAATGGTTAACCGGATATGGGCCTGAAAGCGGTTTAACCGGCCTATTCAACCGCTCTAACCGGACAAGTCTCGGGAGGTAAAAAAGTGTTAAAAAACATAAAAAAATACAATAAATAAAATATGAAAAGCATATAATGAAGGATCAAAACAAAACACATTAAAATAAAGTTGAAAATTAATGAAAAAATAAATTTTAACCCATTTTATATTTTTCAATGGCCATTTTTAAAAGTTTCTAAAAAAAGATGGGAAGATATAAAAGTGAGTACTAATGACCAAAACAATTTTTAATCTTTACCATATTGTAAATTTTTTTTAAAAAGTCATTATAAATCAAATTTATTATTTTTCAAAATTTATATACATTTTTTTGATTTTTTTTAAAAATACCGGTTGATCACTCTAACCGCCCAAAACCGAAACCGACTGATCTAACCGAGCGATTAGCTGTTAGATCGAGCGATTTTACGAACAATGGAAAACGGTTATCATGCTTGGATGCATATCATAACACAGGATATGCTGACATGCCTTGTGGAAAAGGGATTGGAACAAAAAAATTGAATGTAATTTAATGACCACAAATAGGGATTGGAACAAAAAATTGAATGTAATTTAATGAAATTCATGTTAATGGCGTTGTTTATATTTAGACCATTCTCTCTCTTTCATGGCCTCATGGCGGTAAAGGTATTGCCATATTTCTTTATGGTGCAGTTGGCATACGGACGCCTTCATAGGTGTAGAGGTACGGGGCGCTTCAAATTTTATCACGGTATATAATTTTCATGTAAAATGTTATTAGGATAATTTTAAAATTTATTTTTATATCTAATTATAAAATTTTAAGTTTAAAAAATGATTAAAATCAAGTAGATCTATAAATATATAAAAATCTTGAAAATGAATGATGTAGATAATGTTGTAAAATGCATTATTTTTAAGACTTAAAATCATTTTATTTTTCATAGTCATATATCTTGATGTTGAGATGATCAATCAAAGGATTTTTCAACATTAGAGCTACCTTTTTTGACAGATTTTTGAGGGGCATCCGTAGTTCTACATTATATGCCAACATCCTTTATAAACTTTTTCCTTTCTTTATTCCTACACTCAATTTTTGGAATATAAAAAAATGTTGGATATATTAATACAAAAAATGTTGGATATATTTCAATTATTTATAACCATTCAATGTAAAATCTGATAGCTTGGGTATGTTACAAATTCAAAAAAATTTCTTTTGGATTTTGAGCTTAATAAAAAAATCAATTGTATGTACCAAAAGTAAATGGTACAAATAACATATATACTATGCTCCCTCGGGAGAATACAATACAGTAAGTCCCTCCGACTAATTTGGGAGATTGCATTTGATTTGAAATTTCAGGATCCGTCTGACTATAACTACATGATTATTTGTTAATATAAAATTTTAATTTTGAGTTCTTGAATATTTAGATCATTTCCTCCAAAAGTTGGATGGTTCCAATCAATCTTGGGATGCCATTTTGTTAGGCGTACATTATGAGAGTTAAATATATTTTTCTTTGAGTTTGGTTGCTGGATTCTAGATATCACATCCACAAAATTTAGGATCTAAAATACATTCGTAATATAAGTTTTGCTCAATGGAGTAGATGCATGGTATACTTCCACTTAAGAAAATTTTTGGAATTTACAAATGCCTTTCATAAATACTGGTGCTCGAGGAAAACAAACAACACAAAGGTAATAAGATAAAACAAAAACATGTTCATGATTCTTAAGGGCTAATAACCATTTTGACAAGAGATTGGCGTTGATGATTTATTGATAATCTCAACATCATAAAATATAGATATTTTACACATTTATGGGGGACATAGAACATAGCACTCACACGTCAATTTTGTAAGCATGCCGCAAATGAAGTGCACACTATTTTTTTTTCGGGTAAATCAGTGGGGGAGAAGGCCCCTACCGGTTTTCAATAATCCAAGATAGAAAAAATTATATCATACTAATTTATAACATGAAGGAATTATACGAATAAGTGTCCTATCCATGGCTCTCACACAAATGAAACCGCTCTTGTTGAGAAATAGAAATATAAGAGCTCCCCACAAGCTGATTGCATAGCCCAATGCAACACAAGCATAAAACGCTGGAGTTCTCTCCAGCCATTCTTCCTCTTCTTCGTCCCCATCTTCTCCCTCTTCATTTGTTGATGCATTTGGTGCCTCTTTTGATATATTTCTGGAGCATCCTGCTCCTTGAAGAGAATGTAACCCAGGGTTGTCACTGAAAGAACTCTCATTAAAAGTACAAAATTGGGTCCCCTCTGGTATCCAACCTGATAGATTATTATTTGCAACAGAAAAGATGGACAAAAAGCTAAGTTTTCAAAGTTGAGGAGGTATTTGACCAGAAAGCACATTATGAGAAAGATCTAGAGTTGTGAGACTTGACAACTCTCCCAAAGACTCGGGGATTGGTCCTGTTACATGGTTATTGGACAGATTTAACATGGTTCAACCGCCCCATTTCGGATGGAATTGGACCACTCAAATCGTTTCCAGACAAATCTAGCCCTGTCGTGTGAGAGAACATCTCTAGTGAAACTATACACCCGGCCTTTGGCAAAAGTGACCTCTTCTTCTTGAGCAAATGAAGCAGGACCATTTAAATCACTAAGATCAACATCAATAACTGAGTTAACACCAAGGGTAGGGACCACACTGGACAACGAAGAGATATTATAAAAACAAGGAGGTATAGGACCTCGGAGGTTATTCTGAGATAGGTCCAAGACAACCAGTACTTGTAACTGACACAAACTGAATGGAATATCACTCTTAAAGTGATTACCTCTTAAATTTAACACTTGCAAATTTACGAGCCTATTTATTTCAGTAGGAATGGCACCCAACATGTTATTATCTGCAATGTCTAGAACTTTTAATGATTGACTGCTCAATAATAGATTTTCTGGTATCGTTCCACTAAATCTGTTGCCACTAGGATGCAATGATTCCAAGCTAGAGAGGTTGAGGTATTTGGAAGCCAAGGGTCCCTCCAAGTAGTTATTGGACAAACTCAAATATTTTAGTTGATATCCACCAGTTAGATTAGAAGGTAGCATTCCAATGAGTTTGTTGTTTGATAAGTCCAAGATTTTAAAATTATAGGTTGAGGAAGGCAAACTACCTGAAATGTTATTTGTGGACAAATCTAACATGACCAATTGCTTTAGGTTGTTGATGTAATTAGCAACGTTACCACGTAGGAAATTTTGAGAAATTAGGCATACTGTGAGATTTGGAAAATAACTTGAAAAGTTTATTGGTAGTTCCCCACTTATGTGATTGTTAGAGATGTCCAAATACTCGAGTCTAGAGGGGATTTTGGGCAAAAAAAGGGGTCCCATAATATGGTTCTGATGCAGTATCAATATCTTCGTGGATTGAAGTAACCAAGTGGGGCTACGCCCAACAATGTTGCTGTTTGAAAAATCAACAAATTCTAATTGGGTTTCAGAAGAAAGGAAGGTTGGAATGCTAATGTCGAACTTGCTCATGTCGCATGAAGACAAAATTAGTGTGGAAAGCTGAAACAAGGGAGCTTCATCTGATGGTAAAATGACCAACTTAATGTTATTGGAAATGTCCACAGCTTTTAGGTTGGATAGGTTTGCAAGAATGATGAAGGAAAAATCACCGGATAAGTCATTCTGAAAGAGCGACAGGGTTACTAATGAGCGCAGATTACCTAGTTCAGGAGAGATGAAACCTCGTAGGAGATTGTTGCAAAGGTAAAGCTCTTGAAGAGCTGAGAGGTTCCCCAATGTTGGAGGTATGCTGCCTACAAGTTGATTGCTCCCCAGATACAACATCCGAAGGCGAGTAAGTTTGCCCAAAGATGAAGGTATGGCCCGTTCAAGTTTATTCCCATAGAGATCAAGAGTCTCCAAAAATGATAAATTGCCCAAAGATGGAGGAATACTCCCATTAAGTGTGTTTCCAACCAAATTAAGTACCTTGAGACGGGACAATTTGCCCATTGTTGTAGGGATACTTCCTTGGAGCCAATTGTACCCGAGTTCGAGGACATGAAGGGAAGAAAGCATACTTACCTCTTCAGGAATCTTCCCCTCAAATTTATTGTTAGACAAATCTAGCTCCTTCAAATTCCTCAGCTTTGATAGCTCTGTAACCACAACAAGAAGAACACTCAAAGTAAGCAATTTGTTGTTGGAGATAAATGGGTACTTCAAACCAGTGTTCGAAAAGTTGGCTCAGGCTGACTACTTGGCCTATGCCCCAGCCGAGTACTCACCCGAGTCTAAGTAACTCTGGGCCGAGTGGGACTGAGTACTGTAGTGAAATTATTAAAAAAATAAAAATACAAAAAAATCCCAAAAAATAAGAAAAATATATTAAAAGTAAAATTCAACAAATCACAACTTATTGCAGTTAAAAAAGTGAAAAAAAAAATAGAGTTTTAAAAAATGAGTTTGTGACCGGTGGTATTTTCAAGAGTTTCTAAAAAAGATGGGAAAAACGTAAAAATAAATATTCATGGTCAAAATACTTTCCACTCTTGCCAAAATGATTGAAAATATAAATGAACATGTTACAAATATATATCTTATTTTTTTAGAATTTTTCATAATTGTTTTAAATTTCTTTTTAAGAAGTTGGACCTCCAATTCGGGATAACTCGGGCTCGGAAAAGGCCCGAGCCCGAGCTCCTCGGCCGAGTAAAAAAGACCCGGCCGACTTTTGGAACACTGCTTCAAACAACGAACTTTCATGTACATAAACCAAAAGCATGATAGAGGCGACCTTTGAATGGCAAAACATCACCCAAGTTGTTGAATGTTAAATGCCAGTACTGGAGCTGAGGTAGTAGAGTCAAGGAAGTGGCGTTCAGATATCCTATCCCCAGTTCAGCAGGCCATCTAACATAGACCAATTCTATACTCCTCACATGAGATGTGGTCTTGTGGCACTCTATTCCCTCCCACTTACAGCAATTGAGCCCTTTCCATGATTCTAAAAATTTGATCCCCTGTGATGTTTCATTTGGGTGGATCAGTGAAGTTCTGAATTCCGAAAGGGCAACCCTTTCATTTTCATGACAAAATGCAGCATCAGAAAAAGAGGAATGTGCAAGGATAGAGAATAATGGTAGAAGAGGCAACAAGAGAGCAACAAAAGCTCTAATCACGCTAAAGTAGGTGGCCATGAATAATGTGCATTAAGCATGAGGTCCTGCCCTCTGAATTTATAGAGAAAGAAGTGAGGAGTGTGCATGCTGTTTTTCTTTCTCGTCTTTGCCCCAACTGAAGGATCGAGAATTTGGCTTCCCACTACAAGGATCGAGACTTCTTGTCTTTGCCCTAACTGAAGGATCAAGACTTTGGCTTCCCACTACAAGAATTGAGACTTCTCGTCTTTGCCCCAACTGAAGGATCAAGACTTTGGCTTCCCACTACAAGGATTGAGACTTCTTGTCTTTGCCCCAACTGAAGGATCGAGACTTTGGCTTCCCACTACAAGGATTGAGACTTTGGTTTCATATGGTTAAGACTAGAAATAAAAAGGTTCAGTTTTTCAATAATACCATTGCTCTTTGTCGACACTAGGTATTTACCAAAATTTAGGGCTCTCAAATAAGTCCATCTTTCTTTAGTTAGGCTGTATTAACCTTTAGGAGCCGTTTGGTTCCCTAGAATTCTCAATCATGTGGAAAAGTGTATCCTGAAATTGGTATTTTATGGAATTGGTATTTCCTAGAATATGGTGTATGCTATGTAGATTGCATCTTGTAGACATCGAGAAAATGCAAATTTATTGTTTGGTTTGCCCGTAACATCATTTTGGAAAAATATCTCCATACTCCAAATTTTTAAGTTTTATATCTCAATAGACTCAAGGTTTTAAAATATACCTTGATTATAGAAATTCTAAGTCTTCTATATTCTAACCCCCTAAGCTAATTTTATCTCATTTTAACCTATTTTTTTACTCTAAATAACTATAATAAAAACATATTCTTTCTAAACACTCATTTCTCTCTCTTCAGATGATTTTCCCCTAAATCTCTCTCTCCATAGCTTTTTCCAAAACCTCTCTCTCTATTTTCCCACTCTCTCTCCATGGTTTATTTTTCTTCATATATTTGCTTAATTTATGTGGATTTTTTCTATTGATTGGTTGGATATTATTCGCGTGGATGATTAATTTAATGTAGATTGTGCCTGTTTTTAGAACCCAAAATGTGTGAGAGGGTTTCGGGAAACACGGGGTAGAGAGAGAGAGTGAGAGACTTAGAGAGAAAAAGTAGGGGAAATACAGAGCGATAAGGGTTTGCAAGAATCTCATGGAAGAGAGAGAGAGAAAATTTTTGAGGGAATATATCACGATTAGAGATCAAGGGTTTAGAATGTTTTTTATATTTGTTAGGGCTAAAAAAGAGATCAAGGGTTTCAAATGAGCATGTCTTTTTTATATTTGTTAGAGCTAAAAAGTTAGTTAAAAATGAGTAAAATTAATCAGGGGTCAGGAGATACATTTTAAATCATTGGGTCTATTGAGATATGAAAACAAAAAATAAGAGGTACATAGATATTTTCCCTATCCTTTTTCTTAGAAATGCAAATCCACTCCCCCCTCTCTCTCTATCGTTTCCCCATGTAATGTCAAGAAATAGGTCTTCCTCCCATTTGAACACCAAGCCACCTGCACGTTTCTCTCTCACTAAAATAACCCCAACAAATGTAACAAAATTTAATATACTTTATTTCTCTAAACTCAAAATTGGGATAATCGCTCTCTCTGAAATTTTGAGGTAGTTTCTTTCTTTAAAATTTGATACGATTTTTTCTCTAAAATTTTAATACACTCTCTTTCAAAAACTTAAAATTTAAAATTATTTCTCTCTCTAAATTTTTTGAGATAGTTTCTCTATTAAAATTTTAGATACTTTATCTCTTTAAAATTTGATATAATTTCTCTTTAAAACTTTAATACAATTTCCCTTTCAAAAACTTAAAATTTGAAGTAGTTTATCTTTCTAAAAGTTTTGAAATAGTTTCTCTCTCTAAATAATTTAGATACTTTCTCTCTCTAAAATTTGATATAGTTTTTTTCTCTAAAATTTTGAGATACTTTCTCTCTCTAAAACTTATAGTTTGAGATTGTTTCTCTTTATAAAAAATTTGAGATAATCTCTCTATAAAAAAATTGAGATAATCTCTCTCTAAAAAGTTTCAGTTATTCTCTCTAAAATATAATATATTTTCTCTCTCTAAAATCTTAAGGTACTTTCTCTATCTAAAACTTAAAATTTGAGATAGATTCTATCTAAAAATTTTGAGATAATTTCTCTCTAAGAAATGTTAGGTACTTTCTCACTCTAGAATTTGATATAGTTACTCTCTCTAAAAATTTAAGATGCTTTCTCGATCTAAAACCTAAATTTTGAGTTAGTTTCTCTATCTAAAATTTTCAGGTAGTTTCTTGTCACACCCCAAGAATTTACAGTACTGTTATTCCTGAGATGTGACAGACAAAACATATATACATCTATTGATAGGACAAATTTACAGTGGCGAGGTCTTACAAAGTAAATAAAGAAAGCTAGTACAACAACAATATCTTCCAAGGTTGATCTTGATTATCACTC
>NW_006497279.1:1132943-1162356 GCF_000471905.2 Amborella trichopoda
CAAGCAGCAGGAGGCAAAAGTGGGCAAAGGAAAAAAGTAAAGGCAAAGCAAAAGTTAATTCAAAGCAAAAGTTTTTGAAAACAGTGATGGTCCCCAAGGACCATCATACTCAAACAGAACATCACCTATTTATAAGCATATTTTTCTCCTTTTTTTTTTTTTTTTTTTTGAAATTTTTAGGATTGTTACATTTCTTCATCTAAAATTTTAATATACTCTATCTCTCTCTAAAACTTAAAATTTGATATAGTTTCTCTATATAAAATTTTTGTGATAGTTTCTCTCTCAAAAAATTTTATGTATTTTCTCTATCTAAAATTTTGATATAAATTTCTCTATAAATTTTTATAATATTTTCTCTCTGTAAAAATTTTCAAGTAGTTCATCTTTTTAAAATTTGATATAGTTTCTAATCCCTAAAATTTTATTATACCCTCTCTCTAAAACTTAAATTTGAAATAGTTTCTCTCTCTAAAAGTTATGAAATATTTTGTTTAAATTTTTTAAAGTAGTTTCTCTCTCTAAAATTTAATGTAGTTTCTCTCTCTAAAATTTTAAGATACTTTCTCCCTCTAAAACTTAAGATTTGAGATAGTGTCTCTCTCTAAAAGTTTAAGATACTCTTTTCAAACTTAATAATGAGATAGTTTCTCTCTCAACAAATTTGAGATAGTTTCTCTCTCTAAAAAATTTGTGCATTTTCTCTCTACAAAATTTCATATACTTTCTCTCTCTAAAATTTGATATAGTTTTATTCTCTAAAATTTTAATATGTTTTCTCTCTCTAAAAATTGACATAGTTTCCCTCTCTAAATTTTAATATCTTTTCGTTCTTCTGTAGTAAATTGGATCGTTTTCATGAAATAGAATTGAGATTTCCAAAACTAAGCTTCAAATGAGCATTCAAGAGTCTCATGGAAATCTCATATCCAATCGAAATGGCAGTTTTAAAAGAACAAAACATGATTGGCCCGACTTTTTTAGGGAAAGTGACTCCTAGAAATCTGAATTGAAAGAACCAAACGGGCCCTTAAGTTCTAGTTTTGGCTTGGGATATTTACCGTCCAATTTAAGATTTCCAAATTCATTTGAACCAAAATCAACAAATTATAGATGGCGTCAACCAAGGTTTAAAAAAGTAGATGGGTGACCCAGATCGGCCACCCTTAATTTGCGTTAGATGGTTTTATAGATTAGAGAATTGACCGAATCGACTGGTTTCGGCCTAAAAAATATTCAAACAAAAATACATAAAAATAATGTTTTTTGAGTTTCCAAAAAAAATTAAAGACTAGACATTATGTACTTTCATTATTTACAAAAACACATCAATATTGAGACATCGTTTATCTGTCTGGATATATATTGACCATTACATTATGTAATGGCCAAAATGCTTGAATCATCCCTTTTACGTGGCAAGGAATCTGGTGCAACTCTTATGCGTGGTAATCAGAATTCAGCAACTTCAAAAGAAAAATTTGTGCTACTCCAATCATATCTACACTTGGCCCCAACTAGTTGCACTAAGACGATGATGAAGGTGCAGCATTTAATGAAAGATGCCTTGCCAACTGACGCTAACAAAGCTGGTAACTCCTACTTCTTCATAATTTGCCATGTCAATTGTATCTTGGAACGTTCGTGGCCTTTGGAGTGCTAGGAGAGTTGTGGATATTATGTGTCGTCCATCATCATAATGTTGGAATACTTTTCTTGTAAGAAATTAAGTTGCGAGCTAATTTCTAAATGGGTCAGGGTTTTCGTAATAATTTTGTGGCTAATGAAGTGGATGGTAAATGACGTGTCATGCTTGTATGGAATCCATCCATTTATTCAGTAAATGTGGTGGATATTAACGATTAGATGCTCATGATTCTGGCTTCCCGTCTATGTAATGGCAGTATGTTAACAATAACTGGGGTCTACAGATTCCCATTCTGGAGAGTTTTCAGTAACGTGCGGGAGGGGGGGGGGGGGGTGGTTGATTGTTCTCAGGTCTAATAGTCATCTGAGGAAAATATGCACAAGGGAAATGCTAGATTGAGCTCTTGCAAATATAGAATTGGGTTTACTCTCACAAAATCAAAGGTAGAGTGTCAAAGGGTAATTCTGATCATTTATCTTTTAATGATCTCACTATTAGACTTGGCTCCAGTTTGCCCTAAATCTTTTGAAGTATTTTCAACTTGGCAGAAAGTTCTGGTTTTCTTGGACGTCATATCTGAGTCGGAGTGGATGGGTGGGTGGCACCCCCATGTACCATTTTGTATCAAAGTTGAAAAGACTAAGGCATCTTTGAGACTGGACCAAAAACTCTTTTGGTCACATGGGGGAATAGATCTCTTCTATCTGAAGGCAATCATCCACATTATATGACAGTTTAAGCCTTGATCCATACAATGAAAATCTCATGATAGCGAGGAAGGAATGCTCCACTAATTTGCAGCAGTTAATATATGAAGAGAGTATGTGGAGGCAGAAATCATGCCAAACATGGCTTTGAGATAGCGATTCTAATACAAAGTCCTTCTATCCATCCACTATTATTAGTCGAAGAAATGAGCAAATCACTGTTCTCAAATGGGATATTATTGTGACTGAGAAGGGAATGGAAGAACATATGGTTGCGTACTTAAGACCTTCTAACACACTGGAGTTCTATTGATCACTATTTGGCTCACGAATTTTTACCTCGATCATTATTTAACTCGCAGAGACAACTTACATAAGATGTCACCCTTGAGGAGATTAAGGCTTGTATCTGGGATATGAAGATTAAAGTGCACTGGGTCTAGATGGTTTTACTGTAGGGCTTTATAAGTTCAGTTGAGAGGTAATTAAGGATGATCTATTTATGGTTATGAATGATTTCTTACAAAAAAACGTAAATTCCTTAAACAAATTAACTCTACTTTCATTTACTTGATCTTAAGGTTAACCCCCCTAGTATCATGAAAGATTTTAGACGGATTGGATCATGTAATGTTCTTTTTAAGATAAGAAGCACGATCATATCAAAACGACTGAGAGAGGTTCTAGGTAGTCAGATTGATCCTAGACAGGCTGCATTTCTTAAGGAAAGGCTTAATTGATAATATTCTCATTGAAAATGAACTAATTTCCTTTTGTCGTAAGAATTTTGCTAGACCTAAGATGTGCCTACAACTAGACTTGAGCAGTAGTATTGTAGATACCCCATTTTAAATCTAGCAAATTCTATAGTTTCTTGAACTCTTAAGACCACACTTAACCTAGTAAACCCTAATCTGTAGTTCACACAACCTACCTTGTGACCCAGAACAAGTTTGCCTGCTCAGAACCCTGTTTTGACCCAGATTTTTGTAAATGCCCTGTTTTACTAAAAAAATCATTAAAAATAGTAAAAAAATCCGTTTGACCCAAAATTTCTCTGAGAGTTTCACAAGAAGCTGAGGAACATACCAGAAGTGAAAATCTCAATTTCGACAAAAATTGGTGTGTGCAACACGAAGCGTATCGCCCAGGCAACACAATTCGTGCTGCCCAGCCTTGGGCGACACAGAATGTGCCGCCCAAATCCGTGACTCTCAAAATTTTGAATTTTGACCAGGGATTTGCTTGTTACGCGTGCTTATATTTCCCAACAAGTTTTGACCCCTATAAGGCCCCTTTTCGTGGTCATTTGAGGGGAAGGCTTGAGACTAGAGAGAAAACCTTAGCTTCCTGAGACTCTAACCCCAAAGCAAAAGAAAACCTAGACCTAGGGCACAACCACCCTAGATCTACCAGAGACTTGCTGATCGACATCTGGACCGGAAGGGCAAGAGGAACCGGTTCTAATACAGGCGAGCCCCAGAAGGCTCAAGAGTCCCGGACCATCCGACCTGATCAGGTACTCATTCTCCTTTCATTTCTTCTTTATTTTATTTTATTTATTTGTTTTGATCTGATTTTGATTTGTTTTGATTGAAAAATCGTATTTTGAAATGCTTTGGATCATGCTGGCTCTACCACATATTTGAGAGCAGATCTGCTCTTTTTGGGCAGATCTGATCTCAGATCTAAATTCGATTATTCCCATGCTCTTTACCATTTTATTTCCTTCATTTTTTTATCAGTTTAAAGTGTCAGATCAAAGTGATCTACATCCACAGATCGCTCTAATTTTTCACGGTAAATAGTTTGGCGCCCACCGTGGGGCAAATTGAGCGTGATTCGAGCATCAAAATTTTGAAAATCTCAAAATCTTTTGAAACTTTGCAAGCATGTTCTAGGTACCATTTTGTGATTGTTCCCAAAGTTTCAGGTTAATATTTTAAAATACAAAAACAATATTTTTCTGTTAGATCTGCAGTCCCCTCTTGTCGCTTTATTCTAATTTATTTTCATCAAAAACAATTTTATTTGTTTTTTCTCTAAGTTTATAGTAAGATTATTTTATCAATATCTACAAGAAAAAATGTAGAAAAATAATAATTTTTTGGGCAACATAGGGCGTGCCGCTTAGGCGACACAGGTTGTGCCGCCCAATTCCAGGGCGACATGCCCTCTAGTGGCCCCCCGTCACCCAAGTCATATGTTTTTGAAATTTGCAGGCTGGGTCCTGGGTCTCTTTTGGGTCTCTTTTGTGTCTGTTCACAAAGTTTCAGAGCAAAATAAAATTTTAAAAAATACCAAAAAATTATTTTGCTTGATACAAGTTTGTTCTATCTGCTGTTCTTGTTTCACTTTGTTTTAATTTTATTTCATCAAAAATTCTGATTTTTCTGCTCTTGCAAGTTTCAGTAGCCTTATTTCATCAAGATCAACAAGATATAAAAAATAACAACAATAAATTTTTTTTTTTTGGGTGGCACGACCCGTTCTGCCCAACCTACAGGTGCGACACGACTCGTGCTGCCCTATCACAGAGGTCCCAGAAAAAATATGGGACCCCACAGGCCTGTCCCAGAGCCTTTTTTGTGCTTGTTCACCAATTTTTGGCTTAAATTAAATTTTTTAAAAATATAAAAAAATATTTTTCTTCAGATAAGTCTATCATGCTCTTGACTTTTTCTTTTTTTATTTTAGTTTGTTAATTTTGACTGAAACCATGTTTTTCATGCTTTCACCACACTTAGTTTATCTGTGTTTCATCAAACTTAAAAAAGATAAAAAAATTAATAATAACAATAATACATCGAGGGCCGCACGCACCCTCCTTGAACCATGTCCCATTCGAGTCACCCTCGACCCCAGCGCTCGACTTAGCACAGATTGTGCCTGGTCTCATTGTCCTTACCATACATTCTTAGGGGTTCCTCACCCCTCCATCTATATTGTGCCTCGAGCGAGTTTCGCCTCGAAGCGCATATCGCTAGGCGCGATCAGCGTTAAGGGCTCACTTGTTTTCTTTCTTATTGTGTGTTTGTGTGGCTAACTTTATTTTCATTTGCGTGCTTCTTTATACACTCTAGCACGCATCGACCGGAAATCTCCAAAAACTAGAAAACAAAATTTTCGAAAACCCCCAAAATCCACGTTAACGGCGTGAGGGGAACCCAACTTTAAGAGTCGAGGCGATTGGGATTCACGTAACTCTATCTGTGAGCGCCCCTCCGTAATCCTTTGCCTCAAAGCAACTCTGCGTATAATAGAACCTGGTAACATGAGGTCAAGACCTATGCAGGGAACTATATTAGTCTAGCCGCATTTCAGTAGTTAGGAACCCACTCTCAAGCCAAGCCTACCTATAGTACTATACTAGGTCAAACTTTTTCATGTGCTTGCTTGCTTATTGATCTTGGGTCTTAGCCCGAATCTGCTTTTGGTCAGAGCTGAAGCCTCTGGGTCTTGGTTTAGACTTGTACCCAGCCTAGCCCAGGTTTGAACCAGGTTTCGCCTTGGTCAAAACTTAGGCCCCTCTTGGTCCGAGCCGAAGGCTTGTTCCTAGTTCGTCTTTGATCAAGTCCAGGTCCATACCTGGCCTGATCATTAAAACTCTCTGGGTCTAAGTTCAGGCTTATACCCAGCCTAGCTCAAATTCGAACCAGGTTCACACCCAAGTTCGAACCTAGGTCCCTTTTTGGTCCGAGCCAAGGGCTCGTGCCTAAACCAAATTTGATCTAGTCCAGGTCCACACTCGATCTGATTATCATAACCCTCTAAGTCCAAGCCTAAGATTGCGCTCAGCTCAGTCCATGTTCGGACCAGGTTTGCACTCAAGTCTGAACTTAGACCCACTTTTGGCCCGACTCGAGACTCGGACTTACCTTGTCTACATCTTTGTCTAGGTTCCAGTATAGGTCTAAACTAAGAGTTACCTCTAGGGTTGGATTAGGCTTACCCTAGTTCAAAGTCTAAACCAAAACCTGTCGAGTTTAGATTCTAGGCTAATTTTAGCCTAGTTGTCACTTGGGGTTGACCACTAGAGTCAGGTTACGTCTACCCTAGGCCGTCTAGTCTAGATCTTACCCAAGTCTGATTCTAGAACCCTGCCAAGGACGACCACCATGTTAGTCTCCCAAGACGATTATGATGACCACTCCACGGCTGACTCTAAACCGAACCTTCCCAAACTTAGGGACCAATATGCCGCAATCCCATGGGATTACGGCCAAAACTCGGGCCAATCCATTATCCATCGTCCAGGACTTCAATTAGAAGCTGGGTCCCAGGGATCCACTCCTAACCCTGAGCTCTGTATGGTCCGAAAAGTTGGCTCCGCCCAAAAAACATTGAACAGCCAGGGGGTCCGACTGGGCATTGTCCTATAGGGAACCTTACGTAGCCACAGTAGAAGCCATGTGACCTTAGGCAACCAAAGCAAGAGCCGTGCGATGGACGAAGTTCACACTGTATCTAATGATGCGTAGAAGTCGCACCAAAATAACCTTGGCGCTCAGCGGTCTCAAAATCAAGAACCATCTATGTCTAGGGGATCTAACCCAACCTCGAGCCACCGTAGTACAGCCCACGATGTCTTAAACACTGTATGCAGCCGATGTGTCAATCTAGACCAACCCTTAGGCGAGATAGGCATCCAGGCTGCCCTCAAAAGTCTAGTTGACTTAGGTTACACAGTTCATGCCCCAGTTCATGGGTCGATCCAAAACCAACCTAATAGCATAGGTCAACTCATAGCACAACCGAGTCAGCCGATTCTTCAATCGGCCCCTCTTGTGTATCCGGTCCAACCAACCGTGCAGTTTTCGCAACCGGTGGCGATGCCTATGGGTCAGTACGCCCCTCAAGGACAAATGTGTCAAACCGCCACGGTAACCGCAGCTCATCCATCACAAGCCCAAATAGGCCAACATCTACCCCAAGTCTCAACTCATTAGTCTATGTTTGGGAAGACCGGTGGGCCTACTCTCGTGCCGAATACCCAACAAGAAGGCACCTTAAAAGCGATACAAGATATGATTGTAAGGATGGGTATGTATGTAATTCTACCCCCAAAGGGCTATGCTCATGAGACCCTTGGAGGCATGGAGGACCTTCCCCTTGGGTTTGTCATGCCAGAGTTTAAAAACAAATTCATTGGGAAGAGTGACCCAAATATTCACGTCTACGCGTACCTCCTCTCCGTTCGAGCCTTGCGAGACAGGTCTAACCAGTTGAAGGCCCTGTTTTCACAAAATTTGACCTGTGAGGCTTTAAACTGGCATCGGAGAACAATGACGGCTCAACCACACATAATTTCAAACGAAATGTTCAATCAGTTCGTCTCTCATTACCGTGGGTCAACACCAAGATCTCTTTCCCTTGGCGAGCTCAGTGCAACCAAACAAAACCCAGGAGAATCCTTCAAGGATTTTATCAGTCGATTGCGTGAGGCGGCGATGCAAGTCATCAAATGTCCACTTACGGACCCAGCTAAAATCTCCATGGCTTTAGAAAATGCAGCTCCTGAATACAAGACCTTCTTTAGCCAGGGACTTATCCCCCACTCTTTCAACTCCATGATTGAGCGGGTGGCAAGACATGAAAGGGCGAGAGGGACACCCCTCAGTACAAGGCCCGATAACAAAGCCATCACGACTCCCCGGAATAAAAATAAGAGCAATGGCAAGGAGAAAGCTTCCGGTCAGGTTAACAAAATTGTCATTAATGGACCGGCTCAGGGTTCAGCCACCCAGCACAATAATAGGAATCAAAATTGAAGGGGTCAGCCTAGAGCTAACACTCAAAATAACAATCGAAGGAGAGAGGACAACTTCACCCCTCTCAAAGGTCTGTTAGAAAAAGCGTTGGAGTTACTCTTGAAGAAAAACATGGTTCAACTCCCGTTACCATCTGAACCACTATTTGAGGTTAAGGATAAGAACAGATGGTGTAAGTGGCATAGAAACCATGCCCATGATACCCAAAATTGTTTCTACTTGAAGTGGGTGATTCAAGGGTTGATTAATAGGGGCGACATCACTGTCGGACCTAGAAATCAACCTGTTGAAGAACTTAATCAAAAGATCGATATCTTCACAAACCCTCTTCCCAAATACGGCCACAACGACCGAAGAAACAGGAGCTCCGAGTAACTCAAAGGAGGATGTTATCATATGATTGAAAACTGAGACGAAGAAGATGATCCCAGCCAATTCATATTTGCTTGTGATCATCATCTCCAAGAAGTTGAAGATCGTTTGAGTCTTCTTAGAGGAAACTCTTCGTCCCCGAACTCTGATGATCCTCCTAAGTGGGACCAGTATGACAAATATGATGCCCTCGAGATTGACATGGTCAAAGCTGATGAAAAGGGATCATCTTCCAAATAAAGGGCCAACACCCCGAAATCTCCCATTACTCTTGCTAGGGTTGACCCTATCGAGCTTCAAGCTGGCGAGGTTGATTCCCTAACCAGAAGAGGCCGAGTGTTCAAACTCATTCATTTAATGGCCAACACTCTCGATGAAAGAATGAGAAACACCTCAAGAGCCAAACAACCAACAAGAGCTGCAGATCACGAGCCGAATAAAGAAACTCAAGGATTTGCATCTACCTACAATTTACCAACTCATCTCGGGAAGATCCAGGCTCAAATCTCCATCTTGGAGCTGCTTGCGAATTCATCGGCATATAGAGCGCGAATTGAAAAGGTTCTTGCTAAGACCCACATCCCGAGCAACACACAACCAGATGAGTTGTGCGGGATGATCAACCAACTAATGGCACCAACACCAATCATATTCACGGACGATGACATCCCGGCTAATGTCAATCGCTTTCACGTTCA
This sequence comes from Amborella trichopoda, assembly GCF_000471905.2. Next base: position 1,142,140 of record NW_006497279.1, read on the forward strand.
GCCTCTTCATATCATTATTTTCATGAAAGGATATGAGATAAGGAGAGTTCTGGTTGATAATGGGGCATCCTTGAATATATGCCTTATGAAAATGATGAAGCAGATAGGCAAACGCTTGGATAACTTCGAGCCGTGTCAACTAACTATCGCTGCGTACGACGGGACCAAAAGACAAGCTGATGGCATACTGCCTGTCACACTTAAGATCGACCCGGTCATCCAAGTGATAAAGTTTTATGTCTTAGACATAAAACCTTCATTCAACATGCTTCTAGGAAGACTGTGGCTGCACGAAAACCTCATGGTCGCCTCTACGCTCCATCAATGCCTCAAATTTCCAACGAAAAATGGCGCGTGAAGGTATGCGCTGAACCCCCTGCTTTTCTCAATCTTAGCATACATAATGGGAAGCTAGCCGTAGGGGTCGAGCTTGGAAAAATCTCACTCGCTTCCTTCGAGCAAGCTGATTGTGTCACCTTACGCCTAGAAGCTGGGGACCCTGTTTCTCAATTTTTGCAAACTTCTGCATCGATGGAGAACATTATCCAATGTCAACATCGTAGCTTGGCACATACTCCTCTCCCAAGCTTCCAACCAGGCCAAGGCTTGTGGAGTCAAGGGCAAGACGTAACAGAGGTGATTTATTAATCACCCCAAGCCAAAACTAAAAACGGGGATCAAAGAGGACTCAGGTGTTCTCTCACTTTATTTGAAAGCCAGATGAAGCCTTCAAGCTATTTAGGCCTTGTATCCGAGGGCATTCAAAGCCTCGATCCTCTCGATGCCCGTCCTTCAAAATGGCCAAAGGTGATCCTTGATTCCCTAACAAGGAATAACTCTTCTTCCACATCTCAGCACACACAAGAACTGGGAATTGAAGACCTTTTCTCTGACCTATATTTGAAGGTATGCACAATCGGCTCTAACACAGCTAAGCGTGCTCATCTACCTACTCAAACTTAGGAACAGAATTGATCGATAACTCCTCTATCTCGAGAATCGCTGGAAGCATACCAACGGTACCTCCAAGTCCTGGTGCCAAAAACAGATAAGCGCAGGGTGGCCATCTAACCGCCCTGCGCGTCCGGCCTGCAACATTTCTCTCGTGAGTCCCATAAGGGACACCTCTTACGACATTTCAAAAACCGTGGAAAATTCAAAACATGATACAGCTGATAGTAACAATTTTGTTTTTAAAAAAAAAGCGCTCACTCAAGATAGCGCAATAACAGTGCATAATAACCGAGACGATGAATTGGACGACCAAGATGAAGATCAAGAGAGTCAAGAGTGTGAAGAAATCTCTCAACTTGAAGAACTTACTTCCCATGTTGAGCAATTCAAGAAGAGGTTCGATGGTGACCCAACGGCTATCATCAAAGAGACGATTGACGTAAACCTAGGAACTGAGAAGGGCCCAAGGTTAACCAAGTTTGGAACCTCCTTATCTTCTGAGGAGCGGGAAAATGTGATTTCCATTATCAAGGAATATCGCGATGTCTTCGCCTGGTCATACGATGATATGCCGGGGCTAAATCCCACATTGGTGCAACATCACCTAATATTCAATGAAGGGGCAAAACTTGTAAAGTAGAAACTCCGACGTCAAAAGACCCATATTGAGCTCAAAATTAAAGAAGAAATCAACAAACTGCTCAAGGTGAAGTTCACTACCTCCGTCGATTACTCAGAATGGCTGGCCAACATAGTGGTCGTACCCAAGAAAGACGGGAAGATCCGAGTGTGTGTCGATTGCCGAGACATCAACAAGGCATGTCCAAAGGACAACTTCCCGTTACCAAGCATAAATGCCTTGGTCGACAATATTGTGGGGCACGAGATGCTGTCATTCATGGATGGCTTCTCGGGTTACAACCAGATCCTCATGGCAGAAGAAGACCAAACCAAGACGTCATTCATAACACAATGGAGAACCTATTGTTACAAAGTCGTTCCTTCGGTTTCAAAAACGTAGGAGCAACTTATCAAAGAGCAATGACTAGCATCTTCCACTATCTAATGCATATTGTTATGGAAGACTATGTCGACGACATTCTGGTCAAGTCAAAGACCAGGTCTAATCATTTCAGCAACTTGAGAACCATTTTTGAAAGACTCCAGAAACATCAACTCAAAAATGTGCCTTTGGAGTTGAATCCGGTAAATTACTAGGCTTTATAGTAAGCCAAAGAGACATTGAGGTAGACCCGTCCAAAATATGAGCCATCACCGAAATGCCTCCTCCCCGGAGCATCAGAGAAATCCGTGGGTTTCAAGTTCGCATACAAGCCATAAGGCGTTTCATTTTACAACTGGCGGACAAGTGCGCACCATTCAATAAACTCCTTAAGAAAGGCACCTCATTCATATGGGACAATGAATGCCAAGAAGCGTTTGATCAAATCAAGGAGTACCTCACCAAACCTCGCATCCTTAGTCCTCCTAGTCTAGATAAACCCATGTTCCTATATGTGTCGGTGAAAGACAAGACCATGGAGGCAATGTTAGGATAATATAACGACCATAGAAAAGAACAAACGATATACTATATCAGCAAAACCATGGTCGACTATGAAACAAGATACACTGATGTGGAGAAACACTGCTTAACACTTGTGTGGGCCATGCAAAAACGAAGATATTATGTCTTATCTCATTCAGTCAAGCTCATATAAAAAATTGACCCACTCAAGTACCTATTGGAGAGGTCAGTCCTCAACGGACGTTTGGCGAAGTAGAGAATGCTATTGAGCGAGTTCGAGATCGAGTATGTCACTCAAATATTGGTCAAAGGACAAGCCATTATTGACCACTTAGCTGAACATGCACTGCCAGGCAATATTCCCGTTAACACGTATCTCCTTGATGAGAACCTCTTCTCAATTGAGGACTCGAATTGGGAGTTATACTTCGACGGTGTAAAGAACGAATACAAATCAGGTATAGGAGTCATACTATGCTCACCCGAAAAGATTTTAATGCCAACAGCCATCAGATTGAATTTCCCATGTACCAATAACGTTGCTAAATACGAAGCCTTGATAACCGGGCTTGAGAATGTTATGGGAATGAAAATCCAAGAAATACGAGTGATTGGTGACTCATTACTCGTCATAAACCAGATTCAAGGGATTTAGAGGGTAAAAGAAGAAAAGCTCAAACCCTATCAAGAAAGGTGGAAAAGATGATTCCATATTTTTAAAAAATCTCCTTTTAGCATGTAACTAGGGAAAATAATCGGTTCGCCGACACCCTTGCAACCCTTGCTTCGATGGTTGATATTCCTCTAAAAATCACCACATTGACATTCTATATCAAGAACAAACATGACCTTTCATCGTCGATGATCGAAAAAGAAATAGAACAAGAGAATGAGAACGATGGGGAAGTATCTTCCGCGGTTTCAAATGCGCTAGTCAAAGGGTTCCACGATGTTTTGTCCCTGTTAAAAGATGGTTTATACCCTAAAGGAGCCATCAAAAGGGATAAAGAAGCCCTTTGAAGGTTTTCTATGGGATTCTTGGTAAGAGGTGATCTCCTATTCAAAAAGTCATTTGATGACATCATTCTACGGTGCCTCGATCAACCAGAAATTGACCAAGTACTAACAGCTTTGCACAATGAAGGAGGTCATTTTGGGACAGCCGCCTTAGCTCAGAAAATCAGGCGCCAATGCTATTATTGGACCACTATGACTAAAGATTACTAGAAGTTCGTTAAGAGGTGTCTCAAATGTCAACTTTATAGAGACCTCATCCATGCACCGTCCATATCACTCAACTCAACACTGCCCATATGGCCCTTCGCCATGTGGGGTCTTGATATCATTGGAATGATATCACCAAAAGCCTCAAACGGCCACTGTTTTATATTAACGGCTTCAAAATACTTCACCAAATGGGTAGAGGATGCATCATTTGTTAAAATTGACGGCCAACATGTTGCCATGTTTCATAAAGAACAATATCGTAATTAGATTCGGTGTTCATGAGTCAATCATCACTGACAATGGATCCAATATCAAAAAGGAAAAGGTTACTAAGGTGTGCAAAAGGTTCGGGGTAACGTAGAAATTCTCCACACCTTACTACCCTCAAAGAAACGGACAAGCGGAGGCCACAAACAAAGGACTTCTCAGAATAATAGACAACATAATAGAAGTCGGGAAAGATTGGCACGAAAAGCTAAATGACGCCCTATGGGCCTACCGGACAACTTAAAAGACTCCTACTGGCATGGCTCCATACTCATTAGTGTATGGTATGGAAGCATTGTTGCTTATCGAGATTGAGATACCATCTCTCCGAGTGCTCATTCATAGAAATTTAGATGAAGAACAAAGGATCGAAGCATAAATCGCGGCTCTCATTAATTTGGATGAAAGACCACTACGAGCGACACAAAATATCGTTGCGTATTAGTGTAGGGTCGAGAGAGCATACCACAAAAAAGTTGTTCCTCAACAGTTCAAAGAAAGAAACATGGTATCCAAGAAAATCTTTCTCACTCCTGCAACTGCACACCCTTTAGGCAAGTTCAAACGTAATTGAGAGGGGCCATTTGCGGTTACTGGAGCGCACGCAGGCAACTCTTACAAGATAAAAAATCAGGAGGGGTATGAACTCAATGACCCCATTAATGCGATGTATCTTAGAAAATATTACCCATAATGGGCTCAAAAGAGTGGTGAAAACCTGAAAAAGTATCACAAAAGAAAAAAAAAATGAAAGAATATAAAAAAAAAAAATGGACATGGTGAAAACCTAAAATGGCATCACGGGTAAAAAGAATAAAAAAAATCTCCAAAAAGGAAGTTTCGATTCAAAACACTCAAGTACAGACAAGTACTTGCAAGTTTCAACAATACTGCACAAGTAGACCTTGAGGATGAAAACTCCTCCTAGACCTTGCAGGTTCCCAACAGAACCAACTCAAAAAGATGTGGAAAGTGACTTCGACGAACCTTAGGATAACATCGAGTCCTCTCCAAGATGGAAGCCGGGCAAGAATCTAGTGAACTCTTTATGGATCCGCGAAGCACAGGATGAAAGCTCCAAAGGTAAAAAGACAACTTCGAGACTTTTGAGTTCTCACGATCTCACAAGAAAATCCTTTCATCATCTTTGGTTAAAACTTGATAAAGAATATGACCACCAAAGGGGCCACATGTGGCAAAACTGTAAGGCCCACCCCTTTTGAAAATGCTTTTTCAATCTAATTTGTTAAAACCGTCTATTTTCAAAAACCCTTTTAAAAAGACTTCCTCCATCACTACAAGAGGCTAAACTGATAGTCAATCTGGCATTGTTCTCGAAGCCAACTTCCTACGCCTGTTATGAAGGCTTAAACTAGTTACGCACTCCATGGTTGTACAAGTATAACGACCAACTACCACATATCAGAGATGGGTGAACCTCGCCAATGACCAAATTGGCTAGTTTGGGAGTGTTTTTCTCTCGACTGGATCCCCTGAGCCAACATGAGTCAAGGTCATTCCCGTGTGTGTGTAAGATGTCGCAATAGCTGGAAATTCGAGACAAAGACCCTACAACTAGGGAGCTGAGTTTGTAACATTTTAGTTTAGAAAGTGTGTGCAAAGAAAGTGTTCTGCTCTACTTCAATGAGTCAACTGCACACGTATAAGTTAAAAAACCACCCAAACTTGGTAAAAAAAAAAGGGCTTGGCGGCACGCCTCGTGTTGCCCAACCTAATACCAAAAAGTAAAAAAAAAGTTTTGCTTGGCAGCACGTCTCGTGCTGCCCAACCTGATACAACAAAAAGAAAAAATTTGCTTGGCAGCACGCTTCGTGCTGCCAAAAAAAAAAAATTATGCACGACACTAGCCGTGTCGCCCAGCCTGTGAGGGTGACATGCCTTGTGCCATTAGTGTCGCCCATACATTTGCCAAAAGTTTTACTTTTACGTTTTCGAACAAAATATACTTAATAAAAAAAAAATTCAAAAAAATTTCATATGCTCCTCGGTGGCATGAGCCTAAACTGCCAACCAGCTTCAAAATCTTTCGCTCCTCGGTGACATGAGCCTAAAATGCCAACCAATTTTCCAGAAATTTTTTTTTTTTTTTAAAAAAAAATCTTCACGATGGCATGAGCCTAAACTACCAACAAGTTTCCAAAATTTCAAAAAAATAAAAAATAAAATTAAAAAGAGAGAACACTCCTCGGTCGCACGAGCCTAAACTGCCAACCAAAGTTCGATCCACGACACAACCACCTTGTTTCAATAGAAAAACGTCAAACTCGTGCGACGTTAAAGAGTCGAGATAGAAAAAACGTCAAACTCGTGCGACGTTAAAGAGTCGAGACAGGAAAAACGTCAAACTCGTGCGACGTTAAAGAGCCGAGACAGGAAAAACATCAAACTCGTGCGACGTTAAACAGTCGAAACAGGAAAACATCAAACTCATGCGACGATAAAGAGGCGAGACAGGAAAAACGTCAAACTCGTGTGATGTTAAAGAGTCGAGATAGGTAACGTCTAGCCCCATATGACGTAAAATGTCGGATGTATTCAGGGCACAACCACCTTATTCAATGTGTTCAGGGCACAACCAACCTGTTCAATGTGTTCTGCGCACAATCACCCTGTTCAATGTGTTCAAGGCACAACCACCATGTTCAAACGTCTAGCCCCGTATGACACAGGGTATATCCAGTTCAACGTCAAACTCGTGCGATGTAAAAGAGCCGAGACAGGTAATGTCTAGCCCCATATGACGTAAAATGTCGGATGTGTTCAAGGCACAAGCACCCTGTTCAATATTGTTCAGGGCACAACCACCCTGTTCAATATTGTTCAGGGCACAACCACCCTGTTCAATGTGTTCAAGGCACAACCACCTTGTTCAAACGTCTATCCCCGTATGACGTAAAAGGGTCGAGTGTATGGTCCATCACTACATGACATTAAACTGCTTAGAGGGCTCTATGATTGTAGGAGTTAAAACTGCTAACCAACCTTGTTTTTCAAAATATCTTTCTCTTTTTAAACTTTCCACTATATGTCTTGTGATTTAAAAAACTTTAATTCCTTTGTTAAAATCGTAGTATGTCCCTGCTCCGGGTTCTATTTCAAATCTTCCCCTACTTTCTAAAAGTATTTTAAAACAAAGGAGCTTGGACACCCGTATATGATGAATACCGCGTTTGCCTCGATTGCTGCGTTGTTGCCTCGTCTCTCACTTCAGATTCGGCTAGACAAATCTCTTCCTATAGAAAGCCTTTCCCTATAGACAGCCTTAGGAAACCCTAAGGAGATCAAAGAAAATGCCAGGGTTAAAAATTTCAAACTGCAAAACCCCTTAAGTTACGTGGCATGGCCAAAAAATCCAACTCAAGTTTCAAGCTTGTGTAACTCATCGACATCTCACACCGAAAACCTAAGAGGAAAAATGCCCAAGGTGGGTGAGCTCGATGAGCACAATGACTTGGAGGGATAGTTGGTGTGCCCCCTGACCACGTGACTTCAGGATAAAATTTAACATGTCTGCTTTATCTTTGACATTCACCTGCCCCTTGAAGAACAGGGAATGCCAGAGTGTTTACTTCTTTACCACTCACCTATCCCTCGAAGGACAGGGAGTGCCAAAAAGGGACAACTGTAGATACCCAATTTTAAATTTGAAAAATTCTATGGTTTCATGAACCCTTAAGACGACACTTAACCTAGTAAACACTAATCCATAGTTCACACTACCTACTTTGTGACCCAGAACCAGTTTGCCTGCATAGAACCCCGTAGGAACCCTGTTTTGACCCAGATTTCTATAAATGCCCTATTTTACTAAAAAATCATTAAAAATACTAAAAAAATCTGTTTTGACCCAAATTTTCTCTGAGAGCTTCACGAGAGGCGGAGGAACACACCAGAAGTGAAAAATCTCAATTTTGACAAAAATTGGTGTGTGCAACACGAAGCGTGCCTCCCAAGCAACACAACTTGTGCTGCCCAGCCTTGGGCGACACAGAGGGTGCCGCCCAAATTCGTGACTCTCAAAATTTTGAATTTTGACCAGGGATTTGCTTGTTACGCGTGCTTATCTTTCCCAACAAGTTTTGACCCCTATAAGGCCTCTTTATGTGGTCATTTGAGGGGAAGGCTTGAGACTAGAGAGAAAGCCCTAGCTTCTTGAGACTCTAACCCCAAAGCAAAAAAAAACCTAGACCTAAGGCACAACCACCCTAGATCTACCAGAGACTTGCTGATTGACATCTGGCCCATAAGGGCAGGAGGAACCGGTTCTGATACGGGTGAACCTCAGAAGGCTCAAGACTCTCGGGCCATTCGACCCGGTTAGGTACTCATTTTCCTTTCATTTCTTCTTTATTTTATTTTATTTATTTGTTTTTATCTGATTTTGATTTTTTTTTATTGAAAAATCGTATTTTGAAATGGTTTGGATCATGCTGGCTCCACCATAGATCTGAGAGCAGATCTGCTCTTTCTGGGCATATCTGCTCTCTGATCTGAATTTGATTGTTCCCATGCTCTTTACCATTTTATTTCCTTCATTTTTTATCAGTTTAAAGTGTCAGATCAGAGTGATCTACATCTGCAAATCGCTCTGATTTTTCACGGTAAACAAGTATAAATGATTAGGTGCCTTGGGATTTCATACTTGCAAGAATGACTGCTCTAGGATTCCTGGAGTTGTATATTTCCTGGATTCGACTCTGCATTACCATTCCTTTCTCAGTTCTCCATAATGGATATCCAAAATGATATTTCAGAGGCAAAAAGGTCCTAAGGCAAGGGGATTATTTGCCTTCTTATTTATTTGCTAATCACGGCTTTTTTCAATTGATAGTTGGATCATGAGGTGTTGCAAGGTATGTTACCTATGATTTTCTCTTTAGGTTGTGATTATGGAATTTCCCATCTTTTTTATATTGATCATAGAGTTATATTATGTGAAGCCTCATTATTGCTACTTGTGCAATGAAATCTATTCTTTTGAATTTTGAAAAGACTACAAGTCAAAAACTTAGTATTGCCCAAAGCAAAGCCTTTTTTTGTTTTTTGTTTTGTGGCGCAAGATACAAGGCACTTGATTTTGAGGCACGTGCACTTGGTTTTCGTGAAGGATCCTTGCCGATAAGATATCTGGGCCTACCACTATTTCATGACAATTTAAAGCATAATAATTGTCATGTTTATTTGATAAGGTTATTGACAAGATAAGGATATGGCAAGCTCTATCCTTATCTTATGCAGGTACATTGTAGTTGCTGAAATCGATACTCAACTCATCAGCTAGTTTCTGGATTTTATTCTTCATCTTACCCAAGAGTACATGCAAAAGTTGCAACACAATATTCTATGAGCAGGCACATTTGAGAAGAAAGTTCGTGAGTGGAAAATTACCTACCTCACTTTTAAAGATGGGGGCCTTGGGATTCGTGATATTTATGATTTCAACATTGTAGGTATGATGAAGTTGGCATGAGGAGTTTTGGCAAATCTGCCATCTTATTAGCACATTTCTTTAAACACAGATACTTCAAAGATTCATCGATATGGGGATCTAAGAAGAAGAGTTGTTCTTATTCAGATGGGTTATCTCATTTGCAAAATAATGATAGATGGATTGTAAGAAATGGACAGCCAATGGATTTTTAAACAAATCCATGGTTATAAGAGAAGTCTATTTGGGAGAATTATGGTGTTAATATTCACAATGACCTTAGGATATTTGTCAAACTTAAGGTATCAGAATATCTTGAAGGTTCTCCCCAGATTTGGAACCTTCCCTCTCTTACATCCGAGTACTTAATTGGAATATGGAAAGAGGTGGAGGCTTTGCAGTTCTGTTGCAGCCACAAAGCGTTTTTTTAATATGGACCCATTCTCCAAATGGGCTATTATCTGTCAAGGAAGTGTGAGATTTTGTTTTGGCGAAAGGTTTTCTCTCAACCTATTTTCAAAGCATTATGGTCCTCAAAGTGCGATCCTAAAGTCAAGTGATTTCCTTAGCTAGCCTTCCATCACCAACTTCCCACTTCCTCTCTCTTTCAACAAAAAGGGATTGCCCTGCATCCTAATGCCCCTTCTGTAGTAATAATGATGATAACATATGCCATCTATTGATTCATTGTGTTTTCTCACAAGGTATTTGGAAATCGGTTGTATAGAAGTATGGTAAAAGATTCATTCCAGGCACATCCATTGCGATCATGCTTAATAATTGGATCACCTTCAAATTCAAATAAGATGGTCTTCTAAATATTTGGTGTCATAGGAGGTGATGAGGATTTTTATTGCTGCTTTTGCCAAACCCTTTAGTATTGCATCGAATAATTATGCGTAATTTCATGCCTTACAATTGAGTATTGATCTAACGATCTAATTGGATTGTTTCCCCTTACAAATCGAGAGTGACGCTTTGTTGCTTGTCAATGTCATATGTGGCTGATGTAGAACTCTATGGGCGCTTCTTAACGTGGAAGCAAATTGCCAACAGTCTTTCAAATTGTGTATGGAACCATTGCACATATTTATCAAGAGGCCAACACGGTGGAAAATATTTCATGCTAAAAAGGCAATGACTTTATCTGAACCCACAATTTGGTGCTTTAGACGACAAGATTTTATCTATCTTTCTTTACTGCATGATATTGCACAATTGCCTTATTGTAGGATTGCAAAATCATGAACCATATTTAGTTTTTTTTATTATTAATAAAAACGGGTAAAAGGCCTTCTCCATCACTGATTTACCCTTTTTTTTTTTTTTTTTAATTTATTAGTTTAGAATTATTTTACTATACAAAGATGAATAAATTTAAACTTTGTTTTATATAACTTCTATTATGAAAAAATTCATAATTCACATTATTAAAAGTTAATACATTATGTAATTTAGGATATAAATAAATTACAAGCTTTGTATTAGTAATTTATACTTATAGAATATAACTTTTATCATTCATACTATAACATTAAAAAACTAAAAAAAAAATCCAATTTCGATGCTACAAAATTAAAATTAAAATTATTTTTTTAAAAAAAGATTTTTTCTGCAAAATGACACAAAACTCCAAATAATTATAAAATAATGAAGAAAAAAAAAAAAAACCCTCAAATTCACACAAGAAAAAAAGACTTTTTTAACCAAAAATTTACGTTGTCTTAAAAACAAGGGTCAATAAATTTGTACAACAATAACTAAGGTAGGTGAATGAATTTGTTAAAAAGTTCACATTGTCTAAAATACGAAGGTGAATAAATTTTTTGATGTCTTAAACGCGAAGGTGAATAGATTTTACAAAAAAAATTTTGATGTCTTAAACACGAAGGTGAATAGATTTTACAAAAGTTGTTATGTAAATTGTGCTAAATAAATTTATATAAGTACAAATAAATTTACGCGAACTTTCTTGTTTATTCACGATGGTAGATATACAAATTTACAAAAAGAATAAATGGAGAAGTATACAAAAAAGACCATTTATTTTTTTGTACAAAAAGGGTATAATCACTCTTGTTACCTAAATTTTCAAACTTGGTGGTTGTAAGAGTGTCATTGAATAGCCACAAAGTTCCAAAAATTTTTTTCGTACTTCATTACTCAACCCAAACCATCCAATTTGGCATCTAATAAGGGAAAATAGTTGTCATTTCCTTGTAGTCTAAGTTTTTTTTTTTGGTAAATCAGTGGGGGGAGAAGGCCCCTGCCCGCTTTTCATTGATTAAAGAAAAATAAATTATAGGTCACTATTTTACAACCCTACAATAGGGCAATTGTGAAACATCATGAAGTAAAGAACGTGAAATAAAATCTAAAGGCCTAAAGCACCAAATGGTAGCCTCTGAAAAAATTGTAGCCTTTTTAGCGAGTACATCCGCCACCATATTAGCCTCACGATAAACGTGATAAATAGACCATGAATCATTTACGAGTCTAAATTGGCAATTAGCAACTATGGCGTGAAGCCCCCATGAAGATCTGCAACAACAACCTATGACTTGCACTAGTAGGGAAGAATCACTTTCAATCTGAAATGAAAAATAATCTATCTAGATAGCTAAGTCAACACCCACTTCTAAAGAAATGCAGAGAAGAGAAAACCATCACCCCTTCTCATGACATCCCCACAACTGGATATTCCAGGATTTTGAAAGGAGGACCCATCAATATTTAGCTTGAAGTGTTAAGGGTGAGTAAATCACCATGCAATCGATATGGAGGACTCGATTCCTTGTGCTCGCTATGTTACTTGTAGATATTTTGTTATTACCTTATTTGATATGTGGTAGGACCAAGCTTTAGAATCGACCAGTTCTCAAACATGACCAATGATCCTCCTAATCAACTGTTCACGCTTGGATACATTTCCTTGAAAAATACAACGATTTCGCTCCTCCTAGCATCCAAAGTACCGTGAAGAAAAAGGAATGCCAAATATTAAAAACTCCATCTGACTTGAATCTGAAGGCTACCCATTTCCTCAATGTAAATACAATGAATGAATAAAAAATAAATATTTTACCACATCTCCATACGATCTATCTTCATATCCCCTGTAATAGAACAAATAAAGCAATAGATGACATATATTGTCATTGTTATAATAGCAAAAAGGGCATGCATACATAAGCCACGTTGATCCCTCTCCACTACAATAGAGTGGAGGTAGGGAGTCGGTAATAGAGGGTCAACTAAGAGAACCATTTCGCCTTAGGAGGGCACCTTGAAGACCACAGCATTTTGAAGATGGGTTGGGGAGAACCCTTGCGCCAAATAAAATGTTACATGTCCTTGACCAAGAATAGCCCGTTAGGAGAGTGAGTCCATACCAAAAAATCACTATGGTTTTAAAGGAATTATGAATGCGACCTCCTCCTCCCATGCCTGCTCCACCTAGTTCCATGCTTTTAATAGAGGGCTAGATGTAGGAGAGAAAAGATGCAACGTCTATGGGGAACCCTGTATATAGTCTACGACCTTTGCTTTAGCCAGAGGCCTTAGAGTCATATAGATATGATTACCATAAGACTCCCCAATCGATATTTCTGATAACCACGGATCCGTCCAAAAATCCACTGACCTGCTATCCCCAATAATTCATCAAACATTGTGTTGCAAGAAAGATATGCGCATTTGTATACCCTTCTACGCACACGAAGAACTCTTTCGTAAAGCTCCCCATTATAGATGAGTTTTTGAAATGCCTGTGCCTAAAAAACATGCTATTAAAGAGGATGGATTAATCATGACTCTCCATGCCAACTTCATCATGCCTGCAATGTTGAAGTCTGAAATATCACGAATCCCAAAGCGTCCATCTTTCAGTGTGAGGCATATAGTTTTCCTTCCGTTCACAAGATGAATTCCTTTATTCCCAACTTTGTCTATCCATAAAAAGTTGTATTGCAATCTCTCCACCTATTACTTGTACGTTTGGGTAAGATAATGATAAAATCCAAAATATAGCTGATGAATTAAGTACAAATTTCAACAACTATAAATAACATGCATAAGTTAAGGATAATGTTTGCCACACCCTTATCTTACCAATAACATTTCCAACTAGACTATGACAATGCTTGTGCTTTAAATTACTATGGAATAGAGGTAGCCTCAAATATCTTAACGGCATGGATCTTTGACTAAAACTAAGTTCCTTCAAAATCATATCATCTTGTACTCTGCTCCACACCAAAGAATAACGCTTTGCTTTGAGCAATATTCAGTTTCTGCCCGTAGTATTTCCAAACTTCAAAAGGATAGATTTCATAGTAGTACAACAATACAAGAGGCTTCACAAAAGATAATAACATCATTAACATAAAAAATGTGAGAAACCCCAAAATCACAACCAGAAGGAAAAGCCAAAGGTAGCATATCTTGTGACACTGCACAATCCAACTGTCTACTAAGGAAGTCCATGACTAGTAGAAAATAGGGTGATAGTGGATTCCCTTGCCTTAGACCCCTTCTAGCTATGAAGTATCCATTTGGAGAGCCAATGTGAAGCATTAAAAATTATGGTGTGGTGATACATATACGAATCTAGGAAGATGAAAAGCTTTGGAAAGCCCAAGGTAAGCAACCTAGCAAGTATAAATTCTCATGATACAGGGTTCTTAAGTCAAGTTGTAAGCACATCTTAGGTTTCTTGGAATTCCTACTTGGAGTTCTTATGAAATAGAGAAATAAGCTTATTTGCCATCATAATATTATCTATAATAAGTCTCCCCTTCATAAATGTTGCCTGTCTAAGGGCAATAAAAGAAATCAAGACATCCCTCTGGCGATTAAAGATGATTTTGCTTATAATCTTGTGCAAAACACTACATAAACCAATTGGTCCAAAGTCTTTCATAACTATCTGAGAATTAAACTTAACCTTAGAAATGAGACAAATGAAAGTGGAGTTAATTTGCCTAAAAAATTCATCGTCCTTAAAGAAACCCTTCAAGCTGCAAAAAAGTCTTCCTTGATTACCTCCCAACTGAATTTGTAAAACTCTACAGTGAAATCCTGAGTATTTTCATTGTTCATGTCCGTATACAAGCCATAATCTCCTATAAGGAAACGTCCTCAATGAGCTGCCTCTACTGATTTGGATTAAGACGTAAAGTAGGTGGAAAAAGGTCAACCGATTGTAGGTCAATATCACTCTCGTGTGCAAAAAGATCCTTAATAAAAACAATCATATGTGCTTCAATTTGCTTTTCAGATGCAATAGAATTCCCATTTTGATCCTTTTAATAGGGTGATCATCTCAATTCTCCTAACAATGTATTGTATAAATTAATGTATAGTATAATATTATGTAATTATAAATATATTAATAGCATATCATTAATATATTTATATTATTATAAATATATATTTAATATATAAATTAATATAGTACAATATTATATGATATAAATATAATATATATAATATATGCTACTAATATATTTATATTATATTTCTGAATTTTTCTCAAAAGAAAACTCAGAAAAAAGATAATTGTTTTTTAAAAAAACATTTAAATAAAACTAAAAGAGATGAAATTCAAAAGTTATTCTATGAATTTCTGGAAGACGAACAAAACTCATATTCCATTCTTTGAATGGTATAGATACTGGATAAAATTAACTAAATACTCTAAAGAATCTATCATTGCTTTGGTTTTGCACTCCACACAATGGATTATCAGTAAACACGAAGAAATATTTTTGCTACATCCTCATAATAAAAGTATAACTATTTTCCAATTCCAATAACACTCTAGCCATTCCCTTCAGGGATACTTCTGGACCACTACCTGTTAGAGATATAATAGAGCAGCAAAATTATACCAATCTTTATGCACATACTATAGGCTCTCAATCTGAAAGAATAGAAACTTTTCTAGAAACTATGAAAGATGCAATCCAACCTATAAAACAAATTATTTTTACAAATGAAGGAAAAGATTTGTTTCAACAAACTGCTCCGAAAAATATTCCTAAATCAATTAAACAACCTCTGCCCTTTGGTGAAAAACCCTTGGTTACTCTAATTACTAATCTTCAAGAAAAGTCAAATTTAATAAAAGAACTTTTAAAGATTATCTAAATTAACTCTCAAAAATCAAGTAAACGTTTTATTTGAGCCAGACACTTGTTCAGAATATTCTGAAGAACACTCTCCTGATGAATCCACTGAAAATTCAGACAGACTCTGATGTGATAAAACCATAATATTTTACTGAATAAAAAATACTCTTAATAATAGGAATGTTACTAGAAATGTTAAGACAAAAAACTATTATGGTCGTCCCTCACCAGTAGATATACAATTTGAAGAAACCCCAAAAATAGTAACCCAAACTTTCTCTAGTGACTCTATCAATGAATGGAATATAGATGGCATGACCAAACATCATATGACTATGTATGCTACTGCTTGTTTACTTAGAAAAATTCAGATCAGACCATTGCTAACTTAATAGTAGCAGGATTGTTTGGCCAGCTAAGAGGTTGGTGCTATAATTATTTAAACCAAACTCAAAGACAAATGATTCTTAACCATTGTAAATCTGATCAAAATAATTAGAAAACTTTTGTTATCAATTTGGAATAAACCTATATCATCCTACAAATAAACCAGGTTAAGTACTTTGAAAGTGGAAAATCCTATAACAATAATTAGCAATATAAGAAAAATAGTTATAAGAAGAAAAAATAAAAATAACGATAACATGAGAAAACAAAACAAAATTCCTACATGCCATAAATGCGGAAAGAAAGATCATTATGCTAATAGATGTTTTTCTAAGAAAAAACACACTAAAAATTTAAAAAAATCCTTAGAAATAGAAGTAGTAGTTTACTCCTCTTCCACTAAATCTGAAATTGATAAACAAGATTGTTCTTGCTCAATAAATGTTTTAACTACAGAACAAGAAACCTCTCTAACTCCACCAATAAAGAATTTAAACATAAACCATTAAAAAAACACTTTGAGAATCAAAATAAACAAGTAAAAGAAAGATTGACCTAACACCTCCTGTTTATGATTTAAATAAAATAATAAAATAAGCCAGAACTAGGAAACCCTTAAGAGAAGATATAACAATAACTGATTTCAAAAGAGAGAGAAATGAAACTCAAGAAGAAATTAGAACTTAAAAAGAAAGATTAAAAATTTTAGAAGAAAGTTACAATTCTATAAAAGAACACTTTGAGAATCAAAACAAACAAGTAAAAGAAAGATTGACCTAACACCTCCTGTTTATGATTTAAATAAAATAACAAAAGAAGCCAAAACTAGGAAACCCTTAAGAGAAGATATAACAATAACTGATTTCAAAAGAGAGAGAAATGAAACTCAGGAAGAAATTAGAACTTTAAAAGAAAGATTAAAAAATCTAGAAGAAAGTTACACCTCTATAAAAGAAGAAATTAATGAAAAAACAGAAATAGCTCTAATGGACTTAGGTGCTGATTTAAACTGCAAAGAAGAATTAGTGCTGCCACAATATTTTGAAAAAAATGATAAAAAACTTTACACTGCTTATTTGAATAAATTAAAAATCAAATATAAAGTGTCAAATGCTCAAATTTGCAAAGATGGTATCACTGTAAATATTACGATGGAAATATATTATTAAAAATATTTATAAATTACCAACTCTTGCAAAGCTCGTAGAAGGAAGAGTCTATGAAAAAAACAAATTTTGAGAAAATTATTGAAGATAGCCTAGAGGAAGCTGATTCCTAGCTATACACTAAAGATATGGATCCTTCTCCCTCTTCTCCTGCAAAAACGCTAGATTCAGATAACTATTAAGGAAGAGAAGGAAGTGACGATTGACGAGACTAAAGGCATCACCGAAAGTAATTTTGTCATTTAAAAATAAAAAACAAACTCCACTATTGTATAATAAAGCAAAATTATCAGTGTACATTACTGTAGTAGGTAACTGTAACTATCATTGTACCTTAATGTAGAAGGTCACTACAGTTATCACTATATAATATTGTAGCAAGTCGTTGTAGCTATCACTGTAAAGTAACCTACATCACTGTTATTACCAAGCCAGCTATCCTTCAAAAGAAGATTTGTTTCTTCTCAAAAGTCAGTCGCTCCAGCTGTTTCAATTCATTTTTATCCTAGAAAATCCTCCTTCTCTGGCTATAAAAGGAATCGCCATTCAAAGTTTGCCCCCTCTCTTGCTCTCTTACTTTTTTTCTCTCTTGCTCTCTTAGCTCCCTGGTTTTTCTCTCATCCTTTCTATATTTTTCTCTGAGTAAATATTGTAATTATCATGTACAAAGTATCAACTTAGATTTGCGTTGTTTGTAAGGCTTTGAAGGCTGTTTGTAAAATTCTGGTATGTATCTTTTCATAAGTTCCAGTTTGATCTATTGAAGTATGTATGTTATTTCCGCTCTGTTATTTATTTCTTATGTAATTTAGGATTTATTTGTGTTTTTATGGTCTTGTACAAAATGGGATCAAAGCCAAGTCATTGCTTTATTTCTTGCTTTGAATGGTTTTCAAACTTATCTATAACTTTGTAAGATCTAGAAGAGACCAACTCGTAAGCTTACTGAGGCCAACCTATAAGCTAAAAGGTTATCAATGACATTGGAACTTTTATACCCTTTTAGTCGAAGATTGGCGTTTCTTGGGGGTTTTTTTTTTTGGCTCCTTTACATTGAGAACTTCTTAGCACAATAAGACGTAGTAAGATAAGCTACGCGAGACACAGTACTCTAGACTTATTAAGAAATGGCTAATTTTGAAGAACTATCAAGAAGTAGTATTTCTATTGATGACTTGGATCATCACATAGTTGTTGAAAATTCCTGGGAACCCGAATCGTTTTAGGAATCCGAATCGCGGCCTCTTAGAAGATTCCTGTTTTAGGAATCGACATCTGTACAATAGGAGTTGCTGGGAATGAGATTCCTAATTTCCTGAAATCATGTATCGATTAAAATAGATTCAAGGTTCCTCCACATCTCGAATTGAGATTCGAGCCTCCTTGGAATCAAGATTCCAATCCCCCTGGAATTGACACTCGAGGAGTCAAGATTCATTGATGTGGAATCGAGATTCCGACATCTATGGAATCGAGTTTCTAACATATAGAGAACAAAATATGTTTGCAGTTTAAAATCGTGATTCCGACATATTTGGAATCGAGTTTTTTGTGTATATGGATCAGAGATCCATGCTAGTTTGATATTGAGAATTACAATAGTATGGAATGCGTTTGACCCCTACCAAGAATCAAGATTTCAATTTTATGGAGTAGGAAACCCCATACACATCTTGAGCCTTATCAACTTTAAAACCTATATCAGATGTCTCTTATTAGAAGGGTTCCCAAATTTTAAAGTGATTGCGTTGAAACTTAGCGTCAAATAACCTACTAGGAAAATTATATACAAAAGATATATATTTCTAAATTGTGATTTTAATTTCATTATTATAAAGGAATAATAGGATTATGTCTACGCCATGGTTTTGTTTGTATGTGTCTTACTTACCAGTTATATTTAAAGTAAAAGCCATCCAGAGTAGCACAACTACAAATATGAAACCATGCTACCATTAGAAGCATTCGAAGGAAGATTTCTACTCCATTTTCCTTTAGAAAGTGCACAACCATCATAAACATTGGACAATATATATTTTGAATTTGTTTTTTTCTATTTTCTATTTTTTTTTGTTAAATCTATTATATTTTATTTCCTTAGTTAATTTTTTTCCTTATATTCGCATTTTACAATAATAGTAGAGGAGAAAATAAGTCTAAACTCTAAACATCAAGGACACATATGAATACATATTGCATGAATAAAAAGCAATGTAGATAAAGAGAGAGATTTTGATGTCAAATGGTAGTTAGAACTAATATATTGTGTAATAAAAAACTAAACAATACAATACTTCATATATAGCTTTCAGTTAATGATGGGAACATTTATGGGGACCGAGGGGTAGAAGGCATGGGGGCGGGGTGAGAGAGAGAAGAAGAAGAAGAAGAAGAAGGAGAGGGGAAGGGGGGCTACAATTTGTTCCTTGCTCCGTCCTTTCACGCTGCTGCAAGAAGCTTCCGCCACTTCATGAAGGTCGAAGCAAGATTCCATATTGATTGAATCACACTTCCCTACTCCTACGAACCGACGTACTATACTTGATAGATTCTATATTCAAAACCCTAACGAAACGAGATTCATTACATATGGAATCATGTATCACTCGATGTGGACTCAAGATTCGATATATTTGGGAACGACTTTCCAAAAATAATGGGTTCAAGATTCTAAAGATGCACTGAAACGAGATTCATAAATTAACGAATCGAGATTCCTTGGTTCTGAGAAATGGTTTTGAAGAAGATTCCAAAACGAAATCGCCAAATCGGGTTTCTGAACCAGAATTGCGGAGTCGGCAAAGAGATTCGGGTAATTATGTATCATCATCATTATAGCCTTTTCCCAATTAATTGGGGTCGGCTACACGAATCTTGCTCTTCCATTCTGCTCTATTAAAAGCCATACCCTCAGTGAGGTCATAAGTCCCCATATCTTTTCGGACTACCAACCACGTCCTTTTGGGCCTACCCCTTGTCCTTTTCAATCCTTCCACTTGAACTAACTCGCACCTCCTAGCAGGTGTTGTACTTGGTCGGCACCATACATGGCCAGACCACCTAAGTTTACTCTATATCATCTTATCACCTATTAGTGCCACACTTGAA
>NW_006497279.1:1167988-1229066 GCF_000471905.2 Amborella trichopoda
TCTATAGAAAAATCAAGTCCCACACCCATATGATAACTTTTCTAGAGATCCGTGCCAAACTTTAATGGTGATCCTTTGGGGTCCTACACACATGGGTGGGGGAGGGTCCTATAGGATCATTACTCTATATATAAAATCATATATATTATTTTAAAAAATTGGGTGGATTCTGTATCGGATCCACCTATACCTGGATCTGACCCGAATTACCATTCGGATCTCGATTTTGGATCCAAATCCAAAACTTGGATTCATAATCGAATCTGAAATAGGATCCAAATATCGGGTTTCGGATCTGGAATGGGTAAATTCTCAGCCCTTGAAATTGTATATACTGATATAAGATTCATGTAATTGAAGTAATGTTTATTGTATTGAGAAAAAAATTTTAATTTGTGCCACTTGGACTTGGCTTAATACACTATCAAGATCTACTGAAATAAACTTCAAAACTTGGACATAACAAGTTCAAATTTATGAACCCCATATCTTTCTAATATGTCTTACTAAAAGAAACTTCAAAACTTGGAGAGAACAAAATTAAATTTATGAACCCCATCCCTCTCTAGTGTGTCTGCCTCCACTGTCATCTCTCCAACTTCAAAACTAGGAGACAACCAGTCAATAAGAGAGTTTTTAAGGTTTTTTATAGGAGAGCAAATTTTAGAGAGAGAACCAAGTAGTTTTTCCAAGAGAGAAGAAAACATGAGGTGCGTGTGGCATAAAGAGAGGGGTGTGGATGTTTGAGGTGGCGAAGCCCTTTATCAAACTGTACAAGTTTTTGAGAAAGCCTATTTTAGAAACTTTTGAAAAATTTGGACGTAAAAATTGAAAGGCATTGATAGGGGTCCTATATATTTCACTATAGATAAGAAACATACTTCGACTACCAAGATAACCCAGGCATGCAAGATACAGAATTCCTAAAATGTAAATCCTTTACAGTTGAGTGGAATGATATCCAATCAACAAACACACATAAAAACAATTTCATGTGAGAAAAAACAAAAATAAGTAGTAGTGCGAAGAAGAAATCTTTGAGTCTCCATGAACTTTACCAAAATTTCTCTCTTGTTTAACAATTCCACTGCAGAGAAATCACAGAAAACAAATATCCCTAGCTTTAAATCAAATAAAAAATGGAAAAGTAGGGTTTCTACCCAAAAGCAGTCAAACTTATTCAATATATGTTAGAAGATGGATAAACAATTCATAGATAGAATTTAGTAATCTTCCTTGCATTAAAGACCATGACCATGAAACTTTTCCAACAATGCTTAATGTCAGAAAGTTCAGTATGAATAAAAGATTTAAATAAATCTCCCTCCAAACTTATCTTTGATACAGATTAGTGAAAGAAAACATCGTAAACCGTAGCTAGTACATTAAAGTTTTTAATCAATTGTTTCTAACTTATTCCAAGAGCTCTATGACTGTTAGTTTAGAAGAACTTTTCACTTTGAGGTAGCTAAAAGATTGGAGGGCACTTCCATTACATGAGCAAAAGCCGGATCCCCCCAAAAAGCCGATGCAGATCAAGATATGGTAAATATGACGTATATTTATGTGATATAATTGCCACTTGTATGTGGATATCATACCTGTGTCAGAGACACCCCCACTTGATGATGCCAATGGCATGCAGCAAAAGATGGCCAAGCCTATTACATTCAACTACCAGACGTCAGAAGGTAATCTACTAGAAACCTATTATGTGATTCACTTACAAAGCCCACCAAGAAAGCTACAGTCTTAAAGCTCACAGAAAGGACCACTTACAAACTCTTAAAATGTCAACTCAAGTTGTAGAAATGATCTTTGGAAAAAAAGGAGTGAAAAACAGAATTGAACCCTGAAGTACTGAGAGGCTATTAGCAGCCAAAAAAGAAGCAACTCAAGACACAAGAATGAATTACAAGATATATCAAATGCATCCAAAATGCCAACGTTTATACATATTATAGTTGTAAGCATCATATATAACAGTATATAACAGCAACAAAAAAAAAACTTTATAAGAAAAATGAAGTCATTTAGTTAGAAGAAAAAAAGTGAAAATCAGCCACAATCATATAAACATGATATATCTCACTGATAACTACATAACACAGCACTTCATATTAAATCAACCCAGCTCTCACCACTTTGGGCATTGCATTTGTACAAATTACATCCCAAAGCATAACCACCAGAAGAACAACAGTAAAAGAAACACTTTTGCAAGCCCAAAGTACAAATTCTTTCTTTCCCAGGAAGATAAGAGAAGGGATCATGGGATATGCAGTGATATAATAAAATTCCTGAAGAGATCAGCTGCACAAGGAAATATCACTCTACTAAATTCAAGGGGGATTGGAAAATGGGATGCTTTGAAAACAGCTCCAGAGATTCATTTGCTTAAATACACTGTAAGGAGTGATCTCTAATAACAGAAAACCACGCTCATTTTATGAACAAGAAAGGAAGAGTGTCCAAAGAATATACAGAAAATAACTAAGAGCCTTTAAAAATCATGTTTATATAATGAGGGAGGGTAGCTGGCATGGGTTCAAAGTGTGATAGAGGGTAGTTGGGATATTGGAAGACCAGGTAGGGCCATTTTCAGCAGTCAGATGGGAAGCAATGGTGGACGAAAATGCCATGTAATGACAATATAATTTGAAGGGGGTCATTGGGAAGGAGGTCGATGGGAACGGAAACATGGATATGGAGTAGGGTGGTTTTAATATTAAGATTGACCAAAAATGATGTACTCGTCTCTCAAGGATAAAAATTGTTGAACAGCTCCTTGATTTTTGTCATAGACACTGGATATCATACAAATTGTACAATTTTCTACAGTACTTTTAAGGCATCTCTCAAATCACCAGATATGGAGTAAAGTTCATTTAAATTCCCAAAATCACGTAATGGCGACATAATGACTTGTAGTGCAGCAGGTAAGAGTTCAATCAATCATATCAACAACAAATAATGGGAATTACCTAGTGGTAGAAACTCCTTAAAATAAATCCAAAACCGGCCGCCCCCACTTAGAACCATATTCAAGATCAAATTCGATGAATGGTGTGTCACCATATTCTATTTGTGACGTACATAGACATTATCTATGTGGCACATAGTCATACTGACTATAAAAAGAAAAATACCGATGCATTAATGTAATAAAAGAAAATAATCCAGAATTGACATAGGACGGAAAATCCAAGAACATTCAAGAAAGCACACCCACAATCCATAACTGTAGCACGAAGGAACTAGCACAAAATGGAGTATTCGATAAAAGATGAACGACACATATTGGACAAGATAATTTAGAACTAGAAACTATGTAAAGTTGCACATGATTAGAAATATGAAAGGGTATTAGTGTCCAATAAGCAGTCAAGTTGCAAATTCAACACGAACCTTTAATTACACAAAATGAGAAGAACACCATCACCCATAAACAATAAAAACAAAGTAATAATTTTCCTTTTCTTTCTGTTGTATATCAAAACAACAAAGAAATTTCTAACATACTCGTAATTTTTTACATATTCCATGAGTTGTATAAGCAAACTTACAAGAAAAGAATGAATGGTACTAAATGGATTCAATGTTTTGAACCAGCAGCATGTAATTTTAAGAAATAAAAACTCATACAAAGAGTCTAGACTCTGGTTCCTACTTTTTGAGAGGTCAGAGCAACTCTTTTTAACATATTTCATTTAATAATCTAACTATTATGTTTAATAATTATGTCACAAACAGTTAACTTGAGCTTTAAGAAACCATCTGCATGCTCCAAAGTGAGCTGGAAATAATCTTCATCATCAAAATTGACAAAGAGATCTGCATTTTACTCTACATACATCACACTTTGAAGAAGAATGAAACCTGGATGAAAACATGCCACCAATAACCAGTAACAAACTATCATCTTATACCATAACAATGATGCAAATTTCTGATAATTCCCCAACATTCTTAATCCCCCGCTGGTTTTCCATATCCTATCCATAAATCAACAAAATTAATTTACCAAACAGCGCAATTCATGGTTTCCGTTACTTATTCATTTATTAAGTTTTTCATGATTCAGATGTTGTATCAACCAAGCAATGGCCCATCATTTTCCATTTCTCACTCTTCAAACTCATGAAATTCTCCAAAAGAATAGCACACAAGAGATAATTATCAATATCTACAAATGAATAGAGAGAAAGTACCTGATTACCACTGGCTCAATAAATATTCCGGATCAAGGAATTAGGTTTACCTGAGAAATTTTATGGAGGAAATCGGGCTCTCGTAATTAGGGTTTCAAACAAGAGGCAAAGCAGAGATGAAGAAATTGTTCATGGAAAAAATGGGAATTTTTTGGTTAAAATTTAACGCTTAAACATAATTCCTTCATGCCGGTAGGTCAGCCGTTCAAAAATTAGGGTTTCGCTTCGAGCAGGGAAAATGGCGAAATACAGTTTTAAGTAACTGAACGATTTTGGTCCTCGTCTCAAACTCAAATCAAATACTCAGCCGTAGTTTTAAATTTTCGCCGAAATCTGAGAAAATTCGATATCGGCTTATCTTTCCGCGCCTTGCCCTAACGGTCAGGGGATCACGGCCGTTAGAACATCTCCAGGTCCACAAACAGGCATTACGGAAGGGGTAGACGTTTGAAGAGGTAACGGACGTTATATCACTGCAATGGGCGTGGGCGTTAAACTGGAGTAGTTAACGGAAACAAGTGGCAAACATTGGAGAAGGACCCGGTTTCTATGGAGAAGGACCCGGTTCCTATGCGGCCATGCCCACATGTGTAGAATTGAGGGCCTATTAATAAATTTATTTTTGAGATGGATTTTTGGACTTAATTTTTACACATATATCAGTTATATTTTACGTTATTACAGATGTATCGAACAGTTTCTATTATTATATGTCTACTCTGTTTTTTATCTTTCATAACACAATTTTTTTAAAAAGATGACTTTACCTTTTTTCGGGCGTTCAACATCCGAATTGAAGGGTTTTTTGGACGTTCAACATCCAAAAATAGCCGAAAGTTTATCGTTCGCAGTCATATTTTCGGATGTTGAACATCCGAAAATGTCATATTTTCGGATGTTGGACATCCGAAAATAGAACATCAGAAAATAGCACATTTTCGGATGTTGACTGCAAAATATGAACGTTAAACTTTCAGGCTATTTTCGGATGTTGAGCATATGAAAAACCCTTCAATTCGGATGTTGAACACCCGAAAAAAGATAAAGTCGCCTTTTTTAAAAAATTATGTTATCAAAGGTAAAAAATGGATAGACATATAATAACGAAAAAATTTTGGTACATCCGTAATAACGTCAAATATAACGGCTATGTATGTAATTTTCTCTAATTTTTAAAGCCATGTAATCCCTAACGTGAAGATCATAAATATGAAAAAGGGAAAGTATATAATGAGACCATTTACCTTTGGTACCAGGTGGTCACAATTAATATTAACCATTGGATTTGAAATTGGGTGGCTACATTTATTTCATTGACCAAGCTCAAAGTTCAAAAGAATGTTTCTCAAACTTCGTGACACACTTAAGGTATCAAATTTCATATCGAATGATTGCAATTAATTATGACCTTCCTGTACCAAAGGTAAGTGGTCTCATTGTCTACAATCCAAAAAAAAAAAAAATTAAAAACTAGAAATAATAACTCTAGTAAGAAAACATTTTGACTGTTAGTTTTTATTGTTTTTAGATAGAATACCTACTTCCATCCATTCTTAAGATGGATGCTTTACACTTTTTGGATCACATATGTAGAAATGCGGTCCAACCCGCATGAAACAATTTTCTATTGGTGAAACGTGGATGTTGGACTAAACAACAGGGAAATGAGGCTTATTTTTATAAGGGATTGCATATGACATGACCATTCACTCTTGATATAATTATCATCATCATCATCGTAGTCTTTTTCTTAACTATTTGAAGTCGGGAATATAAATCCTGGTCCGTCATTCTACTCTTTCAAGGACCATGCCTTATGTGAGGCGAATCTTGATACAAGGTCACATTATTATAAGCTATTGGATGTGAAACCTGACAGGTTAAAGTGTATTACAAGTTTTGAGAAATTTCATTCTATACTTGTGCTCCTTCAGTGAACTTCTCGAACCACTAGATTTCACATCCAGTGGTCAATAACGATCGTGACATCCTTATAGCGAAAGTAAATGGCCTTATTGTATACATTTCCTTCTTAATATCTGCTGTGCAAATTTAACGACCAAGATTCAACCTGAAGTTGATCCCTTTCTGTACTTTTTTGCTTTAGGTATGGCCAACATTGGTTCGTGGAGTTAATTCACTGCCAAAATTAGGACCAAATGCCGATTTTTTATTGTATTTGGATATGGTTCAGGCCAGTAATTAAAAAATGGAAATCCAGGTAGGGTTCATTGGATCTGACTCGAGTGATTCA
The DNA here is from genome assembly GCF_000471905.2 of Amborella trichopoda. The sequence continues at coordinate 1,174,454 of NW_006497279.1, forward strand.
TGAGTCAAATAGTCGTACGGATACAATAAAAAATGACAAAAAACAAATCTAAAAAGTAAGGTTACAAGGTTTCTCAACCAGAATCACACTTACCAGAGTGGTGGTCTGATTTCAAATCAAGTTGGTAATTATTTAATCACTTGTCTGAACAGTGCGGATCCTATGTAAGATGTTTGATGCACAAAACGATAAATCTTTCTCTAATGCTATCAAAATGCAGTCAATCATTCTCTCTCTCTTTTGTTGGGGGTCCTAATCTACATTATTGAGTGTAGGGCCAATGATATAATGCTACTTTTGTGTGGATAGGCCTTCTTGTTTTGTACATAAGCGACACTTTAGCCTTAGCATAGGGTGCACGCCCTACAAAGGTCACCCTTCTTTTCCATTTCCTTGCCATTTGCCAACACAATCCCCTTTGAATTCCCATAGTGGCACAAAGTAGGTGCCCAGAATGCCCTCAGCTACAATACTAAACATTTACAATATTACATGGATTGTTTTCTAGTGAAAAAGTGAGACAATACTGATCCTTTGCTTTAGTATTGTTGTTGAAATAACACGAGTATCAAATCTTTAAATGACTCAAAAGCTTTAGTATTCATCATCTTTAGTAATAGCATAAGACCATTTGAAGATCCAAGGGATCTCATATAAGATGGTAAATTGGACTAGGGTCTCTATTTTAGGCCAGTTTTTGTTAGCTGCTTCAAATTTTGACAGCGAGCATCATAATTGTTTGGGATAAATATCTGGGTCAGGTCCCCAGTATAACATCCATTTTTTAAACCATGAGGGTAATTCATTTATAGCTTCATTAAACCTGAAATAGATAAACCAATTGTGAGTATTTTGTTTGTTTTGGACTATCAAAACCTTTTCCCAGGCTTATTCAAGACAGACTTGGTCTCTTATTCAGTTTTAATTACATAATCACTTCTGAACTTAAAAGTTCCCTTACTCTATATTTTAGAAGTAGAGACCTTAGGAATATTCCAATTGTTTAAGTCCTTTTCTATGTTGGCAATAACATTTTTTTCAGAATTCCTAACTGACTTACCAGATGAATTGGACTCAACATTAGATCTCTGAGAACCGATTCTGAAAAGTCTTGTCATCGAGTCAATAACGTAATTACGCACAAAAGTTAGCCGAGTCAATGAATTAATAGCCTGTCTTCAACACTGTTTACGACTTTGGCGACTTATGGCGGCTTATTACTATTACGACTGTGATGAACATAAAAATGACTCTAAAAGAGGTGAGTATAAGAAAAACAGAAAATACCATAGAAAACAAAAAAAGAAAACATTCAATTCAGGCAAGGAAGATCCTGAACCTAAGAATAAGAAACCAAAAAGAAAAATACCTATTTGTAAAAAGTGTGACCGTTATGGGAATTATGCAAATAGATGTAGAACAAAACAAAAAATTAATGAAATTTTTGATTAAGGACTAAGAAGACAATTAGAGCAAATCCTCATTATAGGAGATTCTTCTAATGAGGACTTATCTATTTATGAGACAGACTCAGAAGATGAAGCTTTGGATATCAACATTGAAACTTCTGATACTAGTGAGACTGAAGAGGACTGTAAGTATGATAATTATTGAGCACGTCAAGCGGAATGGGATTAACAAAACATAACAAGTAAAATAACATAATGATATTAACAAAACATAACAAATAAAATAACAGATTAAGATAAACACATCAATTTATAAATAAAAAGTAAAGTATTGGAATACTTACATAAAATTAGAAACACCAGCACACTCTAAAACTTTTACAATCGTTTTAGAGAAAGAGAGAGAGAATAGAGAGTAGGAAAGAAGGCTAAGCAAACTTCAAACTTAAGCACACTCTGAGCGATGCCTTCTTCAAATGAGAAGTCCTCTATTTATCATCTCGGACTTCAAATTTCATACATCCCAGTTTTCTTAAAAGCGGATGTCAGTCCATTGATTTCCTGCTAGGCGGAAAGACGAGGGTAGTGGATGTCGGTAATGTCGGTGGTACTTGCTACGTGGAAAGGTAGGAATAGTGACAGATGGTGTTGGTGGTAGCATATTGGTAGGGACATTTGTCCTTTGGTGTGACAAAAAGGTATCGGCAACATATTAGTAGGGAGACATGTCAGTATAATAGGGACACCTATCTTTTGTTTTGCCTTAAAGGTGTTGGTAGGATTAGTGGGCTTTGTATCCTTGATAGAGTGGAGTCGGGCTGGCCCAATAGTCTGCTTTATGTTTGATGGATCGGGGGTAGAATCTCCAAACAGTCATCACCGTTTAGGTTTCTTTCTTCTTCACTGACTGACATTGAGTCTTCTTCGAACATTGATAATAGTTTTTCTTTGAGTTCTTCTTTTGACAAATTTGGATTTTCAGTCTGTAAAAGCCTTAAATATGAGGTTGTACCTGTTGGTTGGTTAAGCCCAGGTGTATTGACTTTAATTTTGATGATTTTAATGGTTTCGGGAACTAAGTCTTTAATATCAAAACTGTCCCACCATTTCATTTGTATTATTCGTTCAAGATAGGGGATATGATCCCAATTTTCATCATCTTCAGTAACAATATAAGACCATCTGAGGATCCAAGGGATCTCATATAAGATGGTAAATCGGACTAGGGTCTCCATTTTGGACCAGTTTTTGTTTGCTGCTTCAAATTTTGACAACGAGCATCGTCATTGTTTGGGATATATATCTGGGTCAGGTCCCCAATATAACATCCATTTTTTAAACCATGTGAGTACTTCATTTATGGCTTCATTAAGCCTGAAACAAATAAACCAACTGTGAGTATTTTGCTTGTTTTGGACTGTCGGAACCTTTTCCCAGGCTTCGATGTAGTTATAATAATTATAGCTCTTGATTTTAGAGCAAGTATTTCTAAAATACCTTAGCTTAAGGGATTGAATCCCCAATCTTTATAGGCCAATATTCTCTTTATTCCGATTTTTTAGTAGGCCACAATGTCATGCCCTCTATAGTTCCGGAAGACTTCTATTGATCCTGTTTCTTTAAGGATCGTTTCATAGAACATTTGAGACTTAAATTCGTCTTAGGATGCATATGATTTATTAGGTAGATTTTTGCAATCTCATTTGGATTAAGATGTATATGAATATTATCTATTGGTAAGATGTAAAGATAAGATTTTTCCTTGTATTCAGATGACTGCATTAAGTCTTTACTTGTATTTGGACTGTTTTCTTTGTAAGCGGCTTGTCTTGAGGTTTCACCACTGGATTTCATTTGGGTTTTTCCCCTGGATTTCCTGCAAAAACTCTTGTATTAAGAAATATGGTAAAGAATTGGTATTACTTGAGATATGTTCAATGTTGAAGTTAAATGTTGCTAGGATAGCTTGCCATCTGACAAATATTTGTTTTAAGACAAGTATTTTAACATCTTTTTCTATTACATCTTTTTCTGTCTTACAGTCTGTTGTAATAAGAAATTTTGGATTAAAAATATCATCTTCAAATTTTAAGACACAACAAACAGTAGATAGAATTTCCTTTTTTATTATGGAATAATTCTTTTGGTCATTATTCTATTTTTTAGATATAAATCTAACTAATTGTTCTTTTGTTGAATTTGACATTCTTTGGTTTATAATTTCTCCAAATCCTATTTTAGAAGCATCAGTCTCTATTATTTTGAAAGCCTCAGGATGAGGGATTGCTAGACATGGTAATTCTTTAGCTTTTATCTTGATTTTTTGAACTGCTTGGGTATGTTCTTCTCCCAATTCTGGTAAATTCCTTTTGAGCCAATCATAAAGAATTGCACAATCTTCGGCTAAGTTTTTATAAAAATCAGCAATATAATTAAGACTTCCAAAGAACCTTTGAAGTTGTGTTTTATCTTTAATTTCATTAGGAAAATTGAGCAAAGCTTATTGCCGTATCAATGGGAATAATTGATTGGTTATGGATATTATGACCTAGAAATCTGATTTTGGTTTGAAATAATTGGATCTTTTTCCCGGACAGAACCAACCCTGCAGTTTTTACTGCCTGCAAAAAGATTGTCAGATGTTTCCAGTGCTGATCTATAGAATTAGAGAAAATGAAAACATCGTCAATATAGACAATCATAAATTGAGTATAAAGCGTAAAAATATATTTCATAATATGCTGAAATTCGGAGGGAGCATTTTTTAATCCGAATGGCTTTACATTCCATTCATAATGATCGAATGGTAAAGTCAACACTGTTTTATATCTATCCTTTCCTGAGATCTGTATTTGCTAGAAGCCTGATTTCATATCAAATTTGGAGAATATTTGAGCTTTAAAAAGTCTATTAAGCAAATCCCTTTTGTTAGGGATTAGGTATCTTATCCATCTTAAGTTGTTGTTCAAAGGCTTATAGTTGATGACAAGTCTATGCACTCCTCTTTCCTTTTCTAAAGCCTTTTCCACATAAAATGCTGGGCAACTCCAAGGAGAATATGAGTTTCTGATTAATTTTTTATCAAGGAGGTTTTGTATTTCTTTCTTACAGATTTCCAAGAGTCTACTATTCATTTGAATCGGTTGAGATTTTGTAGGAATAAATTTTTCATTGAAATCAGGTTCATAAGGTAATTCAACAATATGTTTTTTTTTTCCCAAAAAGCCTTTGGAATATCAGTACAAATTTCCTTTTCAAGTTTATTTTTAAATTGCATGATTTTCTCTTGGATAATGGGGTTATTAATCTTTTCATTTATTTGTTTGGTTATGATCTCTTGGTTAAGCGTATTGAGTAGAGATTCTTTATTCTTTCTTAAGACCATAACTTGATTTATTTATTTTAGCTTTGGTTTGTTGATGAATTCAAACTTGACTTTATGGCCATGGATCTCATATTCTATTCCTGAAGAGTCTAAAGATTTTATAAGATAAAGAAGACTCAAGAAAGGGGTTACTAAATTTATATCTTGAGCAAGACCTTTTACCACAGTGAATGGCATTAGAAAGCAAGCTCTGTTATTACAAAAGGCAGCTTAAAAAAGTTTATGATTGATTAAAAACTTTTTATCATTGGTAGTATTTAAGACTTGGGTATTCTTATCAAAGAATCTTGATGAGACAAGTCCCTCATTGATGCAATTAAGATCAGCATCTGAATCAATAAGAGCTATGGCAGAAAAACTGGATTCTTTGGATACAACAATTGTGACTTTGGTATGTCATTTTTTATTAATAACTTTATTTACCATGTTAATGTAATTTAGTTGGTTAAGGTCAATTTTCTCAATTGTGTTAACAATCTCTTCTTCGTCCTGATTTTGTATATTCTCAAATTCATTTATTAGGTTCTCAAGTGATTGTGGATTACCAAGGGTTTATTATTAAGGGCTTGTAATTCTTCTTTTAAATTTCTTATTTCAAACCTTAGTTCGGAAATAGTTGTCTCACGCTCAAAGAACACTTGTTTTTTATTAACTCTATCAATTATTTGTTTGAGGCCATAAGTGGGTTTAAAGACTTGACTTTCAGTCTTTTCCTTGGCAAGGTATTTAACAAGGGCATCCATTTTTTCAAGTGGGTCAATAATTTTATCAATTATATCTAGAACCAAATTTTGTTCCTCAGTAAGCATACTGAGACTAAGACCTTGCATATTTAGTAAGGCTCTATAATGATCACACTTACAGTCCTCTTCAGTCTCACTAGTATCAGAGGTTTCAGTGTTGATGTCCAAAACTTCATCTTTTGAGTCTGTCTCATAAATAGATAAGTCCTCATTAGAGGAATCTCCTACAAGGAGGATTTGCTCTAATTGTCTTCTTAGTCCTTCACCAGAAATTTCATTAATTTTTTGTTTTGTCCTACATCTATTAGCATAATGCCCATAACGGCCACACCTTTTACAAATAGGTATTTTTCTTTTTGGTTTCTTATTCTTAGGTTCATGATCTTTTTTACCTGAATTGAATATTTTCCTTTTTTGTTTTCTATGATATTTTCTGTCTTTCTTATACTCACCTCTTTCAGAGTCATTTTTATATTTTTGGTGTGAGTTTTTTCAGGAGGGCGATAATAACCGCATTGTTCACAAAAGTCTCCCATTTCTCTTTTACCAGTGATTCTTTGTTTTTCAAGCTGTCTCTTAAGCTTGAGGTCAGTACAAAGTTCTAAACCGGTAGCACAAATCTCATTATCAAGTTGGCCTAGAGTATAATTCTCATAGGGGATTTCTTTTCCTCCATTAGCATTTTTGAGCTTGGTCTTAATTTTTTCTCTAAATAGAGTTGAGAGTCCATTCAAGAATTGAGACTTCCAATGTATATCTTTGGAATCGTTTTTGGTAAGTAATTGGGTATGAAAAACATCTTTGTACCATCTGTAATGAGAAAGGTCAAGACATTTGAGATTCTTCAAAAGTTCTCTGGTTCTTTCATTCCAGACAAAGGTATCTCCTATAAAGTGTAGGGCAATAGTATAGATTAGTGTATTGACACAATCATCGTTCTGAGAAGGCCTAGGGTAATACATTTTTGATGTAGCAGTAGGCCTAGCTTTTGTTCCATAATTTATCATATTAATCTGGTCTGGTTGATCAAGGTTTCTAAATATATCCTCAAGTTTAAGGATTTCTTTATTACTAATATCTTCAAGCATGTTTGTAGCTGGAATTTTATCTTTATTTTTGCTACTTTTTTCATCAATTATTTTAAGAGTTGCAAGTCTGTGAACCAATTCATCAAAGGATTCATTCTCTTCTTTGAGGGTTGGTCCCAGTTTAAAAGTTTTATTGGAAAGAGGAATAACAGGTTTGAATAGGATGGGTTTAAGTTTTTCTTTTTCCTTAAGAGGTTGGATTTGTGTTGAAGTAGATGGCCTATTATTTAGGCTTTCTTCTATTCTTGTAGTTTGTTGACCTATACTTTGTAATAATAGATTAGTATAATTATTTTGTTCAATCAAATGATTAAGACTCTCTAAATTTGCGGGTCTTTGTAACACCCCCTCATCTTTAGGGGTATAGGTTTGCTTATAAGGAACAACCCTAGATTTAGGTAAATCAACGGCTGCTTCAGGAGGATGGATACTTTCTCCATTTGAAGTCCTGTAAGTTTTATATATCTTTGTAAGGATGACAATAGTTTCAAGATTCCTAATTTTAGGAGTATACAAGTTATCATGAAATTTTTTACCTTTTGAGTCTATATAATATTTCAACCAGGTAAAGAACCTTATATTAAGTTTGTTTTTTATCATAGTCCTGATATATTCGTCATCAAGGAATTTTTTAAGGTTGCTATGTTTAAGTAACCATTCTCTTATTTTTTTTATTGTCTTCAGAGTAAAAATCTTGCCTTAAGAGTTTGTAGTTGATTTCGAATTTTTCAGCTTCAAGCATATTAACAGACCCTTCAGGGATATGGGAACTGTATCCCATGTCAGAAAAAGTTGGTCCTTGGGAGCCATCAAAATCTTTGTCATTTGTGTTGAAGGGTTTTCTACCTTATAAGTAGGTTGTACAATTTGTTGGGTTTTAAGCTGATTTAGCCCTCCTATGACAACATATTTTTCTTTTTCTGCTTATGTCTATGGCATAGAGGAGAAAAAGATTCTAGGGGGCTCAGGCATCCTAGATGATTCAAAACTAAATGACAATCTTGGAGGCTGCTTTGAGTTCCTATTTTGATTAAGGAAAGTTCTAAGCAGAGGACTGAATTGAATTTCTACCTTTCCTTCAGCGTACTGGGTTATTTGGCTGATTTCTTGATTTTGTACAGGCTTAGGAGGGACAACACAGGATAAGGTCCATCTTTCAGGTAGATTCACCTGATCCCACAAAATAGTTCTGGGGATGATTAAATTGGACTTTTCAACATTAGTTTGGAAAATAATAGTTTGACCCTTAGAGCCAATCCTCCTCATATTTGGACAGATAATAGTCATAGCCTTATAGCAGACCCTATAGGTAATGGCTATTAACAAGTGTATCAAATCTTTAAATGACTCAAAAGCTTTACTTTCACAAATCTTTAACTGACTAAAAAACTTTACTTTCACAAACTGATCCCCCCCCCCGTTAAAGCTTGTGCTTCTCTCGAATTCTTAGGGCCCGTTTGGGGACATAGATTTGGGGGCATTGATTTTTAATATTTTTGATACTACTAGAATCTACTATTTGATTGATCCATTGTTAGGATATTAAATTGTTGAAAAATAATCTAACTTTTCCATGATTTCATTTCCCTACCAAAACATATTTTTTTTGAATTTTCAAGGCCCATGGATTCCACTCGTTGGCCCCTCGACCCGAAACTTAAGGCACATTTGGTAGGTATAAAAATTTCATGTAAAAATTACGCTACACACGTTTGGTACGTGACAAATGCAAAAAACTATGTCAAATTTTAGTGAGCAAGTACTTGATTTTTTTTTTTTTGACAAGATTACTTTAACTTTATTAATCAATAAAGAGTTACACTGATTCAAAAGGGGCAAAAATAAAAAATAACAGCATTTTGTGGAACCATGCTGCGTTTGGCCAAGCCATCAACAATGTCATTTGCCTCTCTATACACATGCTGAAAAGAGATCTGAACATCCTCACACATGTTCGTAATATTCATCCATTTTCTCCTCAGGTGCCATGGTGGACTCAATATCTTATTATACCAATTTATCACAATCATTGAATCCCCTTCAATGATACAAGCCACATTGATGTTTCTTTCACCCAATAACTTAACTCCTCTCTCTAATCCATTTTCTCCTCAGGTGCCATGGTGGACTCAATATCTTATTATACCAATTTATCACATTCATTGAATCCCCTTCAATGATACAAGCCACATTGATGTTTCTTTCACCCAATAACTTAACTCCTCTCTCTAAGGCTACTAGTTCTGCTTCATTTGCTGTAACCTCTCCACACGGACCAGCAAAATAGAAGATAACATCTCCATTTGCATTTCACAATATTCCTCCTAAACCAGACGAGCCCATCAAAATTAAGTTTTACACTTCCTTGAGCTCCTTTTGGTCTCACTTTCACAAAATTTTGTAGCACCAAATTATGCAAAATAATCTCAACATCCACTTTTGACACTCCAAACCCTTCCTTAGTTATAGAAAACCAACTCCAAATCGAATGCATTATCTTTCTTTTTACCATTTCCACATCCATAGCCGAATTTACAAATGTCCTCTTATTTCGCTCCATCCAAATCTCTCACAAAATCGCAGCTTGTACTATCCCCCAGATCAATTCCCATCTTTGGTAAATAGTCTATACCCAAACTATCTAGATATTCATATGCTTGCCCGGCACCACCATCGTAAATCCAATCTTTTGAAGCATCGACGTCCAAATATGATAGGAGAAAGGATAATGAAAGAATATATAATCTCCATTCTCATCACTTTCCTTGCATAAAATGCATACGTTCGTGATAACTCTTCCCCTCTTGATAATCTTATCCACTATAAGCGCCTTGCCTTGAAACAAAATCCACAAAAACTTTGGATTTTGTACGGAACCTTCCAACACCAAATTCTCCTTAATAGAGGTCTACTCCACCGCACCCTATCATGAAGCAACAAGCTATAAACTGATTTTACAGAAAAAATTCCATCTTTTTCCACTTTCCACACAAGCTCATCTTCTCTTTCAGGAGAAAGATTAAATTCATTAGTATTCTCAAGCAACCCAATATATTGTTCGATCAAAGAATTCGGGACACTATTATACCTGCAATTTACCATCCACGTATTTGCCTCCATATCATAGGTTTGGGATGCCAAAATTAATTGTTGATTTGTCGCCTCAAACACCAAAAGATACATTGATTTCAAGCTACAATCCCGCACCCATGTACTTTGATTTCAAGCTACAATCCCCCACCCATTTACTTTGCCAAAAGGATGTTTTAGTTCCATTACCAATTATCCACCTACAACAACTCATCATGAAAATCTTGTTTTGGAGAATTCCTTTCCAAAATGAAGATTTAAGATTATTTTTCCCCCCACTACCAATCCACAAATTACTTTGATCAACCCCATATTTAGCTATTAGGATATCCTTCCACAGCATCCCATCCTTAGTTTTTATTCTCCACCACCATTTAGATAACAATACCTGGTTTACATATTTCAACTTTCTAATTCCTAGGCCTCCCTTTCTTTTTGGTGTTCATATCATCTCTCAACTTACCAGATGATATTTATTGCGAAAATCTCCCGACTCCTACAAGAAATTTCTCATCAACTACTCTTATCTTTTTGGAAACCGAACTTGGCATTACTAGAAAGGACATCTGATACACTGGTAAATTTGACAGCGATATTTGGATCAAAGTAGCTCTCTCCCCTAAAGGTAAATGTTCAACTTTCCACAGGTCCGCCTTAGTGGTTACTCTTTCAACACCGGGTCCCACACTGATTTCGGCATTCTGCCATATGAGATTGGCAATCCCAAATACAAAATTGGAAACTTCTCAACTTTACACCCCATATGGAATGGTATCCGATTAAAACTCCATCTGAACATTCCACTCCCACCAAAGATGTTTTCTCAAAACTAACTTTAAAGCCCAATACCATTTCACAACACATCAAAAGCCTTATAATATTTATTATCTGATCCACTTCAGCATCTCAAAACATCAAAGTGTCATCTGCATATTGCAAATGAGACTCTAACAATGAAGATGTTGTAGAGACCTTAAATCCATTAAACCTCCCCCTAGCTTCTACATTTCTAATCATCAAGCTAAATGCTTCTGCTACAATTGTGAATAAAAAATGAGATAATGGACCACCTTGCCTCAACCCCCTCGAAGCCTTAAAGAATCCTTTCAGACTTCTATTAACCATCACTAAAGAAATGAGCTGAAGAAATGCCACGTTTAATCCACATTCTCCACGTATTCCCAAACCCCATACATTTCATCGCTCCAACAAGACATCTCAATTCACTCGGTCATATGCCTTTTCTATATCTAGTTTTATTAATACTCCCAACTTGCTTCCATCTTTTTACAACACATTCCTACGCTATTAGAATTCCATATGTGATTATTCTCCCCTTGATGAAAGCCGATTGTGTTCCCAAAATTACTAAGTTTAGAACACCCTTTAGCCTATCTGGCAATATTTCGTAATGATTTTATACAAACTAGTCCAAAGACTAATTGGTTTGATATCAAACATTCTAGAAATGACCTGCTTCTTTGGAATCAAAGCTAAATAGGTGCAGTTTATGGCTTTACTCAATACTTCTTTTGAGAGAAACTCATTAACCATAAACATCAGGTCCAGTTCTGTCAAGTCCTAAAATTTTTTTTTAACAGACAATCAGGAAACTATTTGGTCCTGGCGATTTGTCCCATGGCAATGCAACCACAACCTTTTTAATCTCTTCTTCCGACGCCATTCCTTCCAAAGATAATGCCACAACCCTTGGTAATACTTTGAAATTAACTATGTGAAAGTGCGGCTTTATTTGCATATCCTTCTAAAAAATCTTTTGAAAGTGCTTCACAAACTCCATCTCCCACTCCTCACTGTTATTATCTTCCACCCCTTCAAAACAAATGCTCGAAATATCATTCTGACGCCTCCGAGAGTTTGTTACTATATGAAAGAACTTAGTGTTCGAATAGATTTCTTTTGAGGGAAGAAAACCATAAGAGATTAAAACGAAAAGGCTTTGGACCTTTACAATTATCATTAGTGCTTAAGCAAATCGGGACATGGTTAGATGATAACTTACTTAGAGCATTAACTTTAGCCATAGGAAACATCATCTCCCAATCTCTAGACACAAGAAACTGATCAATTTTGCTCATGATTAAATTTGAAACAAAAGTATCTAAAATTTTTTAAAGAGAGAAACTATCACAAACACAAAATTTTTAGAGAGAGAAACTACATTGAATTTTAAGTTTTAGAGAGAGAAAATAATCAAAATTTTAGATAGAGAAACGATATCAAAATTTCGAGAGAGAAAGAACCTAAATTTTTAGATCGATAAACTATTTCAAAATTTTAGAGAGAGATAGCATTTCAAATTTAAGTTTTGTGAGAGAAAAATATTAAAATTTTATAGAAAGAAACTAAATCAAATTTTAGATAGAGAAAGTACTAAAAAGCTTTTAGAGAATGAAACTATATCAAATTTTCAAAGAGGAAAATTATATCAAATCTTAATTTTAAGAGAGAGTAAGTATTTTAAAATTTTAGAGAGAGAAACAATATTAAATTTTATGGAGAGAAACTACCTGAAATTTTTTAGAGAGAGAAATATCTCAAATTTTTTTTAAAAAAGAAAAAATTATCTTAAAATTTTAGAGAGATAAACTATATTAAATATTTGAGAAACAAACTACTTCGAAATTTTTAGAAAGAAAAATATCTCAATCTTTTTTAGAGAGAAAAACTATATCAAATTTGAAGTTTTAGAAAGAGAGGATATCCTAAAATTTTAGAAAGACAGAATATATCCAATCTTAGAGAAATTATCTAAAACTTTTTAGAAATAAATTATCTCAAAATGTTTAGAGAGAGAAACTATTTTAAATTTTAAGTATTGAAGAGATTTTGGAGAGATAAAATATGTTAAAATTTTAGATTGATAAAGCACTTGAAATTTTTGGAGAGAGAAACTATTTCAAAACTTTTAGAGAGAAAGTATGTTAAATTTTAGGCTTTAGAGAGGGAAAGTATACTAAAATTTTAGAGAGAAACTATATCAAATTTTAGAGATAGAAATTATCAACCTTTTAGTGAGAGAAACTATTTCAAGTTTTAAGTTTTAGAGAGCGTAAGCATCTAAAATTTTTAGAGATAGTAACTATATCAAATTTTAGATAGAGAAAGTACTTAAAAAAATTTTAGAGAGAGAAATTATCTAATTTTTTTAGAGAGAAATGATATCAAATTTTAAGTTTTAGAGAGAGCAAGTATCTTAAAAATTTAGATAGAGAAACTATATCAAGTTTTAGAGAGAAACTACTTGAAAGTTTTTAGAAAAAAAAAACTATCTCAAATTTTTTAGGAGAGGAACTATTTCAAATTTTAAATTACAATAAGATAAACTATCGTAAAATTTTTAGATAGATGCTATCTCAAATTTTAAGTTTTTAAAGAGCAAGTATATATTAAAATTTTAGAGAGAAACACATCAAATTAGGAGAGAGTTGTTGGGTTTATGTGGCCTTTAAAGGCCTTATGAGTGTGTAATGAAAAACATTTATTATAGTGGAACATAAACTCAGTGGGAGTGTGGTCCCTCGTGGACCGTACTAAGTAAGTGATGTTTGCTGATACCGGACTGTGCTTGACAATCTAGTCCAGTTGGTTGGAAAACCCAAGGTACCTGGGCATAAAGAATAAACCGAGAAGGGTTTTGGGTTCGCCCTTGATGAGATCGGAGCGTATGCCTGGATGAGTGAGCCGATTGACTGTGTGACCCTTGTGTGTGATGGTAGGCCTATAGAGACGAAGGCTAAATCTTCATTCATGTTCCATCACACGGCATGCGTATCGATAGATCGTTTGGGAAAGCCATTTATCCACCTTTGGGTGAAGCGTATGCATGTGCAAGAGAGATACCCATATGCACCATAGAGCTGTGGGCGTATTAGGTCGTAGTGATATTGACTCGTCTCTAGAGGAGGACCTATATTCTACAGACTGGGATTGCCATCTCTTGGCTCATCGGCCAGACTCTAGTGACCCGTTAATGAGCCCCTGCTTGGACTGTGAGTCATGGGAAGCATTGGGTCGATTTGATAAAGCAAGTGTGGTCTGTAGTCTACAGTTGAAGGTGGAGTACCCCATAATCGTTGATAGAATTCTTGAACCATATGGATCCACTTCCCATCATATTAATTTAATCGTGTTTATTTTATTATAGAAATTATTTTAGATTTATTATTTGAATTTTTATGAATATTTTAATATTTTATTTGTGATTTTTGGACTTATAAAAATAAAGTTATTGATTTTACAAAGTCATAAAAATTCAAATAAAAGTTTTAAAATTTGTTTTTGTTATTACATGGGGGCCTATAGTACACATGGGCCCACCATGTGGCATGTGGGTGGGGACCACATGTGCCACATGAGGGTGGCACGCCCCACCCATTGGATTCTCTTTTGGTTTCTTTATGTTCAAGAAATTTGTGTTATGGAAAGTATGTTTTAAGGGATATGGTCAATTTGGATATATAGTAAACATATGCCCTATCTTATTTAAATATGGTAGCATATATTAACTTGATAATATTTGACATATTCTTATGGAATATATGAGATGGAACATGCTACTTTATGGAATGAATAATATTTTATTAGATTTAATTTATTTAAATATATTGTTGGGAAAATGGTTTAAGGAAAATGAGATAATGGTTCATGCACCTTCCATAATGTTGATGGCCCATCTATACAATGGATGGCTCAGATCTGTCACCCCACAAGTCACATTGATCAACGGTCCATATTCAATCTTAAGAAAGAGACAAACTATGGGAAACCCTAAACCTAAAATTCACTATAAATAGGGGTGCTCTTCCCCCATCTAACCACCTCTCTCTCTCCCATAAACTCTCTCTCTCTCCTCCCTGGAGACTCATAGGGGGTATGCCCCAACCCTAAGTCACCTTCTCTCTCTTTCTTGACCTATAGATGCCAAGGGTTGGGAAAATTAGGGTTTGAGCCTAATTATTTTGGAGTTAGGGTTTTGTAGAAATTTAAGGGTGGTTACTCAGTTTGGTCGAAATTAGTTTTCCCGGTTCGAGATTGAAGCTAGACCGCTGATCCCACGCCATTGGATGTGGAGACTTGATGTGGGGAGTAATAATCGTGGTTGAGGAAATCTCCGGCATCTTCTCTTTTACTTTCTTACTCTTTTATTTTATATTCTCAAGCATAGTATTAAGTTGTAAAAATGACTTGTAGAGTTTTATTTTATTGGTGTGCTGCTTTATTTTGAAATATTTATTGATTGTAATAAGGCCATCTATATGAGATATTTTTTCCAAAATATAAGAGGGGGGATTATTATCAATTTAAAAAAAAAAAAATTATTCCCTGACTAAGGATCGTATAGGTTTTTCTTTCATTGGTATCAGAGCTGGTTTTACTCGATTGCCATTAAGATTCTTTATTTTATTTTATTTTCTTTTTCTTGAGAGTAGAAAGGTATGACTGCTCGTACCTTCATCTCAGATATCTTGAAAATCAAAAGGTTTGATGGGACCAACTTTACTTCATGGCAAAAAAAGATCAAATTTGTGCTTTATGAGGAAAACTTGCATGAGGTACTCTTTGAGGACCGACCTCGTCGTCCAACTGGCGACTCATTTCAAGAAATCAAAGATGAGTATGCCAATTGGAAGAGGAGGAACCTAAGATGCAAGCACATTCTTTTATTTGCCATGACTGACTCTTATGCTTCTAAGTATGAGTCCATCTATACTGCGAGTGCGATTTTTGATAAACTTGAGAGAGAGTATGTTGAACCATCTCTTATGAAGCAAACCATGACTATTAGGAGGTATAATGAGTTAAAAATGACAGAAGGTACCAAGTTTGCATATCATGTGCACGTGTTTCGTGCACTAGTCAGAGAGCTAGAAAGCACAAGCATGAAGCCTAATGAATCTATGCAAGTGATTCATCTCATGAATTCTCTTCCTAATTCATGGGAGATTTTTATATCTTCCATCTCTTATAGAAGAAAGGCACAAAAAGTGGAGGAACTCATCACAATAATCAAATCAGAAGAAGAGAGGAGGAATACAAGGCAAACTCCAAGGTATGCTGTACATATGATAAAATCTCCACCCTCTTTTAAATTTAAGAAAGGTAATGGAAGAAATAATTTTGGGAAGAAAAAAGATTTCAAAAGAAGAGATTTTCGAAATAAGGGAGCAATGAGAAAGATTTGAACTTGCTTTATTTGCAAGAAAGTGGGCCACATAACAAATAGTTGTTGGTTCAACAAATCTGGAGGGACCAACAAGGAATTGGCATGTGTGGTCTTTGAGTCAATACTGGCTGACCTCAAGGGAGTTTCTTGGTGTCTTAACTTGGGGGCTATGGCCCATGTCACAAACACCAATGATGGTTTCCGTTCTTTCACTGCCATGGGGTTAGGACAACAACATATTTACATGGGAGAAAATAAAAAAACTGATGTACTTGAAGTTGAAGATTTCGAGCTAAAATTGAAGAGTGACCGCACCTTGATCCTAAAGCAAGCACTTTATGCTCTTGATATGAGGAAGTGTTTGGTTTTGGTTCCTAAGATGTCTATGGCTGGATTCATTATTACTTTCATTGGGGAGAAGTGGTGGTCAAGAAGGGGAAAGATGTGATCATGACTGGACGACTTGTAGATGGGTTATTTACTATTGAAATAAAAGATAATGTTGCTTATGTCTCGTCCCTTAATGAATTAGATGCTATCCTATTACATACGAGGTTAGGACACATTAATATCAAACGAATATAAAGATTGAAAAAGGACGAGATTCTTCAAAATTATAAGGGAGATTTAT
This sequence comes from Amborella trichopoda, assembly GCF_000471905.2. The sequence goes on from NW_006497279.1 coordinate 1,190,987, forward strand.
TGAAAGTGTGCGAGTCTTGTGTGCAAGAAAAATTAATAAGGAAAAATACGATCCGGGCAAAAACAGCTACTAGCGTATTGAAAATCATTCATAATGACATATGTGGACATATGAATGTGAGCACCAAAAGTGAAAAAAGATATTTTATCTATTTTATAGATGACCACTCACGATTTGGCCATGTATACTTTATTCAAACAAAATCAAAAGCCCTAGAAAAATCGAAAAAATATAAGGTCGAGGTAGAGAATCAAATCAACCTAAAAATCAAAGTTCTTAGAACCGATAGAGGGGGAAATATTCATTTGACCTTTTCAAAGAACTCTGCTTTGAAAATGGAATTATCCATCAATATACCATGCCTTATACTCCCGAACCAAATGTTGTAGTTGAGAGACGGAATAGGACCTTAGTTGAAATGGTAAGGAGTATGATGGGGCATGCAATTCTCTCCTTAGATTTTTGGGGAGAAGCCGTGTTGATGGCGTGCTACATTCTTAATCGGACTCCTACAAAAGTTGCTCCACTTACTCCTTATGAAATTTTCACAGGTCGTATTCCCTCCTTTGAACACCTGAGAGTTTGGGGTTGCTCAGCCCATGTCCTTATCCCACATCAAAATAGAACTAAATTGCAACAAAAAACTGTTTAAATCATTTTCATTAGTTACCCAGGTCATGGTAAGGGGTATCGATTCTACGACCTTGAAACATAAGTGGTTAATGAAAGCCGCGATGCTCACTTCTTTGAAGAAGAGTTCCTTGAAGCAAGGGTGAGTAGAAAACAAGCCAACTTTTATGAGGAGGCAAAAAACAAGGATGTAATTTGAGACCCTGAACCTGAAACTTCTAAACCAACTCAACCTGAACCTGAACTCCCTAAAGAAATTGAACTTGTACCTGAACCAAGACGAAGTTATCAAGTCAGTAGACCACCTCTATACCTAGAACAATTTGTCTACTTTGGGGAACATTTTGATAGGGTTGGGGAAGATCCAAATTCAGAACCTAAAACTTACCGTGAAACCTTGACCTATATTGAAAGGGAATCCTGGGTAGAAGCCATGAAAGATGAGTATGCTTCCATTAACTAAAACCATGTATGGGAATTAGTACCTCTACCTTAAAAGCATAAGGCCATTGATTGTAAGTGGATTTTCAAAAAAAAGTTGAACTTTAAAGGGAAAATAGAAAAGTACAAAGCTAGGTTGGTTGCAAAGGGTTTTACCCAGAAAGAAGGGATAGATTATGAGGAAACTTTTTCCCATGTTGCCAAATTTCTATCCATCTGAATCCTTATAGTTATAGCAGCCTATTTTGACTTTGAGGTTCATCAAATGGAAGTCAAAACAACCTTTCTAAATGGGGATTTAGAAGAAAAAATTTACATGACCCAACCCGAGGGATTTGATGAGAAAGAGAAAGAGAACCTAGTATGCAAATTTAATAAATCCCTTTATGGCCTGAAACAAGCATAACGACAGTGGTACATAAAATTTCAAGAGACCCTTGCTCTTGTGGGGTTCTCTACAAATAATGAAGATTATTGCATATATCAAAAGGTCAGTGCGAGTGATGTGGTCTTTATATCATTATATGTGGATGATATGCTAATTGTTAGTAGCTCAATTGCTTTAGTAGTCAAGAAGAAAAATTTATGTGCACAACACTTTGATATGAAGGATCTTGGAGAAGCTTCATATGTGTTGGGCATCAAGATAATGAGAAATAGGAGAGAGAAGACTATCCAACTTTCCCAAGCAACCTATTGTAAGAGGATATTGGAAAAGTTTGATATGAGTATGTGTAAGCTCATGTTTACTCCAATTGATAAAAAGACGAAGCTCAGTAATAAAATGTGACATGAATATAAGAGCTATAGAGAGAGTGTCATACATGAGAGCAGTTCGGTCCCTTATGTACATCATGACGGGAACAAGGCCTGACTTATCCTTCGTCATGAGTCCGGTGAGCCGTTTCCAAAGCAATCCAGGAGAGGAGCATTGGAAAGGAGTAGAAAGAATGATCAGATATTTAAAAGGGACCATGAATTATACGCTCACATATAAAAATGGAACTGAAATAGCAATAGAGGGATATTCAGATGCAAGCTATCTCGTGGATTCAAATGACGTGAAGCCTACATCTGGGTATGTGTTTATGATTGGAGGAGCTGTGGTTTTTTGAAAGTCAAAAAAACAAGATATTGTGGCATTGTCCACTATGGAATCTGAGTATGTGGCATGCTGTCTAGCGGTCAAGGAGGCCGTGTGGATTAAGAAGCTTCTTAATCAACTTAATGTTCATCAAGTACGTTATGAGGCAGTATGGACTTTTTTACTGCAACACGTCGGCTATTTGTATCTTTAAGGAGCCTCGATTTTACAAGAATTCCAAGCATATCAAGCCATACTTTTATCACTTGAGAAATGAAGTGAGATTGAAAGAGATCGAGATCAGCTACATATCTATATATTTGATGATCGTAGACCCTCTGACTAAGGGAGTTGTCCCTAATGTTTTTGAAGATATGCGAGAGAAATGGGGATGAGAGAAAGTGAGGAAGATAGAATGTAATGCCTTCAAAGGCCAAGTGGGACGTGTTGGGTTTATGTGGCCTTTAAATGCCTTATGAGTGTGTAATGAAAAATATTTATTATAGTGGAACATAAACTCAATGGGAGTGTGGTCCCTCGTAGACCATACTAAGCAAATGATGTTTGTTGATACCAGATTGTGCTTGATGACTAGGCCAGTCGGTTGGAAAACCCAACGTACCTGGGCATAAAGAATAAATCGAGAAGGGTTTTGGGTTAGCCCTTGATGAAGTCAGAGATTATGCTTGGATGAGTGAGCCGAGGGACTGTGTGACCCTTGTGTGTGATGGTCGGCCTACAACGACGGAGGCTAAATCTTCATCCATGTTCTATCACATGACATGCATATCGATAGATCGTTCGGAAAAGCCAGTTATCCACCTTTGGGTGAAGCGTATGCATGTGTCAGAGAGATACACCTATGCACCATAAAGCTATGGGCGCATCAGGTCGTGGTGACCTTGACTCGTCTCTAGGGGAGGACCTGTAATCGACAGACTGGGATTGCGACCCTTGGCTCATCGACCAGACTTTGGTGACCTACTAATGAGCCCCTGCTTGGACTGTGGGTTATGAGAAACACTGGGTCGGTTTGATAAAGCAAGTGTGGTATGTAGTCCACAGTTGAAGGTGGATTACCCCATGATCGTTGATAGAATTCTTGGACCGTATGGATCCACTTCCCATCATATTAATTTAATTGTGCTCATTTTATTATAGAAATTACTTTAGATTTATTATTTGAATTTTTATGAATCTTTTAATATTTATTTGTGATTTTGAACTTATAAAAATAAAGTTATTGATTTTACAAAGTTATAAAAATTCAAATAAAATTTTTAAAATTTGTTTTTGTTATTACATAGGAGCCCATAGTGCACATGAGCCCACCATGTGGCATGTGGGTGGGGACCACATGGGCCACATGAGGGTGGCATGCCCCACCCATTGGATTCTCTTTTGATTTCTTTATGTTCAAGAAATTTGTATTATGGAAAGTATGTTTTAAGGGATATGGTCAATTTGGGTATATAGTAAACATTGACCTTATCTTATTTAAATATGGTAGCATATATTACCTTGATAATATTTGACATATTCTTATGGAATATATGAGATGAAACATGGTACTTTATGGAATGAACAATATTTTATTGGATTTAATTTATTTAAATGTATTGATAAGACAATGGTTTAAGGAAAGGGGGATAATGGTTCATGTACCTTCCATAATGTTGATGACTCATCTATGGAATGGATGACTCAGATTTGTTACCCCACAAGTCACCTTAATCAACGGTCCATAATCAATCTCAAGAAAGAGGCAAATTATGAGAAACTCTAAAAAAACCCTACACCTAAAATTCACTATAAATAGGGGTGCACTTCCCCCATCTAACCACCTCTCTCGCGCATAAACTCTCTCTCTCTCCTCCCTAGGGGTCATGCCCCTCTCTCCTCTCTGACTTTCTCTCTCTAACTCTCTCTCCTAAGACCCATAGGGTGCACGTCCAACCCTACGTCTCCTCTCTCTCTCTCTCTCTCTCTCTCTCTCTCTCTCTCTCTCTCTTGACCTAAAGATACTAAGGGTTGAGAAAATTAGAGTTTGTGCCTAATTATTTTGAAGTTATAGTTTTGTAGATATTTAAAGGTGGTTATTTAGTTTGGTCGAAATTAGCTTTTCCGGTTCGAGATTGAAGCTTGACCGATGACTCCGCACCATTGGATATAGTAACTCGGTGAAGGGTGTAATAAGCCTGGTTGAGGTATTTTTCGGTATGTTCTCTTTTACTTTCTTGCTCTTTTATTTTATATTCTCAAGCATAGTATTAAGTTGTAAAATTGACATCAAGTAGTTGAGTTTTATTTTATTGTTGTGCTGCTTTATTTTGAAATATTTATTGATTATAATAAGATCATCTGTAAGTGATTTTTTTGCCAAAATATAAGAGGGGTGATTATTATCATTTTAAAAAAAAAAATTGTTTTCCCCGACCAAAGATCGCATAGGTCTTTCTTTCAAGAGTAACTATGTCAAAAATTTAGAGAGAGAAACTTTCTTAAATTTTAAGTTTTAGAGAGGAAAACGTATTAAAAATTTAGAGATTAAGTATAACAAATTTTAAAGAGAGAAAGTACCTCAAAAGGTTTAGAGAGAAACTATCTCAAAAATTTAAGAGAGAAACTATCTTAAGCCTTAGAAAGAGATTGTATCTTAAAGTTTTAGAGAGAGAAACTAAATCATATTTTAGAGAAAAACTATTTGAAAATTTTCTCGAGAGACAAAGTATCTCAAAAATTTTAGTGCTAGAAGCTATCTAAAATTTTAAGTTTTATAGAGAAAGTATCTTAAAATCTTAGAGATAGAAACTATAACAAATTTTAGATAGATTAAGTACTAAAATTCTTAGATAGAGAAACAGTTTCGAAACTTTTAGGGAGAAACTATTTCAAATTTTAAGTTTTAAAACATAAAAAATATATTAAAACTTTAAAGAGAGAAACTATTCAAAGTTTTAAGAGAGAAGATATCTCGAAATTTTTATGAAGTTCCTAAATTTTGAGTTTTAAAGAGAGAAAGTATATTAAATTTTTTAAGAGAGAAACTATATCAAATTTTGTTCCCAAACAATAGACATGGAAATTATTGTAAGGAATCAATAAATTTTATTGTATATCTAAACAATAGAGTTGAAGAATCTATGACAAGAATCTTTGATATTTCCATAAATTTTTTTGGATTTTAAATGTCTAATATTCCAAATTTCCTATCGAAACCGTTCCTTAAGATAAGTATCCTATGGTCCGGAAAAATTACTATAACATTTATATATTCTCAAAGACCACATTTTCTCAAAATTAATTCTAACTTTCTGGAACTTCATTTGAGAAGTTGTAGCTTCCTATGTTTACATGTACTGGACATGTAACATGTTAGAAATGGGGAGAAAGGAGTCTTTAGTTTGTAAATTACTTTGCACACAAAAGAGACTAAATCCAACTCAATTTCTTCACTCTACTTGTACAAAAATATAATACATGGATATATAGACCACTCAGGAGCTTTCTAGACTCATTTTACGTCTTTCTAGTGAAGTTTTCCCTCTCTAAACATGCACCCTATATGCTTGGATAAAATTATAAGAATATTCAAGAGAATTCTAGACTTCACTCATTCCCAATTCAAATTTGCATGGATTGCATGCTTTGGACTCCTCTCAGCTTTGAACTCCTCTCTTTCAATCTTTGGAATTGTGACCTTGGAATTCTACACAATTCTTTTACAATATTAAAAAATTGTCCTCAACATAACTTTCCCAAACTATCCCTTACATTTAAATCTAATGCCAAAAATACCCTTGAACATAATCAAGCTTATTTCTAGCATCCCCCTTAAGCTTGATATTCCAACTTGGTTACTCCTAACATAAATTTTAATTTTTGAAACATTTCATAGTTGAGAGGTTTTGTAAAAATGTCGGCAACTTGATCTTGTGTCTTTGTGTAAACAAATTCAACCTTCTTCTCTTTCACTTGGTTCCGAATGAAATGGAATTTTATATCAATGTGCTTGTTTCTCTCATGAAACATCGGGTTCTTTGCCAATGCAATTGCCAACTTATCTACATAGATTTTGGTGGCAGTCTCTTGATGCTTTAAGAAAATTTCGTAGCTACAAGGCATGACAAGTACTTGATGTGGCGGCTACAAATTTCGTAGCTACAAGGCATGACAAGTACTTGATGTGGCGGCTACATACTCGGCCTCACAAGTTGATAGTCATGATCGGTTGCGTCTTCGATGACCATGTGAATGTCGTACTCCCCGTGCAGAATACATACTCGGAAGTACTTTTTCTATCATCCAATTCTTTGGCCTAATAACTATCAACAAAACTACAAGATCAAAAACATTAGAACATGAATAAAATAAACCATGATCAAATTTACCTTTGATATATATGAGAATCTTTTTGCTGCTCTCAAGTGAGAGGCATTTGAAGTGTCCATGTATCGGCTAACCAAACCAACTCCATGGAGAATATCTAGTCTTGTACATGTTAGATATCAGAGACTTCCCACTATACTTTTGAAAAATTTAAGATCAAACCTTTCTCTATAACCTTTTTTTCTCAATTTTAGACTACTCTACAGGTGTATTTACTGGATTACTATTTCATTTTAAATTTTTTGAGAAATTCTTGTGCATAAGATTTTTGTGGCATAAAAATTCCATCATCCATTGTTTAACTTCAATGGCAAGAAAATAAGACATGAGCCCACTATCGGTTATTTCAAACTCCTTAATGATAGATTCTTTGAATTCTTTAAATATGCATGGATTATTTCCCATATAGATCAAGTCATCAACATATAAACAAACAACCAAAATATCTCCATTTTCATTTCTTTTTATGTATAAGGCATGTTCATACTGGCACTTTCAAATTTGTTTTTATCAATTCGACAATTCCATGCTCTAGGTGCTTATTTTAAACCATAAAAAGCCTTTTTTAATTTGTAAACTTTGGTTTCTTGCATTTCTTTTACATAACCAATGAGTTTTTCAATAAACACATCTTCTTCAAGAACACCATTCAAAAATTCCGATTTCATATCCATTTGAAAAAATTTCTATTTCTTTTGGGCTATAAGAGAAATGATTAATCTAATAGTTTCCAAACAGGCAACAGGGGCAAATACCTCATCATAGTCTATTCTGGGTCTTTGCTTCTACCCTTTGGCAACTAACATTGCTTTATACCTTGCGATATCCCCATTAGCATTTCTCTTTGTCTTGTAAATCTATTTTACACCAATTGTTTTGGAGCCCTTAGGTAGTGTTGTAAGCTCCCATGTATCATTCCTCTCAATTGCTTCAATCTCTTCATTCATGGCCTTTTCCACACTTTACTTTACATGCTTCATCAAAATAAATAGGATCCAAATCTGCATAAAGACGAAGCAATGTGGGATCTTCATTTCCAACATCACCTATGAGTAACCGAATAAATTTTTTGAAGGCTTTTTGTTTTCATGGACCTATGAGTAGATTGGCCACTAGAAGAATAATCATGAATATAACTCAAAAGACGTTCTTGAGGCTCAACGTCTCATTTATCTTTCACTTCATCAACCTTGATGGTTTTCTTTTCTTGATTATTTTTCCAATCCCATATTTCATTTTCATGAAATATCACATCTCTAATCAATAATACCTTTTTAGTGATGGGATTATATAACTTGTAACCCTTTATATTTTCTCTATAGCCAATGAATGCACACTTTTCTCCTTTGTCATCAAGCTTTGGCCTTTTCTCTTTGAGAATTTTAGCAAAAGCCACACACCCAAAGACTATTAGATGCTCTACATTTGGCTTGTAGGAGCTCCAAGCTTCTTCGGGTGCCGTATACTACAACCCTTTTATGGGACACCTATTCAACAAATATATCGCACAAGCAACGACCTCGGCCCAAAATTCCTTTGGAATTTATTTATTAATTTTATTTTATTTTATTTTTAACATGCAACTTGCCATATTCAAAATAGTTCTATTCTTTCTTTCTGCAACCCCATTTTGTTATGGTGTAGAGGATGTGGTCAATTGATGATAAATTCCACGTTCTTTACAAAAACTTTGGAAAGCATTAGAATTGTATTCTCCACCTCTATCCGATCTTATCACTTTAATATGAAAAACCACTTTGTTTCTCCACAAAAGCTTTGAATTCTTTAAATACTTCAAAAACTTATTATTTTCTTTAAGGAAATAAACCCATGCTTTTCTATTATAATCATAAATAAAGGCTAGAAAGTACTGATTTATTCCATGTGAGATGAGTTCAAGTGGTCCACACATATCCGTATGCACGAGTTGGAGAGGCTTTTGTACTTTCCTTGATTTTTCACTCTTGAAGCTTTCTTATTGTTGCTTTTCTACAATATATCCTTCACATACACCATTGGGTTGTTTATCCATGGTAACCATTCTCCATTTTTTATTTTGACAACAATTTCAAGCCACCAAAATTAAGATGCCCAAAATGAAAATGGCATAACCATGAATCATCATTCAAACTAAATTTTAGGCATTTCACATTTTCTTTTTTGATATTCATTGGAAACATTCTATTCTTAGTCATAATCACTTTGGCAATCAAATTGTTTCTTTGGTCCGTTAAGTAAAGGCTACCATTTTTCATAAAAATATTATAACCCTTGTCTAATAAATTCTCCACACTCAAAATGTTATTTTTCATGTCTGGCACATAATACACATCGGAAATAAATTGATGACCACCATTTTTCATTTGAATCAAAATTTTACCATGCCTTTTAAGGGTCTCTTTGATAAGTCTCCAAATGTTACATGCCCATGATTTTACAAGCAATTCCTTTCTACCGCACATGTGATTGCTTGTATCGATGTCTAGATACCAAGTATCCATTTGATTCTCATAATTATCATTATAAGCTAATAACAAAATTGGTTTTTCTTCACCATTTTTCTTTTCAACAAAATTAGTTTTTTCAAATACATCATTTTGAGAATGATATCTACACTCGGAACTATAATGGCCATATTTTTTGTAGTTATAACATTGCATAGTAGATTTTTCATACCTTGAATGATTATATAGCCTTGAAAAATTACCTCTTCCTCGTCCTCTTTGTGCTTATTGGTTTTGATCTCTCACATCTCCATAGTTAAAGTTGTCTCTTCCACTTCCTCTCCTACCATTGCCATGACCTCTTTGTCCTCTTCCTCAAAGAGATTCTTCATTTTCTTCTTTCATTGTAAGCATTATTTGTAGTACATGCTTCAAAGAGTATTGAGTCCTTTTCTGTAATCTTTATTCATGGGCCCGCAAGGAACCCATGAGTTGATCAATAGTCATAGCCTATAAATCTTTTGATTCTTCAATGGCTACAACAATATGCTCATATTTATGGTCTAGTGACCGTAGTACGTCTCCATTATTCTAACATCATCTATATTTTCTCCATTTCTTCTCAATTTGTTTACCACAACCACGACTCATGAGAAGTATTCTGAAATATTTTCGGATTCATTCATAAGCAATGCCTCAAACTTGGCTTAATAGTTTGAAGGCACACTTTCTTCGCCTTTTCAACTCATTTGAATGAGTTTTGAAGAATTTCTCATACCTTCTTTGAATTTGCAGTGGAAGAAATTTTATCAAAAGTGCTCTCATCAATTCCTTGATAAATAAGAAAGAGAGCTTTCTTGTCCAACCTTCTCGACTCCTTTAGCACACTTCTTTGATTTTGATCCAAAGCAGCGTCTTCTTGTGGGGTTTCAAGTTTTACATACCCCTTTTCAACAATATCTCAAGCGTCTTGAGACCCCAACAATGCCTTCATTTGAATACTCCAACTCTCACAGTTGTCTTTGGTGAGAAGGGGAATTTCTAGTTCGATCAAGAGGGCCATTTTTTAGCACTTAGGCTCTGATACCACTTGTTAGAAATAGGGACCACTTGTTAGAAATAGGGAGGAAGAAGGCTTTACTTAGTGAATTACTTATGCACACAAAAGAGACCTAATCCAACTCAATATCTTAACTCTACTTATACAAAAACATAATACATGGACATATAGATCACTTAAAGAGTTTTCTAAACTCTTTCTACAACTTTTTAGTGAAGTTTTCCCTCTCTAAACATACACCCTATATGCTTGGATGAAATTACAAGAATATTCAAGAGAATTCTAGACTTTACTCATTCCCAATTCAAATTTGCATGCATTGCATATTTTGGACTACTCTCTCTGAATCTTTGGAATTGTGACCTTGGAACTCTACACAATTCTTTTACATCATTTCAAAATTGCGCTTAACATAACTTTCGCAAAATATTTCTTACATTTAAATTTATTACCCAAAATACCTTTGAACATAATCAAGCTTATTTCTAACATAACATACAATAAGACTTTTAAATTTCTAGGAGTCCAGACCTAGGTTATAGTCCTTAGACCGTTTGTTAAGAAATAGGCGAATTCATTCCCTTGCTCACAAATCGTTCAACTTGATCTAGGTCCGAGTTTAGGTTTCGTTTATGGACCTCACAAGTTTGGCTGCAAAATATGGATGTGAGAGTCAGTTCTAGGTCTAGCCTGTCCTATCTTGGACTTGTAAGGTTAGATCCCCGAACTGGATACCACCCCTAACTTAGAACCTTTTATGGAAACTAAGTGTTTTTCACGCAGTTTCCAAATAACGTATTTCTTAATAGAACTCTTAGACTATCCAAATTGGACTTAAATTCTTTAAATCAACGGCTATAACCTCGGTCTTCAACTTAGATAAAACTCGGTGAGTAAAGTCTTCTACACACCTTGTTTTATAAATGGAAAGATCGGATGTACCTGAGTTTTTGGCTTTATATATCTTTCAATGGTGTTTTCACATAAGTGATGGTTAATGAAGCAATAAGAAAAGCTTTGCAGATTCATTCCCATTGCTAAGTTGCCCTCTGGGTTTGAGCTTTGAAAAGTGCTTCATTTGGTTAAATGATTATCCTTCCATGCAGAAGCTTCAGTGACCCCCCTATGACCATGTTGCCTGCATATTTAACATGTTAATAATGGTCTTATTGATGACTAATTCGATCCTTGTGTTTCCTTTTAGATGAACAAAACATTTACCTTGAAACTCAATCGAGGTATATAAGCATGAGCAGGTTAGGACAGATGCCTTCACGAAGTCCTTCCTATTGGAGAAGGTACTTTCATACAGAGTTTCTTGCTTTGGGTTCTGCAAGAGGATGGGCTATACATGGTCAATAGTTAATAGGGAAAATTACGGGATCCCTCCAGATTCAATAATCTCTCCCTGATCCTTGCTATTACTCTAAGGGCGAGTTTGTTTTCTAGTTTTCCAAAAGTTTCACGTTTGACGCACGGTTTCTATCTAAAAGTTCAGAAAGTAATCTTCCAATAAAGTTCTCATTCATTTGTTAAAACATAAAAGATTAAGTTCCGAGGGAGGTAGGAACTTAATTTTTTTTAGGTTAACCCATGAATCCCTGACTTTGCCATCGTCAATCCATCTCGCGTGGAAGCAGTAGAGCCTCCGTCTCTCCTCTCCAAAGCATCTCTCCTCCATTTTCAAACCAGGTGAAGCTTCCATCCACCATTTTCGAACCAGTAGAGCTACTTTCCATCAAAAGGTAACCATCTCGCCTCTTCTCTCTATCCTTTGTTCTCTCTTCTCGCTCCGTTGGTCTCTCTTCTGTAAACCCAAAACCCGATGTAAAAATACGGCATTTCTCTCTCCCCAAAACTCTAGCTCTTTCTCTCCCTCGCTAAAAACCCATGTCACTGTATAAAACCCTAAATCTAGCTCTTCTCATTTCCTCTTTCTCTTCTAGAACCCTAGGGTTTCACTCTATCTCTTCCCTAGTGCTGCAACATCACATTCTTCATTAGCAATGGAGTTTTGCGATGAGCAACTTCTCGGTGATTTTTGTTGTTTTTTTTTTTTTGGTTTTTTGTCTAAGATTTGTTTTGGATTTGTTTCTGTTTTGTTTTTTTGTCTTCTGGTTTTTTTGTTCATCTTTTTTTCTCTTCTAAAATCCTAGCTTTTTTTTTGTTCATCCTTTTTTTTTTTTTCCTATTTTTTTTTTTTATCCTTTTTGTTTGTTTGTTTTTTTTTTTTTTTCAAATTTTTTGTGTACTAGTTTTTTTATTCTAGTTTTTTTTTTCCTCTTTTTTTTTGTTCTGGTTTTTTTCTTGTTCTGTTTTTTTTTTTTTGTCTCAAATTTGTTTTAGTTTTTTTTGTTCCAAATTTGCTCTTCTTTTTTGTATCATATTTTATTTTGTTTTTGTTCTGGTTTTTGGTCTTACTCTATCTCTTTCCCAGTGCTTCCACTTCTCATTATTTTTTGTTATGTTTTTTTTCTCATATTTATTCTTCATCATCATCAGATTTGTTCTATTTTTTTTCTTTGAATGCGAGGAATTAATGATGGGAAATATTTGAGCTTGACCTAGGATTTCTGTATGTTTTTTTTCTCATATTTATTCTTCATCATCATCAGATTTGTTCTTTTTTTTTTCTTTGAATGCGAGGAATTAATGATGGAAAATATTTGAGCTTGACCTAGGATTTCTGTTTTTCTACTGCATGTACTTTTATTCTATTTATTTTTTTCATCTCTTCTATTGCTTTTCTTTTGTTTTATATGCAAAATGCAAGCTTATTGCATTGTTTATTGGTTTGATCTAGGCATGTTTTCATACACTGCAAGACTGCTTGCTTTAATATTTCAGTAGATAATCAAACATAATACCTAGAACTTTCGTAACATTCCGACAGGTTATCAAACACAATTCCCAAAAGTTATTTAAACCATCAAGAACTCAAACATAATACGCAGAACTTTCTTAACATTCCAATAGGTTATCAAACAGAATACCTAGAAGCTATTTAAACCTTCTAGAACATAATGTTCCACTTCCAGAAGAAATAGAAAATTTTTTATTTCTAAAATATTTCTTTCAGCCAAACAAACGGGTCCACAAGGAACTTTTTTTCTTGCTTACGCTCCCATGGTACTTTTTAGCATAATTGATGATTAAATACTACTTCAATGTTTCTCTCTCTCTCTCTCTCCCTATTATATATCTCTCTCTAACTCACGTGAGCCATTTTTTCTGCAATTCTTGGCATTCAATCATCTCCTTCATTATTTGTTCTAAGGGAGTCTCTCTCTCTCTCTCTCTCTCTCTCTCTCTCTCTCTCCATTTTTGTTTTCACTTCGGTTGAACATGTTCTTTGAGTTTGAATTTTACATAAGTTTGAATTTTACTCTATTATGTACTGCATATTTTCATTTTTATTTTTATGAATGATTGTAACTAGTTCACTGAAGAACATTTCACTGTTATCTATGTTTTCTTGTGTTGTTTGTATCTTCAGAATGCTATATCATCTTCAAGTTATGAATGATGGTCTTGATTTTAAAAAAAAAAGCTTCTAAAAAAATACCTAAAAACAAAGCTAATTTAGGAAAATTATGGCATTTCCCTCAAAATGGGAACTTCATAAAACTAGTTTGGGATGATTTGGGGTTTCATATTTGTAAGAAAATAACAAAATTGGTTTTTCTCTTTCTACTTTTGGGTTGTGTTATTTATGTTCTCTTTGAGGATTTGAGGTTGCAACCAATGGCAGCAATAATGAATGGCTTGGTCATTAATGGCGAAGAGAGTTGTAAGTGTTAGGGTTTGTAGCCTTTAAAGTCTGTGAAAGCTTGCAAACTTATTTATTATAAATTATACACTTTGGTGGGAGTGTTTTGATTGATTAATGATTGGGCGATCTATGACCTTAGTCATATTCAAAATCCTTATCCTTAAGCATGTGGCACTACTGAAAAGGGTTTGGGTCATCCTTTGTTGATGATGAAGAGATGCTCATGGATGGCTTGTAGGCCAGAAGAGCTGTTTGGTCTGCTGTGTGTGGATATAGGCCTATGAGAGTGAGAGCTAAATTCTCAACAAACTTCCATACAAATTGTAGATATGATAGTCACATAATCGGGAAGTAGCCCTAAAATGCGATACGTGTATATATCTAGAGAAAAAGTCTCACTTGCATTGTAGTGACCCTTTGCTCTTAAGGGAGAATTGTAATTCACAATCTAAGACTAACAATGGACTCGGCTTTGACGAGCCAATCATGAGCCCATGCATGAGATAGAGGTTCATGTGTTTTGTTGAGTATGTTTGACAAGACAATTATAGATCATGGTCACCAAGTCAGGCAGAGTGCCCTTATAGTCACTTATTTTAACCCATTAATAATCATTTATTTCTCTCTTATCTCATAGATTTTCTTAATTTCTATTAGTCAAAGTGACTCATAATTGGATAGACATATCTAGAGGGGTTGGAACTCATATAAAGAGGTGAACCTCCTTCTCATTAAACACATAATTGAAGCCTCTCTCCTCTTATTTTTCTCTCCTCCACACTCCTAGAATTTTTCTTATCTCTCTCTCATCTATAAAGTTCCTCTCTCGCTCCAAAGTGGCTAGCCACCCACAAGAAAGAAAATAGGGATGGCACACTAAACCCTAATTAGGGTTTTGAAGAGAAAAGAGGAGTACACCCAAACACTAGTTGTGTTTTTATACTCTCTAAAACCTTAATTCGAAAGGTATTGTCTAGACAAGCTTCCAAAACTCTAAAATTCTAGTAGAATAATAGAACCAAAAGTACGTCGTCGATAAGAAAATCGGATGTGGGGGTGTGTGAAGTCCTGTAGAGGTAACCGTAGGCACAATTGAGTAACTCTTTGCAACTGTTTACTTTGATCTTTTGGTTATATTTTTGTATTTACTATGATTTTTCAGAAACATTACTTGTCATTAAATTGTTAGTGGAAGATTGGTTTTTATTTCTGGATCGTGCTTATTTGTTTTGATAATAAAAAGAAAGACCCTAAGTTGTATTTAGGGTTTTAATTTTTTTTACAGTAGCATTTTGTGGAACTTGTAAGTGGAATTCAAATTCACTAATAAAGAAAAGACGCAAGATTTTCATTTTATATAATTCCACATAGCCACATCTTTTAGCAGGGCTAATGCAAAAAGAGAGATAGGAGTCGTATAAAGAGGGAGCTGCAAATGGCGAGCTTTGTGTAGCCAAATTTGCGAGGATCGAGGCAATTTGAGTGTGAGTCTCAATGTTGGAAATATGGCCTATCAGGCCCTTTTATACCGAGAATTTATTTTTCAATAATGGTACAAAAGCCATATTGTATAGTATATGTGAAATCCCATGTGGTTGACATGAAGCAATGCCATATACTAGGATTCATTTTGAAGCTTTTATAGGATGTTGCACTGGAAGAAAAATCCAGTGTCACTAGAGGGAAAATGCAGTGATGTGTTTGGATTCTTTGTAAGAATTGTTTTTTTTTAATATATATTATAGATGTACAAAGTTATTTAATTTCTAAATATCTTTTATAAAATTGTAGGAATGTTTGGATGACATCATATTGTGTGAGTCATTAATGCACTAATGACAAGTTTAGCTCATTGTATAGGTTAACAGTTTGGTGACAACTTGTTAATCCTAATTAGCTGCACTTAAGGGAATTAAGGCAGGAGTTATACTTGGATATCAACTCCGATAGATAGTGAATGTGAGAGTTACAAAAAGATTGTTCTCTATAAATAGAGGTTAACCTCTCAAGTAAAAGAATGATAGAGAATGATAGCAAATTGGTGAAGGAGATTCACCAAGAGGACTCTCAAGGTAGCCTGTCACCGGATGACTTGGGCTATAGGTTTTGGTATGGAACCTTAAGTCCCTTGTGTGATTTAATGACAGATCCGAGTAAGTTGTTTATCGATTTTATTTATTTATTAATTTTTATTATTGGGACTAACACTTAATGTACTGTGCCACCGTAGGGCACACCACAATTGTGATGTTGATATCTTGAAGGGTTGGGGTTGAGAGAGAGAGAGAGAGAGAGAGAGAGAGAGAGAGAGTATTCTTAGGCATTACCAAAGGAGGAAAGTGGTGAAGACAAAGAAGAGTGAGTTGATGGCAAGTACTATTATAGTTAACGATGAGAGAGAGAGAGAGAGAGAGAGAGAGAGAGAGAGAGATGGTTTCTTCCGGTTTCAAGAAAATGATAGGTTTGCAAAGAGAAAAAAAAGGGAGAAAATTACATACATATCTATTATAGTTTATGTTATTACGGCTCAACCGAATAGTTTCCGTTATAACCACAGTGTCCGTTTTTTCATGTCAAAACAGAAATTTAAAAAAAGATGACTTTACTATTTTTCAGTTGTTGAACAACCGAATTCAAAGTATTTTCAGTTGGTGAACAATCGAAAATACACCAATTTTGGTTCTTGAAGAACTGAACATTTAAAATTTTTGGTTGTTGAAGAATCGAAAATTTAAAATTTTTTATTCTTCAAGAACAAAAAATTTAAAATTTTCGATTATTCAAGAACCAAAAAAAATGAGGGAGAAAAGCTTGTTTGAGCCCCTAAATTTAGGGGAAATATCATGGATTATGAACTTACCCAAAAAAAGACGCTCGGCGAAGGGGAGAGAGTTAAAAAAAAACCATTTTTACCCATGTAATGTAGAGAGAGAGGTAGAGAGAGGATACGCGACCCACAAGAGAGAAAAAAAATTTCGGTTATTGAAGAACCGAAAATTTTAAATTTCCGGTTATTCAAAAACCGAAATTGAACCCGTTTTCGGTTGTTGAACAACTGATTTCAACAACCGAAAATACTTTAAATTCGGTTGTTCAACAACCGAAAAAGGGTAAAGTCGTAGTTTTTTTAAATGTCCGTTATGACATTAAAAAAATGGATACAATGGTAATAATGGAAACTATTCGGTAGAGCCGTAATAACGAAAACTATAACTGATATGTATGTAATTTTTCCCAAAAAAAAAAAGAACACACATAGGAAATTGAAAAGAAAACTATTAAATGAACAAGAGTTAAATGGCACATGAGAGAGAGACCAATTTTCCTCTTATTTGATCAAACAATTAATGGGGCAGTTTAGTCATAAAGTATGCTAAAAATTACTTTAGGGGGTAAGTGAGAAAAAAAAAAAAAAAAAAAAGGGTTTATGGTAATAGGTGCATGAGACTTTCAACAGGGTTGTTATGGGGAGAACATTGAATATGGGGGGATCTCGTGATTTGCTCTAATTAAAATTAAGGCCTTCATTATTTCGTAAGAGTTTTGGCACTTTAAATTATGGGTTTGTATGCGAAGGACTGCTTAGTTTTGGTATACGGTAGGTAGTCACAATCATGTTTAGGATTTGTCCATTAGATCTCAATTAAGGCAAAGAAGTGAATTATTTCTTTGCACAATGTTCAATAATTTTTCTTTCTTTATACTTTGCGCATTGTCAATGGTATAATCTAATTCTAATGGCTATTAGTGATGGTGACATTCTCATAGTAAAAGAAAAAAAATCTCATTATATACTTTTGCTCTAATCTTTGTTGTGATTTGAAAGGAACATATATGTTTCTTAAAAATACAACAAAACCTATCTGGATATATGAATTTGATAAATTCATAATTCGATTATTTTGATAAATTCATAATTCGATTCTTTTCCCTGAAGAAACCCGGCACATTCATTGGTGTTAGGAGAAGCAAAGAACGTTACACACTTTGAATGCCATTAGTGCTTCGTAGTAAATATTGCACATGGCATTTTCATTCAAATATAATATATGTATAGATAGGGAAATGACATCTTGTCACCATGTTATTATAATATAATGAAACCACACTTTTAGAAAACCATATTTGTGGCATTTGTATGACTTAAAATTTTACACACTCTCTCTTCAACTCAATAATCATTCTCAAAAAAAAATAAAATAGTTTGCACCCTATATAAGGCAAAATGATTCGCCTCCAACAATGAATCTAGACCATCCATTTGGTGAATTTCAATATCTAGGCCATTATAAATTCAAAATTTGTTAATCTAAAGCTAATAAAGTTATCTAAAATATTTGGAAAGAAAAAAGATCCTTCTAAGGTCAAGATCCATGCATCTCACCAAAATAGACGGCCTATGTTAATTGGGCTAAAAAAAACACTTTTTGAATTGTGTTTTCAAATTTTACTTTTTTGTGATTGTTCATTGGAATGAAAAGAGTATATATTTTAAAATTTGGGTCAAACAAATGGCCCTAACATGGTTTTTGAAGATTGTTTCATTACATTATTGTACAAGAGTTGCATGAAATCACTCCCCATATATATATATATGAAAAACATTTATAAAAGAGTCGAGGATCTAAACAACCAAATTAGAGCCCACCTCAAAAATTTCATTCGAAAAGGTTGATTTGAAGCCCAAAAATTCTCAAACTGATCATCTCGACATCAGGATGCATGGACATGCAAAAAAAATTGATTTCAAGCTTTGGAAATAGTGTATGTTGTAACACATTTTTGGACCGTCAATTTTTAAGATTTTCAAATTTTCATAGATATGCTAGATCTACACCATTTTTAAAGCTTTAAATTTTATAATTAAAGATAAAAATATATTTTAAGGATACCACAAATATTTTCAGTATTAGACTACATTTCTCGATACTATTTGAAGGTGCACTTTAATGTTATAGTTTAGAGCCTTGGACCCTGTCTCTTTCTATGCCCTTCTCCCCTTCGTCGTTCGATAAGTCTTGGAGTCACAACACTTGCGACCCCGTCTCTTATTGCATTCTTCTCTTCCTCATAACAACCGGGAACCACAACAAATCTATGGTCTCGTTATTTTCTCCTCTTTCTCTTCTCTCCTTTATTGTGTGCGTAATTGCAGCAAATTTGTGCCTTCGTCATCCTCCCATCTTTTCCTCTTCTCATTTACTTTGAGCGTGACCTTGGCAAATCTGTAGTTTCCTTCCTTATCTCTTGAACTACATACCATTTCATATGGACTCGCGACAACGCGCAACCTTAGCCTCTCGTAATGTCATTCTTCCCTTCATTTTTCTTCATTCCTACTTCTATACTGATAGTATCTCGTTATCCGTCATACGCTCGATTCAATACCAATCAGAGCCGTCTCAAGAGTCTTAACACTCAGACCACCACTCTAACTTCCTCTCTGTACAGTTGAGTTGAGCTACGAGAGATACACACGCTCTCACCCTCACTCACTCAGGTGGAGTCATCTTGAGTAGGTAGTTAAGAGAGTTTTGATTCTTTAGTCGTTTTGATTGCCAAGTTTCATAGCATTTGTGCGGATTGACGGATCTCTTTCATCACTTCTCTTTATCCTTCGTCTGCCAGCCAATCCCTACTAGAGTGAATCATTATAGAGGAGTACCTTCGAATCCACATTGCAAGTTTTGGAAAAAAAGAACGAGATGATGTGTTAAAAGTTTGAGGAGAATCCGTGTCCAAACTGTGTTGGCAGATAGTCAGAGGACTTCGTGATTGTTCTAAGAGGACGATTGCCCGAGTGTATCCACGAACCCACAAACAACGAGGTAAGCACTTAAACACATCCTTGTCGAAAATCTCTCTCGTTGTTGGTTCCTATTCGCATTAAGAAGAGTACATGTGCACACATAAAATGTGTACTGCACGTGCATCCTTTGTGGTTAATTTTCTCACCAAGAAAACCAGGCCCCGATAAAACATCTTTGGGCGCATGAAGAGAGTATGTGGTGGGAGAAGTCACGAGAGGTTTGGTTAAAAGATGGTGATTCCGATACTAGAATCCTTCATATGTCTATTGTTATTAGAAGGCAAAATGGCGAGAGTTCTTTATCTAAAAGATGCGATTGGCAATTTAATTTCAGATCATAGGGACAGTGAGGCTAACATGATTGGTTAGTTCAAGAAACTTCTAGCAAATGGTGACTATAATTGTTCTTCTATGGATTACTTAGTGGAAAATTTCCTTCCGCTAGGGCATGTAATAGAGGAACATGGCCTTGAGCTCATTAGAGATATCTTTATGGAGGAAATTAGGGGGTGTGTGTGGGGCTTGAAATCGAATAGTGCTCCAGGTTTTGGTGTTGGTTTCTATAAATTCGGTTGGGCAATCATAAAAAATGACCTGGTCCATGCCCTTAAGGACTTTTGGGAAAAGTAAATTTCTAAAAGAGATCAATTCCGACTTTATGTACGTGATTCCTAAAGTCCCTTGCCCGACTGCCATGAAGGACTTTAGACTCGTTGGGTTGTGCAATGTCTGTTATAAAATTATTTGTGAAATAATTACAAGCATACTGAATAGGCTTATTGAGGGCCTCATTCATTCAGGTCAAGTAGCTTTTATTAAAGGCAGATTGATAACAAATAGTGATTTCATGGCTAATGAGTTGGAGCTTCAGCAAGATAAAAAATGTGTCATAAACTGGATTTCGACAGTGCTTATAACATGTTTTCTTGGCCATGCCTTGGGGTTTCTTGATTTATTTGTCTCTTGGAGACAACATTGCAAATCTGCCTCTTCCTTTTCTATTATCCACAATTGTTCCCTTGTGGGATATTTCAGAAGAAAGTGTGGCCTTCGTCAGGGTGATTGTCTCTCACCATATCTCTTTTTGCTTATTATAGATTATCTAAGTAGGATGCCTGAAGTGTCATTTATATAAGACCTTGCCTCTTGCTTTCCCTTATGGTTGCAATCATGAGGTCAATCATTTACTTTATGTAGATGATGCCCTTATTTTCTGTGGCTCCTTAGTTCAAGCAGCCTCCTACATCAAGCATATATCGATGATTTCTTTAAGGTAACGGATTAGAAAATTAATGATAATAAGAGCAATGTGATCTTTTTTGGGCTTCCTATTCATGTGAGTGGTTGGGCCTAGATATAGCTCGCTTAGGGTCCCTTGGGGACCTAGGTTCGATTGACCACCTCTTGAATAACTGCCTAACCTCATGAACGCGTGTGCGACTCGTGTGTCACTGCGGATAGGTATGTCCAACTATGAGAGGATTTTAAAGCGATGAAGAGATTGACTCGAGCACTTACCTCACTATGGTTTGAGTTTGTAGAATAAGCTTAGGCTATTGCCCTCTTAGCTCATTGATCGAAAGCCCTCCGACTGTCCAACAACGCGGTTTGAGTTCGACCCCCTATCTAAACTCAACACCTCACCTCAACTTTTACTGAAAAGCTGCTATTGAAATCCATATATAATGCACTCCTCTTTAATGTATTTCTTATGTGTAAATGGTTCTAGTTTTGGGGGTAAAGTAATAAGATAGAGAAGAAAGAAGAGAACATGAATGACTTGGTGAAAACTTGGTTTGAGAAGTTAAAAGAAGATGAAAGTAAAGAAGATGAAAGAAGTGAAGAGGCGACCCAAAGAACATTGGGCAGCGTCTAACCTCTCCTAAGAGGTATTACTGGAGACAAGGGAAAGCACCAGGCTTGAAGCCTTGGTACCCAGAGGATTTGGAAAGTGGAGTAATAAGGCTAAGTCTATAACTATGTCACTAAACCAAAGAGCCCCTTTAAAAGTGATTAGGAGGGAGAAGAAAGTGAGAGAGAAAAAGAGAGAGAGAGAGATGAAAGCCTCTCACAACCCGAGCACTGTATGACTCGGTGATTAGAGTAGTAAAAGGGTTAGAACTCTAAAGAAAGGTGGCTCAGGACGACCCTAACCCGAGTGACCGAGTGTTAGATAATCAATGTCTCTTATAAACAAACTACACTGTACGAGTTGATGGTTAGAGTACCAGTCCAAGAGTTAGAACTCTAGGGCGCTATCTCAAGAAGACCCCAAATCGAGTACTTGAGAGGTGAAAGAAGACCCCAAATCAAGTACTTGAACTGAATAAGAAGTCAAGACATGACTTAGGGAGAGAATAAGATGATTAAAATTAAACAAAGACAGATGAATGGGGTTAAGGGGTGATGGACCCGCCTATGGTGTCGGTTCGGGCTACTTATGGGGTAGCATGGGGTAGGAAAGGGTAAGACGCGATGAGAGAGGGATGGACCCGCCTACGGTGTGGGTCCGAGCTACTTTGGGGACAAGAGGGTAGAGGAGATAAGAGAGTAGCGAGGGGGAAAATGGACCCGCTTATGGTGCAGGTCCAAGCCTTAAGGGCGATGAGAAAGTGGAGGGGAGAAGAGAGTAGGAGAGAGAATGAGTGGACCCGCCTAAGGTACGGGTTCAAACCTAAGGGGATGAGAGAGTAGAGAGGATGAGAGAGTGGGGAGGAAATGGACGGACCCGCTTTAGGTGCGGGTCCGAGACTTTGAGTGAGAGGGGAGACGATAGGTAAGAGAGGAAGACAGAGGGAAGGGCGGACCCGCCTATGGTGCAAGTCCGTGACCCAGAGGAGAGGGAAGGGAGAACGAGAGAGAAATATGGAGAGAACGAGTAGCCGGGCCTGCCCTAGGAGCAGGTTCATGTACTCAAGCATGAGAGAGAGAGGGAGTGGAAAAGAGAGAGGCTCGGACCCGCCCTAGGTTCGAGCAGAGGGAGAGGGGCGAGGAGGGAGGCTCGGACCCACCTTGGGTTTGAGCAAAAAAAGAGAGGAGAGGGAGAAATGGAGAGAGAGAAAGTTGAGACAAAGAAAACAAGAAGAGAGAGAAAGACAGAGAAGAGAGAAGGAGAAAGCGAGACAAGAGAGAGAAGAGAGAAGGAGAAAGTGAGATAAAGAAAGAAGAAGAGAGAGAAAGAGAGAAAGAAGAGAGGGAAAGAAGAGAGGGAAAGAAGAGAGAGAAAGAGAGAGAAAGAGGGAGAAGAGAGAGAAGAGAGAAGAGAGAGGAGAGAGTGGATTTAGAATGAGCTTGAACCTAGGTGCACCTTCATCAGTCACTTTGCATGCACATGAGAGAGAAAAGTCTTGATTTTAATAAGTCAAGGTTAGGGCCTAAGGTCTAGGTGTATGGCTTAGTGAGTTGGGTTGATGTATGGTGTACTATGGGAACTAGTGTGTATAGTATAGGGTAAGGTATAGGATAACTAAGGTGTATAGGATGCTATAGTGTAGGGACTAGGGTAGGGTGTAGACTAACTAAGGTATATAGGATGGGCTAGGGTGTAGGTTAACTAAGGTGGGGTGTGGCATGTATGGAGTAGGGTACGGTGTAGGCTAGCTAAGATGGAGTGTAGGGTGAATGGAAGCCAGGAGTTTTAAGGTGTATGGAAGATAGGAGTTCTAGGATATATGGAATTGGGGGTTGGAAATCATAAGGGAATTGGAATTTTGGGATTCTAGGGAGTGTGGGGTTCCTAAGGGTATTTTCTCTCTCTAATAAATGTTTCTCTCTCCTCCCCTCTTGAGTTTTGAACTTGAAAGGAATGCAAAAGAACAAGCAAGAATTTAACTCCAAATGTTCAAGAACGATTCCAAGAGAGACTATTACAAATGACTTGAGTTCTTTATATAGAACAGCCACAAAACAAGGTTTGGAATGCTAAAAAACTACCAAATTTGTCAAAAAATACATATTTTATGAATTCAAATATTAATCCCTTTTTTCGACCAAATAACCAAAATACCCCTTCAACACTTTTCAACAAATGACAAACCCATCCCTCCATGAAGGGCCACTTGCCATTACTAGGCTTCAGGAGCTTTTTTAGATGCTTACGGAGGTAATTCAGGAGATCAATCATCGTAGAATTAATGCTTGAACTATTACGCACGTTTTGATACTCTTTGATTGTCTTGAAACATATTTTTAAGGAAGAACCCAAAATTCGGCCAATTTTCATAAACTTGTGATTCTTCGACCACCAATCCGGCATGATCTGTGACGTTTCAAGTTTTTATTTTGATCACAAATTGAAGAGAATACTGTCATGATTATTTTGTGATAAATTTTGTCCATTTTGGTATCTGTTTAAGCATGTTCCAATTTTAGGAAGTCACCAAAAAATGGGATTCCGGTGACTAGAAAAGTATGTCATTTTCGACCTCAAAATTGGTGTCATCCAACTTCCAATCATTTACAAAAATTATATCAAACTTTAGCTCTTCGAAGCACAGCCGCAACGGACCCATACTTGCGACGATCCGACCTTGGAATCTTAAGCCATGGCCTCTCAAAGAATTGAATGTTCTTCTTTTTAAAATCAAAATTTTCATTTTTCGAGCCCATATTCTCTCTAGAAATTCTCTTTTTCCGGGCCACGCCATGACGCGTGCCATATGTCAAAACGAGCGGATCAGCGAGATCTAGCTCGTGTCCGAACTTGAGCTTAATTGGACCTAAAATAAACAAGTTATGAACATTTTAAGAGCATCCAAAAATGAGAAAACACAGTTTCCATAAATGGAAGCTGGTTCACTGAGGCTGCATTGCAATAATGTAAAACCCACCAATTTATGGTAAGTTAGGCCCAGAATGGTCTCGAAGTGTCCGATTGAGTTGAAATTTGGTACCTAGGGATTTTTCAAAATTTCGAATCCAATGGAGGTGGTCTGATACTGTTTGAGACCCAAACAATAGGGCTATAGTTATAGGATCTATTTTCAGCATGAAAGGAATTGGATTTGAAAACTAAGTTTTGTCTGATCATATCAAAACTTGTCAAAATGCGATGAAAATTTACGGGTGTCCTTAGGGTATCTAAAACTACCCTAGAATGAAATTTGAGGCCATTTTGACACTTCTTCAAAGGTCGCCAAATTTTAGCCTCATTGCTACAATGTTCCCGTGGTCTGGAGTCTTCTTAGGCACCTGCAGGACCAGGTTACTACCGTATATCTCTTTATTTTCCTTGGGGATACAAGTACGTAAAAAATTATGTATAACAATGAAAGGCCAGGTTATTGTTTCAGTTTAGCATAGATAAATTGTCTATTAGATATCTGAGGCTGCCTCTATTCCATGGTTCCTTGAGACATTCGCATTATTAGAGTTTAATTGGGAAGGTCTTCAGTAAAATTGGTTTCATGGCAATCCTTATCTCTATCGTTTATAGGATGACTATAACTTTTGAAGTCTGTCTTGAGTGCATCTTGTATTTATTAGTTGTTATCCTTCCTCCTACCATGCATACATGTAGTATCATTGAGAGTCTATAATGTAACTTCCTATGGGCAGGTACCAATTAGAGTAGGGTAATGAATTTGTTGAACTGAGACACATTATGCTTGAAACAGGATGAAGGGGGTCAAGGAATCCGTCATGCTCAAGACTTTAGTATAGATGAGATGATGAAATTTCCCTGGAGGGTGATTTCCATACCATCTGCTCTCGTGCCGAAGTTCTTGAAACATAGATACTTTCATAATTTGTCAGTCTAGAATTCACAATCGAGTTTGCGCTCACATACATTGCGAGGCATAGTCTTGGGTATTAACAAGTTGCAATTTAATGTAAATGGTTGGTTGGTAATGTCGAGCAGATTGACTTCTGGGAGGATCCTTGGTTATCTGAACAATTCTTGTAGGTAATATTTGGTGACACTCATATGGTTACAGGTCTAATGACCAAGGCCAACGTATCTGACTACTTTGTCAGTACCCTTTGAGATGGACTCTTCTATCCTCCCTTTTTGCCCCTATTTCTCAAGAGGTGCTCTCACATGTATTGCCTACTTGCCCATTTGAGGATCAGCTTGTCTAGATCCATGCGGTTGATGGATTTTTCTCAATAAGGAGGGCTTGGGAGTTCATCAGAAGGGATGCCCTTGTGAAGCCTCCTTTTAAGGCTCTATAGTCCACACCATCCCTGCCCAAAGCCAGGTGGTTCACTTGGTTAACGTTGCAAGCTCGGTTGCCTACCTTGATGCTTCTCCAAGTCTTATTGTAGTTCATGGCCCTTTTGTTTAAATGAGAGGAGCTTTTTTATCATATTATTGAGCAATGCTCGTATTCACAGTTGATTTGGAGATCTATCCTTCATAGATTTAGAAAATGCTTTCCCCTTGAGCAAACAACAACAACTTTGATGGCTAAATCGGTTAAATTTAGATTCTGATCCTCAGGAATGTGGTTTACATGCATTTCTATATTTTCTATTACCATTTGGTATCTTTGGATGGAGAGATAATCATGTGCTCAAAAGGGGGTTAAAACACCCAGGGGACACTTACTACAACATATTATGCATTTGGTTAATTCCTTGGTTAAATTTAAAAATTAGGTGTTCCATTCTTCAGAAATGAATATAGTTATTAATCTCAATTTGCACTGGAGTTTGGAACCCCTTCGGGTTGAAACTCATGTGGTGTAGTTGCCCCGACCTATACGCTCCTTCAAAATCAATATTGATGGGGCTTCCAAGCAGAATCTGGGATCGGCTGGTTGTGCTGGGGTCATCAGGAATGATATAGGTTGTTTCATTGCGACTTTTGCAACCCCTTTGAAGAACAATTCAAATAATGTTGTTGAGATCTATGCATTGGACAAGGGGAAATATGGGAAGGGAGTTGCATACCTCGAATCATTGAAAATGACTCCAAGCTCTAGGCTGATTCCCTGAATGAACGTTGTAGGCCTCCGTGGAGACAGGGTACTATCTTGGCAAACTGCAAATTTAAGCTACGTCTTTTGCAGAGTATCAATGATAGATCCTATACATCTACAGAGAGGTTAATATGGCTGCTACTCTCTTGGCCAAAGAGGTGGTTTCTAGAGAGGAAGCAACGGTGTGGCGTGTTTGCCCCTCAGATTTTTTAATGCCTTTTCTTTTATCTGATGTTGCCAATTTTCCCTTCATGAGGGTTGTAAAAGGATTTTCCATGCAACATATTCTTATTTCTTTAAATAGAATGGGTAGGGGCCCGACATCTCCACTGATTCAACAAAAAAAAAAAAAAAAATAAATAAATAAATAAAAAATAAAATAAATAAATAAATAAATAAATTATATATATATATATTAAGCTTGTTTTTTCCCATATTTGATAAACTTATCTAGAAAATCTTATGTAATCAATTTCATAAGTTTGGAGTGATAGAGAAGAGAAAAGAGATGCTTGGCAAAGTGTAAGGCTGGCAATGGGCCTGGCTAGCCCACTGTAGAGGGGCCCTGGTCCCCATAGGGCCGGCCTAGGCTGAAGAGTCCCTAGCCCTAACAGGGCCAGGCTGAGCCAACTACAATCAAAGAAAAACAACAGAGAAAAATATGGTAAAAAGGGCTGGGCGGGCCCTGCTGTGGCCCAAGCCCAGGCTTCAGGCCGCACTTTATGCCCTAGTCCGTAGTGTTTTAGGGCAAGACGACAAAGGCAACCGAGCCTCTCGATCGATTGCCAACCCTAGGAGAGTCCTTGGTGAGGGGAAGGGGGGGGGGGGGGGGGGGACACACTATTTGCATGACGTTTTGAGAAAGAGGAGAGCGTCACTCATTCAGGTGGACCCATCCAAGATTGGGGTGGAGGGTAAAAAAAATTTGTATGAGATATATTTTGACATATATCTTGTGCGAACCAATATCTTGGACATAATTATCGCTAGGAAAAGAAGAGTTCATATCCTATTGCTGGTGAGACAATACTTTGAAACGTTAGAGAAAGAACCGCTTACTGTGTCTTTGTTTGCTGTTTGCTGGATTGAAACCATATGTGTTTGAAACCTTTGAAAAAGACCTGCGGCGCCTTTACAGCAACCGAGAGCAAAAAAGAGAGAGAGATAGAGAGAGGGGTTTCAAAGCGCCATGCCTAAGGTTTTCCAGCAGCAAGCGTCTAAATTTGGGAGTAGGCTCATAACATACCCAAATCTTGTGCAGGTTGTGGAGAAAGAATAATTGTCCATGATGAGGGGCTTGAACAAAAAGCTCACTAACATATAAAGTTTCCCAGAGTAAGCCCACTGTAAAAGAAAAGAATGCAGTAATTTGTCTACCCATACGACTTTTAATGGATATTGGAGCTTTCAATGTTTGACAAAAGGTGCCCCCCGTGAGCATTTTCTCTCATGGAGATTCTAGAAAGTGGAATTCCACGTCGAAAAGAAGAGAGAGACGAGAGGGGAAAATCACAAAAGTGAAATCATCTTGGACTAACGTGCAAATCAAACACTAGGTTAAAAAATTTACACCAAAAGTTAAGCTGAGAAAAGATTCAACAACAATGTAACAAAGGAGATATACACCCTTTCAAAAGAAAAAAGTTGATTTTTTTCAATTGATTTGCTGAGATTCTCCACTTATCTCTGCTCTTACCATGGCTCTCTTTAGTTTTAATTTTAATTAGTGTTTGACTACTCAGGCAAACCAACACGGACTCGCTCGAGTAACTCAGGCTCATCATTGGACGAGCCCGAGTATCTTGTAATTAAGCTCAGGATTTATTTTTTTAAAAAACATAATATATATATATATATATATATATATATATATATTATTGATAAATGTTTTGGCTGTGAATACTCGTTTTTATATTTTCCCCTCTTTTTAGATTATTTCTAAACTACCCCCAGTTACAAATTGATTTTAAAATCCACTTTTTTTTTTACTTCATTTAACCTCATTTAGATGCTTTTTATTTAATTTAATTTTAAGCATAGTTTTCATATTTTTAAATTTTTTATTTTTTAATACTTTTTAGCCTTGCCAGGACATAATGTGTCTAACTCGGGCTGAGCTAATCAGTCCTAGGCTTAGTTACTCAGCCTAGCCTGAGCCCAGGTTCTGGGACTGAGTCGTCTTTTTCGACAATGTTTTTAATTTCATAACTACCTCAAAGTTTTTTCTCTCTCTCTTTCTCTCTCTCAAAATAAATTGTGCCCCCTTTCAAAAAAATGGTCTTTACGGTAAGGAAAAGGTTTACATAGAGCGGAAGCTCTAAACAATCAAATTAGAGCCCACTTTAAAAAATTTCACTAAAAGAGGTAGTTTTGATGTCCAAATATCTTAAAATTGATCATCTTGACATTAAGCTGCATGGACATGAGAAAAAAATAGATTTTAAATATTAGAAATAGTGCATCTTGTAACACATTTTTAGATTGTCAATTTTCAAGATTTTCAAGTTTTCATAGACCTGCTTGATCTACAGTTTTTTTGAATTTTTAAATTTTATAATAAAAAATGAAAATATATTTTAAGACCATCACAAATATTTTCAGTATGAAAACCACATTTCTCGACACTATTTGAAAATATGTTTTACTTTCGATTGTTTAGAGCGTCGGCTCTATACAAACTGCAACACATGTTTGTTGTTGAGCTCTATATGACGAGCGTCAAGCACCTAGGGGTGGTAAGCAAGCTTTGTCTTATGGGAGACAAAATACAGGGGACAATGTAGAAAGCCCCTACTAACTCTCTCCTTATTCATACTTGCCTCTACCCCTCCTTTTCAGTTTTGGATTTATCTCTTTTGTGTTCCGATAAATCTATAAGAAAGAATGTGAAAGCATTTTCACAGAGAGAGAGAGAGAGAGACTGTGTCTTCAGCCTTGACCTCCAAAGCCAACTTTCCCACCCAAAGAAAAAGTGTGAAAAAATTTGAACGGATATGAGCCTCAAAAATTGAATATAGTATGAAAGGAGTGGGAAGTTCAGTTACCAAATAAAGTGTGAGAAATGAAAGAGAGAGAAAGAGAGAAAGAGAGAGCCTGACAATCCCCTTCACGATCTCTTGTCGGTTTAAGTAGTCAAATAATTGGTCATTCTAAAAGGTCTCATGTTCCTCGCTGAAACTTGTTTTCCTTTTCACATTCCCTTTTTTTTTCTCTGTTTCTGCAAATTTTTTAAGTAAAGAGCTTTCTCCTCTCAAGAAAAATAAAATAAAAAAGTTATTAGTCAAGCCTGGAGAATTCAAGAATGTACATCAATCAATGATACATCATCGTCTTCAGTATTTTGTTGCAAAGAGTAAATACAGTTTTTTGGTAGGTTGTTTTCATTAGTATAATATTCTCATTTGCCCCATCCTTCATTTTCTGGGGACTGACAAGAAAACAACTGAATTAATGCATTATTAAATTTGGTAAAACATCCTGTCCAAGATAAAAAGAGCGAGACGTATCGATACACATTTCGTTGGTGGACACATGCATGTGTTGCGATATTACGTGTGTCTTTCTGTACATTGAAAACGCCAAATACTCGAGGGAATTCTATGCGGGAGGGCTTTCTACGTGACCCCACCCACATATATGGTGTGTGATCCCGGGTCCAGCCATCCCATTTGAATAGGTGGTTGAGACCGTTTGAGTCACAATGTTACAAGCTAGCACTTAACTGTGAAATTTTGATTATCTATTTTTGCATAAAATATTTTTTCAAAGTTCGTCTTAATTTTTTGATGGGATGCCCAAAATTTCATCAAAAAATGTTTTGTAGAAAAGAAAAGAAAAATAAAACAATGGTTGACATGACATTGTGGTATGAACAATCGTAGCCATGTAAATAGTCTCACATAAGATCCTTATAAGTAATTTCAACTTTGTGACACACCCAAGCTATCAAATTTCACATAAGCTAGTCATAAGTAATTGTGACTTCTCTATACTAAAGGTAAATAGTCTCATTGTATACAATTCGATAAAATTAAATTGAGAAATCCTTTTTGTGAATTTTAAAATATATAGGGGATACGTTAGTAAAAGTTTCTACAAAACTGCCGATTTATACCTGCTTTCTTTCTTCTTTAGTTTTAAACTAAGACTTCTCCCAATCTCTCGATCCACTCTAGTGCTTCCTTCTCTTGGTGCGAGAAACAAAAAAGAAAAAAAAAAGAAGGAAATATGATAATATTGCTACAAGTTGTTTTTTCCCATTGTTTTAAAACTTTGGATTGATGTAGTGGATTGATTGCCCATATATTTATGTCACATCGTTGGATCAACAATTCGAATAAGCTATGGATAAGTACAAATTGATAATCCAAAAAAATTAAAAATAAAAAAATACATAAAATAAAATAAAATAAAATTAAAGAGATTTAAAAAAATATTAAATAAGCTTAAAAAATAATAATATATAAAGAGAAGTTTTAAAGGGGAACGTGACCAGGATCTAGAACCAGTTCAGTCCCCATCGCTTTTTATCTAGGTTGGAAATGATTTTTTCTCTTCTTTCTTTGTTGGGTGAGGTTTTTATAAGTCACCTTCTTAAACACTTGAAAATTTTGAAAATAGACGGTTCAAATAACTTGTTACAAGACACACTATTTTTTTTACTTAAATTTCTTTTTTTTCTTGATGTCTATATATCTTGATGTCGAGATGATTAAATGGAGGGTTCTCCATACTAGAATACTCTCTTCTATAAGATTTTGAGGTGAACCTTACTTTTATAACATAACATTGAAACCTTATATAAAGTTGGGAAAATTACTTATACCCCCTCCGGAAATTGGACTTTCTAGACAACTTCCCCTCAACGAATTTTTTATCGCAGCTTTTACCTTAAAACAAACTTTTTTAGGAAATACCTCCCAAATAAAGAAGCATAGTTCTTTGGACCAAAATGCCCTCTCCTTGGTCGTTGAATGCCTGGTCCGACACTTGTAAATGCAGTTTGGCAACATGGGCCATATGGTTCTACATATTTGCTATATGGTCTGGCATTATGTTCCATACGATCTAGCAATGTTTTTTACAAGGCCTATGGTCTGGCAATTCCTAAAGCGGTATAGGGCTACAATGGCTCCATTAGGCATAAATTGCATGAGGTCCAACATATTGTTGTTACGGTCCGACAGTTAACATGGTATGGGTTCTAGTTCGTTAGTAATATGTGTTGCTTTGTCTTTGGTGATTGAGCGTCTATGGGAATGTGGTGCCTTTATGTATGGGCAAGAATATTTTCATCTTCCAAACTATGATTTTTTTATTTGAGGGGTCTTTGTTATAAAAATTAATTTTAAAGTAAAAGTTAAGATAAAAAAATTAGTTGGGAGAGGTTATAAAGAAAGTTGAGTTAAGGGAGATTTTTGTAACTTTCGCTATAAAAGTTTTTCCTTCTATGTTGTCTCAAATAAGAGAAAACTAAGTCCAATACTTGGTGTATTGACCTTTTATTCTTAATATACCCTGGACCTACCAAAATAGACCAAATAATCAATGGGGTTAGGGTTAAATTGAATTACCAATCAAGTCATTGATTGACTTTGGGTTAAACTTCGTCAGATTCCAGTTTTTCCCTGGGTAAATTTACAAAAGCTGAAGGGGCAAGGGGTTCTTATGTTATTAAACACTTAGGTAGGGGGTAATATCGTAATCTCATAAAATAACAACTTTCATCAGCAAACCGAAGCCCGTCGTCTAACGCAACGACGCCTCGCGTCATATAGCGGAATGTTTGGAATATTACACAAAAAGTTGACCCTATTTGCCCCCTTCTTCCATTCTCTGCCCTTTACAAAAGGCGTTCTTCTCTCTTTCTCTCTCTAAAATAGTCCAATAAACATCTTTCTCTCTCTAAAGTAGTCCAATCAACATTTCTCTCTAAATGAGTCCAATCAATAATAATAAATCATACTGGTTTTTATGCGGTCAAGCCTGCAAATGTAGAATGCAGGCCTCTTAATAAATTCATTGAGATGGATTTATTGATTTATTTTTAAAAAATATGTACTTTTTAATATGGAGATTATGAATATAAAAAAAAAAGTTAATAAATTTTAAAAAGTTGGAATAACAATTCTAATAAAAAAAATATTTTGATAGTTTTTAAACGGAAAGCCTACTTGACGGCATATGTAGAAATGCAGTGGAGCCCGCATGAAACAAGTTTCCATAAATCATATTGCCGTGAGCAGTCTCTATGTGGCTGGCTTCTGCGTCTCTCTCCCCCCCCCCCTGTCTTTCTCTGGCTTGCTCCTGCGTCTCTCTCTCTTTCTCCTTGCTTTCCTTCTCTCTCAACATATCTTTTGATTGACTAAAGCCCCTAAAGAGATCAACCCAGTAATATTGCTTCCAAAACCATGATCTTCTTTTAGGAGAGAGAAAGTTCTTCATAATATCTGCTGATTATCATTTGTTTTTGGAGTTTGGTTGTTTCAAATGGGGATGAAGAAGAATCAGGCTGATGGGTTTGGCCTATGCTACCAAGTGCCCACCTTCACTGAATGGCTCAAACCCTCTGGGGTGGAGTCTCAGGCCATCTCAACCGTCCATTCTTCGTCATCTTCTTCTTCATATGATTTTCACTGCCTGCAAATTCCTCTCTCTTACCAGTACCAGCAAGAGAAGAAGATGAAGTGTTTGCCATTGATCAGTGAATTTCCCGAAAGCAGGTCTGTGAAAGAAGAGGTGGTTGATGCGGTTTTAGAGAGGGAGAGATTTGACTTTGGGAAGGAAGAGAGAGATAAGGTGACTGTGGCTTTACAAATTGGTCTTCCAAATTCTGGACCATCTAGTAGTTCTCTTACAGATTTGAAGGATGAATTTTCTAAGGAAAAAAAGGGAGTTGACAGGGAAGAGAGAGAAGTGTTGATCTCAGAAGGAAAGTTTTGGATCCCCACACCAGCACAGATCCTTATTGGGCCTACTCAGTTCTCTTGCTCAGTTTGCAACAAGACTTTCAATAGATACAACAATATGCAGGTTTGACACACTCTCTCTCTCTCATGGTCTCTCTCTTTCTCTCTCCCCCCACACAAAACAGACTCTTAACATGCAATTGTGACATAGGGAAGTGCAATGATTACCATTTTCATAGTCCATTTTAATAGTTTAACGATTTCTAAAG
This sequence comes from Amborella trichopoda, assembly GCF_000471905.2. Next base: position 1,224,716 of record NW_006497279.1, read on the forward strand.
TGGTGCAAAATCCAAAAATCTAGAAGAGCTTAGGTCCATAAACAAGAGAAAACCAGGCTTTTCTTGCAAACCCTAGAAACCCTAGAATCCTTACCAAATACTTGTGTTTTTTGTTTTTTTGGTAGATCAGTGGGGATCACAGGCCCTACACATTTTCGGAAAGGGTAAATTTTTATGAAAGTATTAGTGAGAATGGCGGTCTGACCTTTAACTGGGCTTAGATAGTACTACCACCACGACCCCAGCCTATTCTCAGGCATGTGTTTTCTCTCATATGGAAGATCAAAACCCTAACCTTAATGTTGAGATAGGCCTCTTTTACATCCCATATTAAGGTTAAGACGGGCCTCTTTTACATCCCCTATCCAGTGAAGAATTACTGAAATGTAAACTCAAACTCCAAGTCCCAAATTCGACTTGAAACCATAAGTAATTCAAGTTTTTCTCTATGGAAGACCACCAAATACTGGTTAAAGTCATTCAATTATTTTAAATTATTGTTCATTTCACATTCATTATTTTTTTCTTCCAATTCTTCACATGATGAGAACCCAAAAACATGAAAGAGAACTACTAGACTTCCATCTCCTAATAATTTCCTTCTCTTTTATTTTTACTTATATCTTGATCTTGTTTTTTTTTTTCTGTGTAATGTTGTGTTAAAAACAATATGCCCTTCACATGATAACTTAATCTCAGAGGAATCCAAATTCTCAAATTTTGACAATGGTGTTTACGATATTGCATCATGGGCCCTATTTTAAAGAAAATATTGAGAGATTGTAAATATTTTGATTTCATGAAAGATTTGAAAAGCTCAGATCACCAGTGGAAAGGGTCACCATGATTCACCTACCACTCGAAATAGAGAACTTAACCCATGTATCCAACACTCGTGTCCAAATACATTGAACAAAATCACCATACTGAACAGTTGGATATTTTTAAACCGTAATCGGGCATTGAGAAATATCCAGAAAGTCAGTTTTGGGAATGGATCTAATTCTATTCTTGTTCAATCCATTTGAAGAAAGGAAGGATCCAATGAATTGATCTTTCATTTAATTGCTCAATTTCTGTTAGAGAGAGAGAGCCCAAACTATCAATTGAAATTGCAAATGTTGGAGATTAGCAACTTGCATCATGGAGAGGGTAAGAAATGAAGAATGCATTAGGGTTTGTTCTCGAGAAATTTGGATTGGGATAGATGATTGCTTAACATTTCTTTATGTCAATCAATGCTAAAGGAAATGATCTCTAGCTACTTGAGTAATTTCCATGGCCATTCCACTACAAAAGAAATCCCTACCCCAAAATAATCATATATGGGTAGGTAAGTAATGCCCTAACATGCCTGGATGGTGGTAGCTCATCCAACTCTTATCTTTTCTAGGCATGAGAGCTTCCAAGCTCTCTCTCTCTCTCTCTCTCTCTCTCTCTCTCTCAATCTTGGCTTGTTTAACATGGTCCCTTAGTGCTAAGTAATGGCTTCTCTCTCTCTAACACACACAGACTCACATGCATGAACTCACATACACGCACACATAATTTAAACATGTTGAGGTTCTTTACTTGATTGCTTCTCTCTTCTCTCTCTCAAGCTTGGGCTTCATAATTTGAGTCCCTATATGCCAAATCATGGTGCCTCATAATCGGACACCCTATTTGCAAAATCATGAAGTTTTCATCTCTCTCTCCACCATCACCAGCACCACTAACTACTAATCCATGCGAACCCAAATGCCAACATCCACAGATGCACATGTGGGGCCACGGCTCCCAGTACCGCAAGGGACCAGACTCCCTGCGTGGCTCCCAGCCATCCGCGGCCACCCTTCGGCTCCCCTGCTTCTGCTGCTTCCCCAATTGCAAGAATAACATCTCCCACCCCCGTGCCCGCCCCCTCAAAGACTTCCGCACTCTCCAAACTCACTTCCGCCGCAAACACGCCGCCAAGAAGCCCCATGCATGCCGAAAGTGTTCCAAACCATTTGCAGTCCGCGGCGACTGGCGCACACATGAGAAGAACTGCGGCCGCCTCTGGTTCTGCGTTTGCGGTTCGGATTTTAAGCATAAGAGGTCTCTCAAGGACCATGTTAGGGCCTTTGGGAAGGGGCACAGGGCCACACATTTGTCTGGGATCATGTCTTCTCAGAAGGGGGAAGAGGAGGAGGAGGAGGAGGAAGTGGTTTCCTCCATTGTATTTGCTGGTGCTGAATAGCTCCAGCGGGGAAAATGACCGAAATGCCTTTCGGTTTTTATTTTTTTTTGTGTCTGACCGAGTTGCCCCCTATTTGTTTTGGAAATTACTGAAACACCCGACCTCCGTCTTCTAATGGGTCTAGTTCTTACACCTGTTTTTCTAGTGGCGACACCCATCAACACAATGCAGACCTAGATCGACGGTTTGTATTGTAAAAATTGGTGTTTTTACTAAAAAAAAATTGATGTAAAAACTAAACTCATTTTTAATAGGATTTCATTTTTCTCCCCTTATTTGAAATTTCAAAAAACTAGATTTTTTTTTTTTTGTGTTCGGTCACTTGGAAGGGTGGAAAATGGTTTTGAAAGGGTCCCAAACCTCTTACAAAGGAGAACCGAAAGGTCATGAGGGTAAAAATGAAACCTTGTTACTTTTTAGGTCACTTTTAGGGGTTTGTGTCTCCTTTCAAGGCCTCCCTTTCACTTTCCCATGGAAAAATAAATGTATTTGGATACTACAAATGCGGGTCGTTTGAAGGAAGCCGGGTGTTTCGGTCATTTCTTAAAAGATCGAGGTGTGGCGAGCTCTATGAAGGAAGGGGGTATTACGGTCATTTTCCACCTGTATGGCGTTAGTAGGGATATATTAGTGTAGCATTTGCTCGGTTCAGTAGCCTGAGAAATAAGAGAGAGATTGTAGCTGAAGGAGTGAAGCAAGAAGCTTGAAACTCTATGATCTTTGTAATTAGGGTTTAGGGTTTGTAATTAGGGTTTAGGGTTGAGTGATGATGCAGATTAAGATCAAATAGATGGATTCAGTATTTTTTACGCGTCGCTCAAATAAGGCTGTGAAGTAGCTGAATTTTCTTCTTAGCACTGTCCAAGACGACTTGAACAGTTGTTCGTAGTGAAGTTGAGTTGGGAAGATGTGGAGCTACTAAGAGCTTCACATCCTTTGTCTTGTTCTGTATTTGGTGAAGGAAATTCGCCCACTTCATGGACTTATTATGGGCTTTAAGTAACCACTCAAGATGATTTTATGTTCGACTGCTCTCTCTCTAGATTTATTATGAATGGTTTGCAGTATTCATACTCTCTCTCTCTCTCTCTCTCTAAAGAGCTTTATTTTACTTTGTAATAGGTGCTTTGAAAGTATCCTTCACAATCATGTATCCACAGCCTGAAAGAGATAAAGCTTAGGCAAGAAAGATAGATGAGACTACACTGACAAATAATCTCTCTCTCCATTAAAGCATGATGGAAAGAGACCAACATTTCTTTCACTCTCCATTGAACATTTCAGGTGTCTGGTGTCATACCCTATGGACACGATATTGCAGGATACTAAGGATGGAAATGGGCCCCGCCATACGTGGCCCACCCTAGGGCGGCACTGGCCCTGGGACAAGGGCAGGTCCACGGCTGGCCCTAGACTTGTGAGGGCTGGGCTGGGCCGGGCCAAAACCAAATGAAAAAAGAAAAAAGAAAAAAAAAGAGTCTAGGCTAAGCCTAACCAAGCTGGCATTAACCCTACCACGACCCTCTGGCAACATAATGTGGACCAAGCTCTAATTTTTTAGGGCCAGGTCGAACCAGGCTGCTCTCGCCATTGCATTACCAACCCTAAATAATACATGCACAAATATATATATATATATATATATGGAAATTTAAGTATAGCCCAGTAGACCTACAACTACATATGAGTTCAATGGCTCAGATTGAAGTTGAGCCGATCCAACGATCATGATTGCATTTCATATGTAAATTCTAAATTTTTTCTATAAATCCAAATTACTTTAAATTTTGAATGTGTGTTCTTTAAAAATAGGATAATCCAATAAAAATATCAAAAGCATATTTCGTGAGAAATAAATTGATCAAAATACCTTTGAAACTTTTCGAAGATATTTAGGTCAATTTATATCTTATAAATTATTTTTTTAATATTTTTATTAGGTTCACCTTGATGAGATGAATATACCCTTAAAATTTAACATGATTTGGATTTGTAGAAAAAAGATTAAAATTCAAATATGAAATGAGATCGTGTCCATTAGATCGGCCCAGATTGAATCTGAACCATTGGGCTCATATGTAGTTATAGACCTATTAACCTAACTAGCATATCTTCTCGCTCACTATATAT
>NW_006497279.1:1245550-1257869 GCF_000471905.2 Amborella trichopoda
AAAAATGCCCCAAATACAAAGCAATTTTACAGGAATTTTTGCTCATATTTTATGGTCGTTTCTTGGATATCCCAAATATAGAGCAAAACCTTGGGGGCTTCTATTTCCATCTCTCCCTCTGGTTTTCAATCCCCCAAATCTCCAAATGAGGAAAACCCAATCTGAGAAAAAATTCTATAAATAAATCTTGGCAAAAAATGTCCCAAATACAAAGCAATTTTAGAGCAATTTTTTCTCAGATTTTGTACTTGTTTCTTAGATATCCCAAATACAAAGAAAAACCTCGAGGGCTTTTATTTCCATCTCTCCCTCTGGTTTTCACTCCCCCAATTCCTTAAATGAGAAAAACCCAATGTGAGCAAAACTTGCTATAAATAAATCTGGCCAAAAAATATCCCAAACACAAAGCAATTTTACAACAATTTTTGCTCAAATTTTGTGCTCGTTTCTTGAATATCCCAAATACAGAGAAAAACCCTATGTCTACATTGTTCTCTCTCTGTAGCCTTTTTTTGCCCAAATAACCAAAGGAAAACCTTCGCTCTAGTGAATTCCTATGTTTATTTTTTGGGGGTCTGTACCCCCTTATTTCATTAAGCGTTCCTAATTTATTCTCTCTGATATGCTTTTTTGTCCTTGCATATATTTGTATTTCGTCATCCTTGTTTATCTAAGACCATCTAGAGTCCAACCCCTTTTCCATTGATTTATTGTTTAATTTGGGTTCTTGCCCTCTTTTACTGCTTGATGTTTCTGGTCTCTGAAAACCTGCATACATGGGGGATTCACATACATGGGGGATTCTTTGGTTGCTGCATACTAGTGCCACATGTGGTCCTAAATGGTGAACCCCACAATGGAGAATGATAATCCGAAAATTTCTCATAAATCCCAAATGGTCTCTAAAATTTTCGGATTTTCTTCAATGTTATGAACAGGTCATACGGCTATATAAATTGTGTATGAACGTGAGTTGATTGGCTCAACTCTTGGATAGAATAGACTTGTAAGTAAGCACACATAGGATGAAAAGCTTTACGTGGTGCAAAATGCAACTTGAATTCAATGCAGTGTAATTTAACTAATTAAAGTTTTAGCTCTGATTACGTATATAAGAATGCTCAAGCTTTTTATGGCATTTGTAGTAGAGACTATTTAAGGAGTACGCTTTGGAGTACTGTTGAATTTTTACCATAACTATCTTCCCTTTTTTTTCTATTTTTAATTGTTGCAACTTGAAAATACTCATATTTAAGGGCCTACATGGTTCTTGATTATTTTGGCTTGGTAAAATTCCAAGGATAACTGATGTTTGGAACTTGAAATGAGTGGAGTCAACTGAATTTGTGATACACCCATGCTATTAGATTTTGTTTATGGTAAATGGTCTTATTGTATATAATCCTTATTTAAATTATAGTTGCAATAAATTCTTTTCCAAGCTGGGTGAGTAAAATATGATTGGTATTCTTATGATGAAGGCTTAAATACATATATTTTTGTAGTTTGCAGTTTCACGTTGGGTAAGTCAAAAAGCTGAAATGGATCCTACGAATTCAGTCTGTGTGGCATCTACAACATACCCAAATGTAGGCATCATTTATGAAATCCTTGATGGTGGTTGTGGCTCACCAAACAAAAGTCAAGAAATAGAAGAACCATGTGTAAGAATGATGTATGGATCAGAGGATGATGCATATGAGTTCTTTAAGTCTTATGTATTTACCAAAGGTTTTAGTATTCGCAGAGGGACTACTCATACCAAGAAACGTAAACGGATCTATAGGGTTTATGTTTGCTCCAAGGAAGGGTTTAAACAAGAAAAACCTAATAAAAGTAGAAAAGTTTACCCTGAGTTAAGGTGTGGGTGCAAGGTTAGGATGTGCATAAGTAGTCAAGAAAACAGTAAGTGGAACGTGACTAACGTCGTTATAGATCATAATCATGATCTAGTTAGTCCAAGAAAAGCTTCTTTAATTTTCACTCATCGATCATTATCGAGTGCTACAAAGTCATTGATACATTCAATGAGCTCGGCAATGGTTAAGCCTAGATATATTCATGACATATTCATAGAGCAGGCTAGAGGGATCGACAATGTCTCGTGTACACAAAAGGACATTAAAAATGAAATAGCAAGTGCTAGAAGAAAACTTAGAGGAGAAGATAGCAATTTAATTTTACAATGGCTCGATAAAGAGAAGCAATCGAACCCATCTTTATTCTATAGATTGAGATTAGATGATGAAGATCACATTTGCAGTATCTTATGGGTAAATTCTACATCTAGAGTTTCCTACCAGTGCTTTTTTGATGTGGTTACCTTTGATACCACATACAAGATAAATGTGTTTGGTATGCCTTTTGCACCTATACTTGGTGTAAATCACCATTTCAATACAACTTTCTATGGATTTGCAGTCATATTTGACGAGAAGATAAAATCATTTATATGGGTATTTGAAAACTGGTTGGAAGCCATGGGTGGATAACAACCAAGTGTTATTCTCACTGATCACATATGCAGAGAGCCAAGTTCTTCACCAAAGTAAGCATCATTATTGTAAGTGGCACATATTTGCAAAGATCAAAGAGAAAATGTGTCATGTCTTGCGCATATATCCGTCTTATTTATATACCTTTAGGAGGTGTGTGACTAGCCCAACAATTGAAGAATTTGAATCGGGTTGGAAATAAATGATTGATAATTATAACCTGAAAGACAATGAATGGCTCAGTAGGTTTTATGGTTGTCGCATGCAATGGGTTAATGCATACTTAGCTGGCACATTCACTGCGGGTTTGACTTCTACTCAAAGGAGTGAAGGGGAATACATACTTTAAGCCGTACTTGACACCCACAACAAGCTTGCGCTTGCAACAGTCAAAGATAAGAAGGTGCAAAAAGAGAGGGAAAATGACTTAAAAGATATTCAAACTACTCCAGTCTTGTGAACAACCACGTGCATTGAGACACATGCGTCCAAAATCTATAATCAAAAGATTTTAAAGATATTTGGGGAAGCAATGACTAATTTCTTTAATTTTACGAGGGAGACAGTTGAAGACAATGGTCAGGTTGCAAGCTTTAAGGTGGCAATCCTGGGGACTGGAACTAAATCCTACTTAGTGAAATTCAATTGCCATGACAATTCTGTTTCTTGCTCTTGGAACTTCTTTGAGAGAATTGGCCTTCTTTCTAGGCATGTACTGAAGATTTTTATGGTGAAAGATGTGTTTGAAATCCCTCTACAATATATAATGGAGCGTTAGACCAAGGATGCAAAGAAGGGAGTTTTCCTTGATGACATTGGGGAAAAAATTCAAGTAACATCTGAACTACCACGCTCTATTAGATATAATGAGATTATGCAAGCAAGTCGATCATTTGCCGAGCGTACTTCACAAAGTGTAGAGGGCAATGAGTTTACAATTACCATAATAAAAAATGGAATTCGTCAATTTGATGAAAAGAGCGTGTGCAAGAGAGGTCCACAAGATAATGCCATGATCCATGTAAATAAAGATGTCAATTGTGGTAGTTGTAGTAACACACCAAGTGGAAGTAATTATTGCCGTAATGCCCTTGAACTTGTACGAGCATGGACAAAGGGATGACCAGCCACTAAAAGAATTAAAGCTCGGTCTGAGGGATGAGAGCACAAAAAAAGGAAATGCGCAGTTTGCAATGGTAGTGGACGTGACAAAAGGAACTACCTTTCGTACGTTTGTTATAGGTACAACTACACACCTTTACATTAATTTGATTTGCAATTGTATTATTGTCATTATTGTTGATGTATATAATTTACAATTGTATTAGCATCAATTTAAATGCTAACATATGAATTTATCTTCCTCTTACAGTGCTAAGGACAAAACACGTCGTGCACTTCGGATCCATAAGATGGCAGCAGAAATCGATAAGATATGAATTCCTTGAAGGTATTATGTTAAAAAATACATTTTTCATGATCCATGCTTGTTCTTATCATCTTATATTTCCAATTCTTCTATAAAAGATTGGAGTTTATATTTGCTGATTGTTTGACCATGTCTTTGAGCAGATTTTGAGCCGCAGAAAGTGAAAGTTGTAAATGCCTTAAAGGATAACCCGTTAGTGGGGCAATTGTGTTTTCTGCACCTTTAAGTAGATTGACAGCACTCAATTTAAGAATTGTAGCATCTTTTCGTGGCTGTGTACATTGAAGTCCCGAAATTGTGTAAATTGGCCTGAAGGCTAATTTTTTTATTTTTAGGAGCAGTTTATGATTTTTAATTTGGGGATGAACCTGTTGGTTTCAAGTTTTTTTTTTTTCTCTTCTTTACCATGGGTATGTTGAATGCATATGCCAATATTTTAATTGCTTCTCTCTCCATATCCAATGTGTTGAATGCTGAAGCTTTTTCTTGTAGCATGTATATACTTATTTTTCATATATGGATCGGGATGAATTCCAGAATGTGTATGGCTTTTTTTGTAGCATGTATGTACTTCTATCTCAATATGCAATGGTTGAATGCTGAAGCATTTTCTTGTTGCATGTATATACTTATTTTTCATATATGGATGGGGATGAATTCCAGAATGTGTATGGCTTGTTTTGTAGCATGTATGTACTTCTATCTCTATATGCAATGGTTTTCTGTTCTTTAGTTTTACTTGAGATAGAGAAAGACTCATTTATGACTCTTATATTGCAAAGACACATTTTTCTTAGTATTCTCTAGAGAGAGAAACCCCATTGCTCTTCATTTGTTTTAGTTTACAGCTTGTGATAATGTATGGTATGAAGTTGAGCTCAGAGAAAACCATATCAAGAAATTTTTTTGATTTTGTTTGTTGAAGACAATGGATATTTGAGGTTTACTATTTTGAGATGTGATATTCACTGGTTTGGCGTCTCTCTCTCACTATTGATAATATTTTCCAATTACAAACCCGATTGGGTTTCCTTTGAAACCATTTTTGGAGTAGTATGATAGGGATGTATCTTACTCAATAAATGGATTCGAACTTGTTTATATTTCCTTTTTTTTTTTTTTTTCTAATTTTCAGTATTTTTTGGTTTGAGTTTATTCATTTTTCATAACCAGCAGAGAAATAAGGCACAAAATTCGTAATTTAATCACCATGAGGCCCTCTGATCGCAGAGGGCTTGTAAAGACTTTTGTTTGAATAAGACCGTGGAATTGTTGGGGACCACAATTGCAATAGAGCTTCTATTATGAAGACATTTTGGATAGGGCATGGACATCTTGAGTAGTTGTAACAAACGATTGAGTTGGTTAGAGTAAGCTTTCTATGTAATTCGACAATTGGGTATAGCATACGATGCTATAGATTGGGATGCTCTCAGTGTATGTAGATAGGACTAAGTGTGGAGGTGTTGTGCAAGTGTGTGGCTGAAGCTGAATTTTGATTAAAACTCCTATTGCATTCTAAAACCTTTAAAGCTTGAGCCTGCAATCAGAGGGGTTGGAGCTATCAAGAAGCATATACAGGTCACAATGCATAAAAGGAACATTCCTTAGCTTTCCTTAATTCTTTGAGTGCTTAATGCGATGAGGCCCAATGACATTTTCCTTCCGTTTCTTGACATGGAAAGTTTTGCCATGCCAATGGCATGATGAACTCGGTCGTTTTTGATACCTTTACATTAATTTTATTTGCAATTGTATTATTGTCATTATTGTTGATGTATATGATTTACAATTGTATTAGCTTCAATTTAAATGTTAACATATGAATTTATCTTCTTCTTACAGTGCTAAGGACAAAACACGTCGTGCACTTCGGATCAATAAGATGGCAGCAGAAATCGAGAAGATATGAATTCGTTGAAGGTATTATGTTATACATTTGTCATGATCCATGCATGTTCTTATCATCTTATATTTCCAATTCTTCTATAAAAGATTGGAGTTTATATTTGCTGATTGTTTCACCATGTCTTTGTGCAGATTTTGTGCCGCAGAAAGTGAAAGTTGTAAATGCTAACCCATTAGTGGAAACATGAGGCAATTGTGTTTTCTGCACCTTTAAGTAGATTGACATAACTCAATTTAAGAATTGTAGCATCTTTTCGTGGCTGTGTACATTGAAGTCCCGAAATTGTGTAAATTGGCCTGGAGGCTAATTTTTTTCTTTTTAGAGGCAGTTTATGGTTGTTAATTTGGGGCTGAACCTGTTGGTTTCAAGTTTTTTTTTTTTCCTCTTCTTTACCATGGGTATGTTGAATGCATATGCCAAGATTTTAATTGCTTCTCTCTCAATATCCAATGTGTTGAATGCTGAAGCTTTTTCTTGTAGCATGTATATACTTATTTTTCATATATGGATTGGGATGAATTCCAGAATGTGTATGGCTTTTTTTGTAGCATATATGTACTTCTATCTCTATATGCAATGGTTGAATGCTGAAGCTTTTTCTTGTATCATGTATATACTTATTTTTCATATATGGATGGGGATGAATTCCAGAATAAATGTGGCTTTTTTTGTAGCATGTATGTACTTCTATCTCTATATGCAATGGTTTTCTGCTCTTTAGTTTTACTTGAGATAGAGAAAGACTCGTTTATGACTCTTATATTGTAGAGACCCATTTTTCTTAGTATTCTCTAGAGAGAGAAACCCCATTGCTCTTCATTTGTTTTAGTTTACAGCTTGTGATAATGTATGGTTTGAAGTTGAGCTCAGAGAAAACCATATCAAGAATTTTTTTTTTTTTGTGTTTTGAAGACAATGGATATTTGAGGTTTACTGATTTGAGATGTGATATTCACTGGTTTGGCGTATTTCTCTTACTATTGATAATATTTTCCATTTACAAACCCAATTGGGTTTCCTTTGAAACCATTTTTGGAGTAGTATGATTGGGATGTATCTCACTCTATAAATGGATTTGAATATGTTTATATTTCCTTTTTTTTTTTTTTCAATTTTCAGTAGTCTTTTGGTTAGAATTTATCATTTTTCATAACCAGCTGAGAAATAAGACACAAAATTCGTAATTTAATCACCATGAGGGCCTCTGATTGTAGAGGTCTTGTAAAGACTTTTGTCTGAATAAGACCGAGGGAGTGTTGGGGACCACAATTGCAATAGAGCTTCTATTATGGAAGACATTTTGGATAGGGCATTGACATCATGAGTAGTTGTAACAAAGGATTGAGTTGGTTAGAGAAAGCTTTTTATGTAATTTGACAATTGGGGGTAGCATACGATGTTGAAGATTGGGATGCTCTCAGTGTATGTAGATAGGACCAAGTGTGGAGGTGTTGTGCAAGTGTGTGGCGGAAGCTGAATTTTGATTAAAACTCTTATTGCATTCTGAAGCCTTTAAAGCTTGGGCTTGCGATCAAACGGGTTGGAGCTATCAAGAAGCATATATAGGTCACAATGCATAAAAGGAACATTCCTTAGCTTTCCTTAATCCTTTGAGTGCTTAATGCGATGAGGCCCAATGACATTTTCCTTCCGTTTCTTGACATGAAAAGTTTTGCCATGCCAATGGCATGATGAACTCGGCCGTTTTTTATACCTTTACATTAATTTGATTTGCAATTGTATTATTGTCATTATTGTTGATGTATATGATTTACAATTGTATTAGCTTCAATTTAAATGCTAACATATGAATTTATCTTCCTCTTACAGTGCTAAGGACAAAACACGTCGTGCACTTCGGATCAATAAGATGGCAGCAGAAATCGAGAAGATATGAATTCCTTGAAGGTATTATGTTAAACAATACATTTTTCATGATCCATGCATGTTCTTATCATCTTATATTTCCAATTCTTCTATAAAAGATTGGAGTTTATATTTGCTGATTGTTTGATCATGTCTTTGTGCAGATTTTGTGACGCAGAAAGTGAAAGTTGTAAATGCTTTAAAGGATAACCCATTAGTGGAAACATGAGGTAATTGTGTTTTCTACACCTTTAAGTAGATTGATAGAACTCAATTTAAGAATTGGAGCCGTGGCTGTGTACATTGAAGTCCCGAAATTGTGTAAATTGGCCTGGAGGCTAATTTTTTTCTTTTTAGGGGCAGTTTATGGTTGTTGATTTGGGGCTGAACCTGTTGGTTTCAAGTTTTTTTTTTTCCTCTTCTTTACCATGGGTATGTTGAATGCATATGCCAAGATTTTAATTGCTTCTGTCTCAATATCCAATGTGTTGAATGCTGAAGCTTTTTCTTGTAGCATGTATATACATATTTTTCATATATGGATCGGGATGAATTCCAGAATGTGTATGGTTTTTTTGTAGCATATATGTACTTCTATCTCTATATGCAATGGTTGAATGCTGAAGCTTTTTCTTGTAGCATGTATATACTTATTTTTCATATATGGATGGGGATTAATTCCAGATTGTGTATGGCTTTTTTTGTAGCATGTATGTACTTCTATCTCTATATGCAATGGCTTTCTGTTCTTTAGTTTTACTAGAGATAGAGAAAGACTTATTTATGACTGTTATATTGCAAAGGCCCATTTTTCTTAGTATTCTCTAGAGAGAGAAACCCCTTTGCTCTTCATTTGTTTTAGTTTACAGCTTGTAATAATGTATGGTTTGAAGTTGAGCTCAGAGAAAACCATATCAAGAATTTTTTTTTTTTTCTTTTTTGAAGACAATGGATATTTGAGGTTTATTATTTTGAGATGTGATATTCACTGGTTTGGCATCTTTCTCTCACTATTGATAATATTTTCCATTTACAAACCCGATTGGATTTCCTTTGAAACCATTTTTGGAGTAGTATGATTGGGATGTATCTCACTCTATAAATGGATTTGAACTTGTTTTTATTTATTTTATTTTATTTTTTTTTTCAATTTTCAGTAGTTTTTTTGTTAGAGTTTATTCATTTTTCATAACCAGTAGAGAAATAAGGCACAAAATTCGTAATTTAATCACCATGAGGCCCTCTGATCGCAGAGGGCTTGTAAAGACTTTTGTCTGAATAAGACCGAGGGAGTGTTGGGGACCACAATTGCAATAGAGCTTATATTATGGAAGACATTTTGGATGGGGCATTGACATCATGAGTAGTTGTAACAAAGGATTGAGTTGGTTAGAGTAAGCTTTCTATGTAATTCGACAATTGGGTTTAGCATACGATGCTATAGATTGGGATGCTCTCAGTGTATGTAGATAGGACTAAGTGTGAAGGTGTTGTCCAAGTGTGTGGCTGAAGCTGAATTTTGATTAAAACTCGTATTGCATTCTGAAACATTTAAAGCTTGGGCCTGCGATCAGAGGGGTTGGAGCTATCAAAAAGCATATGCAGGAGGTCACAATGCATAAAAGGAACATTCCTTAGCTTTCCTTAATCCTTTGAGTGCTTAATGCGATGAGGCCCAATGACATTTTCTTTCCGTTTCTTGACATGGAAAGTTTTGCCATGCCAATGGCACGATGAACTCGGCCGTTTTAGATAAATCCAAATGTGATTTGAGGCGTCTACTACCTTTTCTAGGCTAGTGGCGTATTGTTTAAACTGACTATCGGCAAAGGCACCTTATGATATAATCTGATCTCATAATTAAAGCAACAAATAGATGAGCTAGAACCTGCATGTGATATTAACGATATATGTACTTGGTGCAATAACAAGTGAATCTTTTACTTGGTTCTTTTTAGCAGAGAAATAAGGCACAAATTCCCTAATTTAATCACCATGAGACCCTCTCGAAACTCAATACACCAACTCTCAAAACATATTAGAGAATTAATGAACACATTTTTTCTCATAGATCTACCCAAAGATGCATCAAACAGGTGAAGAATAAAATATCCAAAAACAACTAGGCATCACTATGCCAATCGAGCTACAATCCTGAGACATCAAGCCAAACATTTTCAAAAAGAAAAGTACTTCATCTGATAATATTACAATAGAATTAACTGCTGCAAACTCATGTAAACACAATTGAAGCATCAATACAATAAACAAGCTTTAAACAGTACAATAAGTTGAAGCATCAATACAATCGCTTTAAACAAGCTTTAGGATACTTAGTATGACAATCCTACTCCAAACAAGCACTTAAGAATAACACTAAAAAAATTAACACCTAATCATTCAGCTTTCACCATTCAAACTCCAAAACCAAAAAAAATTAGTACCTACTCGTTCAGCTATCACCATTCAAAGCACTTAAGAATATCTGATGCTCGAGCACTATAAAACTCAAAGGTATACCAATTCATTCACGATGTACTATAAGCAAGTAAAGTGTTCACCGTTCAAACCACAAAAGCACCAAAAATTAAGTGTATGCAATTATAAATATATAGATACCATAAAACATATACCCATTCTTTTTACAAAAAAATGAGGGCAAACATCATTATCATTAACAAAATTACACATATAAGAAATTTTTTTTGAATGTCTGCTTTTTTAGGGACCATAGCAACAGATTTGCGCTTCTCTTTCTCAACATAGATGCATCTACTCCATCAACAGCACAAGCATATGGCCTCTGAGATACGAACCTTTTAACTACAGGCTTCCTTTCTTCACCTAGAATTTCATCACACTACTCTACATAGCCGCATCCAATCTCATTCTAGTGGTTAACAAGATAAGATAAATGTGTGTTAGATATATGTTTACAATGGAACACCAAAATGCTCCTACATTATCTTAATGAAAGAATATTAACCTTCCAGTTAGAGTATTTATAGAAAGCCTATTGTAGCTATCGTGCGTCTTTGATATAAACACACAATCCAACCACATCCTGGTTTGCATTTACAAATCCTTAGAGGGAATTGGTTGTCGAGATCCATTCAGTTAAAATGATCAGATGAGCTCAAATGCCCTATTCACACTCTGTTGCAACCATGGATTGCATCAGCCATTGAAGTGAACATACGCAAACTATACCTTATCAGAGAGTAGAGGAACAACAAATAGCAAAAAATACTAGCATGACATAGATTCATTACCTTATCTTAAAAAGGAAACTCAATCTCGAACTCAATATAATGAAATATGAGAGATAATAAAAGACAATACACAAAATTAGAAAAAAAGAAAAGAAAAAAGAAACCTTCTATTTGTATGCATTCTAATAGTAAAGGTTGCTATATAAGGCTTTATATATCTCCAAACATAATATGCAGGCCTCAGTTATCCATGGAATTTCACCAGGCCCTAACACATGATGCAAACTTTGAGTGTTGGACACATCAATGCTAAACCTTAGACACGTCAATGTTGAACCTGCTATTGCCCTATCAATTGTTACTTACAGGCAACCCCCCGAAATCTAGTAACTTACAGGGCATGTATGCCCCAGGTGATATAACTAGAGGATGAATCAAAATTCACCAAGCAATGAAGAGAGAAAGATCTAATTAAGAACAATCGATATTTGGGACAGTTTTGGCCCAGATTTATTTATAGCAATTTTTGCTCAGATTGGGTTTTCCCATTTTAATTTCAATGTTAAAGAGAAACCTATCAATTTCCCAAACTTTTTCCCATTTTAATTTCATTGTTAAAGAGAAACCTATCAATTCCTACAAGTGGTGATAATAATAAAAATTTACTAGCCCAACATTAAACAAATATTTCCATTTCATTAAACAACAAATGCAAGAATCAACAACAAATGCAAGAATCAGCAACAAATCGGATAAGAAAAGAGATCCAAACAAGTTTTAGACCTTCTCACATGACAATGGAGTGCCCATAACAAATGTTTTTGAGGAATTCTCTTAAATTTCAAAGTGCGACCAAAAGGTTCATAGGAAGAGTTCCTCCAAAAATAGCAGAAATGACTTCTTTAAGAAATGCAAGCAAAGATTCAATAACTTCAAAAGCTACCTTAGCTCAGAGACTATATCAGCTCCTGTGAGTTGTATACAAATCTGAGCGAAATTTGCTATAAAATTGCTTTGTATTTAAGACATTTTTTGCCCAAATTTATTTATAGCAATTTTTTCTCAGATTGGGTTTTCCTCATTTGGGGATTTGGGGGAGTGAAAACCAGAGGGAGAAATGGAAATAGAAGTCTCCGAGGTTTTGCTCTGTATTTGGGATATCCAAGAAACGAGCACAAAATCTGAGCAAAAATTGCCGTAAAATTGCTTTGTATTTGGGACATTTTTGCCAAGATTTATTTATAGCAATTTTTGCTCATATTGGGTTTTCCTCATTTGGTGATTTCGGGGAGTGAAAACTAGAGGGACAGATGGAAATAGAAGCCCCTATTGTTTTGCTCTGTATTTGGGATATTGAAGAAACAAGCACAAAATCTGAGTACAAATTGCTGTAAAATTGCTTTGTATT
>NW_006497279.1:1286030-1310341 GCF_000471905.2 Amborella trichopoda
TAAAATTGTTTACTTTAGGATTTATACTCAAAATTACTTATTTTTTATATCTAATTTATGTAAATTTTAAAATTTCAAAAATGGTTAAAATCAAGTAGATCTATAAACATATGAAAATATTGAAAATGGACGGTGTAGATAATATGTTGTAAAATGCACTATTTCTGAGACTTAAAATCGTTTTATTTTTCATGGTCATACATCTTGATGTTTAGATGATCAATCAAAGGGTTTTTCAACATTAAAACTATCTTGTCCGATGGATTTTTTAGGTGTATTCATAGATGTAGAGGTAAGGAAGCAACCTAATATATAGGAAAAAGCTGGGGTTAGCCCACTGGCTCATATGAACATATGAGCCCGATCTGACGATCACGGATGTCCGGTAGCGATTGAATTTTATTTATTTATTTATTTATTTACAAATCCAAATCACTTGAAATGTTAGGTGTGTAGTCATAAAAAATAGGTGAATATTCAAAAAATATCAAAAAAAATATTTTACATGAAATAAATTGATCAAAATACCCTTGAAAGTTTTCTAGGGTATTTTGATCATTTTTCTTTTCAAGAATAATTTTTTTATATATTTTTATTAGGTGCGGCTTGATGAGAAAAGCACACGCCTAAAATTTCAAGTGATTTGAATTTGTATTTTGATCATTTTGTTTTTCAAGAATAATTTTTTTATATATTTTTATAAGCTGCGACTTGATGAGAAGAGCACGCACCTAAAATTTCAAGTGATTTGAATTTGTATTTTGATCATTTTGCTTTTCAAAAATAATTTTTTTATATATTTTTATTAGGTTCAACTTGATGAGAAGAGCACACACCTAAAATTTCAAGTGATTTGAATTTGTAGAAAAATAAGTAAAATTTTACCCATGTCGTCACATTTTACCAATTCTCTCCGGTTCTCAGTCTCACATGGCAAGCCTTCAAACCTTCCGTCACACATGGCAAGCCTTTAACCCCACATCATCGCAGCCCCGCATTTTCACGCATGTATTTAATGAGGTACAACGAAACCATTTATATCACTAACTTTGATAGTCATTATTGGATGTGGGATAATTCCCACAAGGTGCATTAAATTAAAATAGACGTTAAATAAGTACCAGTAATATGGGAAGTTAATACACTTGCCATGGTGTGGCTTTATGGCTATCGCTTCCTCTTTGTTGAAGGACATCCCAGGTTCGAACCTTAGCTCGGGTGCGTTACATTATTTTATTTTTGTTGTAAGAAAAATAAAAAATAAGCAAAAAATAATGTTGTTAAAAAAAAAAATGTATTCCATTTGAAATTCTCTCTTTCTATTAACAATCTTTTTTACTAAATTTATTCTAGAATCTAAAAAATTAAAATTTTGAAAAATTAAAATTTTGAAAAATTAAAATGTTGTTTCAAAAATTGGTACGCATTCAAATAATTTTTATATTGATAACCAAATTTTTATTTTATTTATTAACTTTTGCATTATAAGTCATGTAATATACTATTTTTGTTGTAAAAAAAAAATAAAAAGTAAGCATAAAATAATGTTGTTAAAAAAAAAATTTATTCCATTTGAAATTCTATCTTTCTATTAACAATCTTTTTTCCTAAATTTATTCTAGAATCTAAAAAATTAAAATTTTGAAAAATTGAAGTGTTATTTTGAAAATTGATACCCATTCAAATAATTTCTATATTGATAACTAAATTTTTATGTTATTTATTAATTTTTACATTATGAATCATGTAATGTACTATCTTTCTTACAGTTGTCAATAATACATTTTAAATTGGATGATATTATAAAATAATTTGGATTTGTTATTGTTTGTATAATAAAATAATTATAAAATGTTAACAAACAATTTTAATTTTAGTATATAATATTATAGTTAGCTAGGTTGTCATAATTTTGGATTATATAATTCGGGTTTTTTTAGTGGATTAGGGTTTTCCGTCAATTCGAAATTTTAGTGGCCATTTTTTCATCGATTTAGTCTACTCATTATTGTAGTCTATGTATGATTGATATACTTTATCCATGATAATTCTATGATTTTTCTTTTGTGTGATGTAAATTTAATAGTTGACATAAATTTATACAAGGAAAGAACGTCTTAATATTCACAAATTGATAAAAAAAATGAAAGTTAACAATGTAGTACCCTCGTTTCTTATTGGATTCCTAAAAGACAATATTTATAATAAATTTTAATAATTTTTTTGGATTTTTTTCAAACTTAATCCGGCCGAGTCAGACGAATCCCTATCCGGATCGCCGATTTACTGATCAGGATGGGTTTTTGGAGTGCTCGATCCCAGGCACCGATCCGTTTTTTAAACCACTGATATCGATCCATATCAATATAGATATCGATCTGTATGGATACATATCTCTTGATAAGATTAGGATATGTATCATATTGATACATATCTGTATGGATATTTAACTTTTTTTTAAACCACTGATATTGATACATATCAATACAGATATCGATCTATATGGATACATATCTCTTGATAAGATTAGGATATGTATCATAATGATACATATCAGCAGGGATATTTATCTTTAACTGTTAGTGGCTGTATATTTATACAAAATCTTATATATTCTTGATTAAAAAATTTAATAGAGTTGTCTTCAGTATTATGAAATAATCTTCCATGGGGGCCTAAGGCCCAATTATACCAAAATACAATTTCTAACATATATTGTATGGAAATACATGCTCTTAAATACAGCTCAACAAATTCTCTCCTCTTTAATGTGGGACTCAAACTCACATCTTCTTATCTCTACAAAAGTATTTTAAGAAAGAACAATAAAACCATAGTGTTGTTTTGAAATACACTTAACCATTTTTCAAACAAAAAATACTAACAATTTCTTCCATTATTTCAAAATAACAAAGCACAACAAAACAAGGGAAACATATTATTTGTATACTATGAAAGTATTTTTCGATTTGAACTTCTACTTAGAGTGTACACTATAGAGTCCATCAAGTACTGTGGTAGCGTATATCTTTGAATCAAGTTGCATATCTAACAGATCGGTAGTATAACTCACAAACAATATTCAACTCTGATGTCTTTTTACCTGCAGCATGTTTTGGGCCATGTGCTTATATCCCGATTTCATAACTGCTCTAGAGACAAGTCCATCTCAAAAGAAGCGACCTCATTTCCATACTTATATAGGTATGTCTATTAAGAGTGCCATTGTGTATAAAACACTCCAACTTATAAATACAGTCCATAGACAACATTAAGAGCATAATTCATCTTACTATACATGTCATCACTAAACTTATTCTCTGTAAAGATTTCCTTAGAATGGGTGCTATTATATTTTGTCGTCTAATGACCAAACTAACCATATGTACAGTTTGTCTTTACTACATTGAAATTAGAATTTTCAGGTTACAAAAGACAAAGTTGGTACTCACTGTAGATGATTACTCAATAGACTCTAGCCCCATTAGGTTTGATATCTTACTAAGGTCATCCCTTGCAAGGCCTTTAGTCAAAGGATCAACCAAATTTTCTTTGACCTTACATACTCTACACTAATTACTTCATCCCTAATTAACATTTTAATGGAGTTATGCCTTCTCGCAATATGTGTAAATTTTATATTATATATATCATTACAAGGTCTCGTAATATGAGCTTGATTATCACAATATATTGTTATTACATGTATTGGTTTTAGCCATATGAGAATGTCATATAACAAATTCTTTAGCCATTCGGCCTCTTTGCTGGCAGAGTCTAAAGCAATAATTTCAGACTTCATAATAGAGTGTGAAATACATGTTTGTTTATTTGAACCCATGATATCGCACGATCCACTAATGTAAATATCTATCCGGATGTTGATAGTGAATCTTGGATTTCATTATTCCAATTAGCATCATTATACGCTTCCAACACTCTGAGATAACCCACATATTTTGATAAGGTAATCACACACGTTGAGTTGATCACGCGCGATGTGCATCTACACAAAACTTCGTACAGCTGGCAATTTAGTGGCACTTCGTGTGCACATATTTGGGGGAACGTAGGGAAATCATACGGTACACAAATGCACAGAAAATACCCAAAATGATTATATCTCAATTGATATTAACTCACACAAGTTACATCATTATATGTTTGTCATATTCAATTCGAACTAGCAATTAGTTATAAGTTTTGATATATATTGATAGTATCCATTTATTAGAATCATTACCCCTCAATTCATTGCACAAACCGTACGTGCGCATGTCCATGATTGTACAATATTACTATTATCAAAACTAGTTGATTATCATATTGTAACAAGGGCTTAGGGTTAATTATACTTATTAAAATATGGTGTATATTATAAGTTTGAGAAATATAATTTGCTAATTTTATAATAAGTACTAAAATTGTAATATATATCATTTGTAGGTAATGATCATAATTATAATTTAGTTGATAGTATAATTATATAATTACGGTGTAATAAATTGGCGAAATATTATAATTTAGTGTGATTAAATTATCTATTATATTTGAAATACTAACTAACTTATAATCACACTATATTAACGTGGTATAATTTAGTGTGATTAAATTACCTATTATATGTATATAACTTACTCATATTGTTACATTTAGGACATAATTATTTGTTATTGTGACAGATGGCTTGTACAAATATCGTATAATTGTTATATATAATTGTGTTAATTATAACCGTGAATATCATTTCGCTACTTAATGGTTGATTATAATATTTAAACCGTACAACTGATGTACAAATAATTTCATATACCATAGTTAGTAAAATGCTAACCATGGTATATAATTATATATATGCTAAATGGTACGCTAATATAATGTGATGACACGTATATTATAACCAAAATATAACAATATTAATAATATTATATTATTAATATATATATAATAATATTAATATTATTATAATAACGTTTTGCCAATTATATTATTTGTTAACAATTATCACTTAATTGGTATAATAATATTAATATTTATTGTTTATACAAACCAGTTAATGATTATATTATTTCGTACTGGTCATTATAGTACTATATTTCATATGTATATCATATTGCCCACTTATATTTACGGTAATCGTATGGGTAAATTTACATAGCCGTATATATTTATAACGTATACGGTGATTGATAATTCACGTATGTATGACCATCCTTGATATACTGTTACTAATATAAACTACAAATACGTAATCAATTGTTCAAAATTACTTATGGGAATCTATGATATTTACTCACAATTAGTTTAATAATTTTATATCACCATTATTCCCCCATTATCACTCAAATATTGCAAAAACAATTACGCACATGCAGTAATTTTTCCATAATTAATAAATTTCGGTTTGGTAATACATTTGGGCAAAAATCGGTTATAAATATACTTACAAAATCATATACGTTATGCTAAATACTAAGATGTGAGGAACTAGTTTCCTCCACAATTTCTAGATTAGAGCCAAAGAGAAGTATGTCATCCACATATAACAAATTATGACACAAAGAAATTATTTTCTTATTATACTCACATTTATCAGCCCCATTTCTCTTAAAATCATTTGATATCAATAAATTGTTAAATTTCTTCTGTCATTGTTTACAAAATTTATTCTCATGACCTGGAATTACAAACCCTTTGGGTTACTCCATGTATATTTCTTCATCTATGTCATCATTTAAGAAAGCAATTTTTACATTCATTTCATATATGACTCGATGATTGGAAGATGCCTATTGCTAAGAGCAATCTAATAGTAGCAATTCTTTCCACCTGTGCATGTGTCAAAATAATCAATGCCTTATTTTTGTTTAAAACATTTAGCAACTAATCTTGCTTTGTTTTTATTAATAGAACCATCATAATTCATTTTTCTTTTAAAAATCCATTTACAACGAATGTAGAACTTGGTGGAAGATCTACTAATTTCTAAGTTTATTAGCTATTATGGAATCCATTCATTATTAATGGCTTCTCTCCAAAAAATTGCATCTTGAGATACCAAAGCTTTATTTAGAGATGAAGATCTTCTTCCACATTTGCGACTATAGGTAATGAATTCAAAATTTTATTTTGATTAGTCTCAACAAGATAAATATAAAAGTCAGGTCCGAAGTTATAAGAAAGATCACCTCTAATTCTCTTATTTCTTCTTGGTTCTATTATTTCATCATCATTATTTTCTACATGTTTTTCATCAACATTATAATCATTTTCATGATTATTTTCATTTTGTATGCTACTTGATTCATTCACTTCACTTTTACAAGTGAGATTTTCAAATAATTCAGCATCTCTAGATTCCAAAATTGTGTTAGAAATTAGATCCAAAATTATATAAGCTTTACTATTTTGATAATATCTCACAAGCATATATTTAAAGGTTCTAGGACCCAATTTCTTTCTTTTAGGATCTGGAAGTTCAACATATGCAAGATAATCCCATACTTTGAAAAAATCCAAAGAAGATTTTTTGTCAAACCAAAGCTCATAAAAGGTCTTATCACACTTTTTATATGGAATTCTATTAAATATAAAGTATGCAGATAATAAAGCTTCACCCCTATAAATTCAATGGTAAAGAAGAAGAATAAGCATTGTATTTACCATTTCAACTAAAGTTATATTTTTCCTTTCCACTAGTCCATTTTGTAGAGGGATATATGAAGCAATTACTTGATGATTAATGTCATTATTTTCACAAAATTCGTTAAAGTCACTTGATAAATAGTCTCATCTTCTATCATTTCTAATAATTTGGATTTTCCTACTAAGTTGATTTTCAACTTCCGTTTTGAAAACTTTAAATTTTTCAAAAACCCGATCTTTATGTCTAAGCAAATAAACATAATAAAATCTAGAAATATCATCAATAAAAGTAGTAAAATATCTTTTACCATCTCTAGTTATAACATTATTTAAATCACATACATTACTATGTATAAGTCCTATCAATTCACTATTTCTTTCAATTAAAGGGAATGGTTTTCCAGTAATTTGAGTTTGTACACATACTTCACATTTTCCTTTAGTTAGTTCATCACAGTTAGAAATCAATCCTAATTTAACCAAAGATTTAATAGGAGCATAATTAATATGTCATAATCTACCATGCCATACATTACAAGAGGTAACAATATACGCAGAAGACTTATTCATTTTATTAACAAGATCAAACTTGAACGTCCCATCACATGAGTATCCCTTGCCAACAAATACGTCATTTTTTGTCAAGATGAGTTTATCAAACCCAATGACCATTTTAAAACCCTTCTTGTTCAAGATACATCCTGAAACAAGGTTTCTTTTCATGTTCGGCACGTAGTATACATTTTCTAAGGTGAGTACCTTGCCCGAACTAAACTTTAGTTCTACCGTATATTTTCCAAGTATATTTGTCATGGCTTGGATTCTAAGTTGAACCAAATTACCATCACCTACTAGTTCAAAAGTCTTAAATATGTCTTGATTATTAGACACATGAATGGTAGCGCCGGTATCGACCCACAATCCATTATCTTTATTAATCATCGTTTACTTTGGTTATCATTGCTATAAAGTTTTTTCAATGGTCAAGTTCACTTGGTCTTTAGGCCTTTTGAGCCCTTTCTGATGTTATCACTCCCTTGAAAAGTGCCTCAGTCTTCCACATACATAGCAAATGCCTTTCTTTCTTTTTTTGTTGGCAATAGACTTTGTCCTTATAATTTTCATTATGGATCTTAGAAAAGAAAGGCTTCTTGTTATATGGAGCACTTGATTTTTGTTCAACAAGGTTTTCGTTAGAGTAAAAATTAATTAATTCATCTTTCTTTTCCCTAAGTTTGTTTTCCTCTTCAATTTGAAGAGATATTTGAAGTTGAACCAAATCAAGATCAACTTTCTTGTATTTCATATTCTTTTGGTAATCTCTCCAAGGAACTTATGAAACTATGAAATATTCATCCAAAAACACTCCACAATCTTTAATTTATTGACTTCAAGCTGCAACTCATATACTTGAGGGAGAATAGACTTGTATTCAATGAATTTAAAATCTAAAAAGTTAGAGATCAGAAATCTTTTGTTACTAGACTCTTCCAGGGGGTACTTGGTTTCAAGTAGTTCCAAAGCTCTCTCGTCATGCCAATGGACGCATACATGTGATAGATCGGGTTCGCCAAGGCATTTAGGATATGACCTTTGTATATATAATCATCCTTCATCCATCTCTTGTATAATTGAGTTTGCTCGTCGGTGGAGTCATCTGATGGTGGCGGCGGTGTAGGCATTGACTCGATGACTATGTAAGCCACTTTGAAAGTGGTAAGCAAAAAGAGAACCTTTTGTTGTCATCTCTTGAAATTCAGCCAGTTGAAGCGTTCGAGTCGAGTAAAATCATGATTCACGACCTTCAAAAGAGTCGTGACAATATCTTCTAATTTACCCATAAAATATAGTCTTGAATTGTTGGAGTTTTGGTGGGTGAAATGGGGGCAGAAACTGGCATTATATTTCGAAAATTAGAAGCTCAAACTTTTCTTCTTTTCAGGCACGTAGGAGTGCTATCTCAAGACGATATTTTTCCCCCCGTTCGATATAGTATTTGATGTGCATAAGAAGGCAATTCATCTTCGAGATACAGGAAAACAAAGAGGTCTTTTACAATGTTCTTATGCTCTTTGCACCCAAGCCTGAACCCACACACTAGACACCAGATTCTTGATGTATTAGAGAGAGAAAGAGAGAAAATCAAGTAGAGAGAGAGTTTAGCCCATTGGTTTGCTTGCTGGAATTACAGAGAATGGTGTGATGTTGAGAGGCTAAAAGATTATTCCAAGTGTCTAACTCATATGGGTAGGAGGACCCTTGTTATAGAGTATCAAGAGGCTATCTATTTAGTGTTGTGGAGGTTATATGGACCACCCAACAGCTATAAATTGCATGCACTTGCTTATTAGTGTATTGGTAGTTATATGCACCACCCAACAGCTACAAGTTGCATGCACTTGATGGCAACTATTACAAGCCTTCATCTCATAAATGGCTAGATAACCGTTGAATCTCTCTACGAAGGGGGCTCACAAAAAAATATAATGAGCCAACGCACACGTGCTCGGGCGAGGGACACCACATGCACCAATGCAAGCGAAGTGTAAAGTGCGCCATCAAGTGCCCTTGCACCCACGCACTCGCACATGCATGTGCGTGTGTGTCGCACGCTCCGCATGGTCTACATATATGCCTTCTCTCCTTTGTATTTAGAGTATATTGTATGAGAATGCGTGCTCTTAAATACAGCTCAACAAACTCTCTCCTCTTCAATGTGAGACTGAAACCTAAATCTTCCTCTCTCTACAAACGCATTTTAGAAAAAAACAATAAACCGAAAGTGTTGTTTTGAAATACACGTCAGCAATTTTCAAACAAAAAATTCTAACACTATGCTTTACATTAGAATCTTTTTTTTTTAAGTTAAAACTTTTTATTTACAAGAGCATACATTTACTCCCTCCGGTAAAAATTTAGGAGTGTTTTAAGGACCTCATATTTTTGTGATATAACTACTCCAAGCCAATGACTACCCTCAAAAGAGAATATTTCAATTGCACCCTGCGCTTACTAAAAAAATTATATACAAAGATTGAATGATGACTGTCCTATCTTTGAATGGTGAGATCTAAAAGTTGTATCAAAAACCGAAGTTCTTTTGTTTTGAAAATAATCATCTGTTAATCATCATGTGACTTCTAAAAATCTAGATTCAAATGAAAAAATCGCAAGTAGCTCATTCACTGACGGGAGAAAATATACAATATGGTCCCTTGGGACCATAACATACTTTATGTTTGTCCATTCCTTGCGACACATAGGGTGGCAATGGGCTCAAACCCGATCCTCGACCTGATGGGTAGACTCGACCCGGGTCTGTGTATGGGTCCAAAAATTAGACCCAATGGATTGGGTCCAGGTCCAAATTTGGACCCAAACATTATTTGAGTCTGGGTCGGGGTCTGATTGGGTTCAGGTTCGGATCCCACATTATATTTTCAAGTCCCAATTTATGAAATGTATTTAAATATATAGATATTTTGACGATTGGGCCGGGTTCGGGTCTAGGCTGGTGACTTCGGTTCCAAGTTTGGGTCCCGTAATATTTTTTTGGATCCAGCTCCGGGTCCCGGACCCCACCCAACCTGTTGCCACCCCAAGTGACACGCCACTTTCACCTTTAGTCGTCGCCTCATGATAGACCAGATGGCATTGCGTAGAGCTTATCCGGGAGGATTATTAAGATTAGTGAAAAACTTTGCTGCTCCTGCGGGAGCAAACCGTGCATTTGTTCATTGGGTGGAAAACTCATGTTATGAATATTTTTTGGACCCCAAATTTTGGGAATGTAACCTATAGAACCTAAAATTTGACCTCAAAGGAAAAACAAAAAGAAATAAACTAGGATCTTCGTGCCTTAAAAAAAAAAGCTAATGTTCCAAGTTTGAACAAGAACCATCCAATTTTAGAGGGAAAGATCTATTGTGTTCAAAAACTCAAAATCTAAATTTTTTTGATAAATAATAATCATCTGATAACACTATGATGATCCCAAAATTTCTGAGAAAAAAGTCCTCCCATATTACTATTTTTCCTGAGGGAGTTGCTGTACAATATGCTCCCACATCAGCATGCTATTCGTGCTCTTCAGATTAAGGCCTCGTTTGATAACCGTGACAAGGTGGAAAAGTTCGTGATTTTCCAACACGAAAGCAGCTTTCACCAGTTTGTTTGGGCGAAAGTTGTCCCAAATTTT
Organism: Amborella trichopoda; assembly: GCF_000471905.2. The sequence goes on from NW_006497279.1 coordinate 1,296,874, forward strand.
TTACACGGCTTTCCTAGCCATTCCCTGTGGCTGGGAAATTCGGAGACAACTAGAGGTGGTCTTCCACTGTCTGGAAACTTTACCCCACCTACCCACTAAATGAACATTAAATGCTCACTTTTTTAAAAGCGTTAAAAAGTTGGAATTACCTTTTTACTTTCAACCTTACAAAAATTATTGCTTATGTGCTTTAAGCTTTTTATTGTCAATAGGCACTCACTCACCTCAGCCTCTACAAATTTTAGGTAGACCATTGGGGTGAATGTCTCTCTATCTTTTTAATAATTTATTCCTCTCTCCTCGAAATGTCTATTCCCTCCAACCAACCTCATTCTTTTTAGGAGTTTCTCTCTCTCTGAAAAAAAAAAAACCCAAGAGCCTATAATCATAAGTTTATAACATATTGAAAATCTTTCAATAATACATGCTGTAAAACTTTAGATAAAAGCCATGTGAAAATCAACAAAGTTTATGTAGCATACAATTTTAAGATCGATTATAATAAATTGTAATTTACAATAACTTAGTTTAAGATCACTTTACAAACAATTGATAATTTATGTAACAGACAATTTCCCCATGGGATTTATACTAATTTTTGTAGTTAACAATGACTTTCAATATTGTGAATGAAACAGTTCCCTATATGAAACTAACTACAATTTTTCAAATGGCTTATCAAACAAGGGAAACACAACTTCGATTTACTAGCTAAAAAACTAGAAAAATTTATTGCACCAACTTTCTTGATGTTTTCGAAATCCTAAAAATTCTCAAGAATTCAATGAAAGAGTAAAAAGGCCATCAAACATTGGCCTAATACTCCTAAGATTGCTCACTTACAAGTATGCCAATTATTTTTTCGAAAAAGAGAAAGTGTACCATACAACAATGTTTTATAGCCTAACATACAGGGACTACCAAGATTGTAGAATTTGCAATATAAGAAATAGAGATGAAGGAGAGAGAGAAGAAGAATCAACAAGACATATATGTGGTTTGGCAATAGTGTCTACATCCACAGAGGGTAAACCAGTATCTTATCCATAGAGGTTGGGGATTACTCTGGTTTACTAGAGATTTAGAGTTACGACTCTTGCCTTTTAGGAAAAAAATCCTATTACAATTGTGATCTCACAAAATAATTGAATATAAGAAACTCAATATTTGGCTGCAATAACGATCAACACTCGCCCTCAAGTTGGTGCGTGGGTATCGTTGATTGGTTTTTTCATGAAAAACTGGATTGGAGGTTATATACATAGCTGCTTGATTATCACATAACATCTCTATTTGATTGGCCAATGGGAATCCCATATCTCAATGTAGTGATTTTAGCCCTATCAATTCGCTTGCAGTCGAAGCCATAGCTCAATAGAGCATCTGTACTGGATTTAGCAACTACATTTTGTTTTTTGTATTTCTAAGTAACAAAGTTTCCTCCTACCTATGTACAATAGCCAGTAATAGACCTCCTATTAATTAGACTACCAGCCCAATCAACATTAGAATAACAAATAATATTAGTGTGACTATTTGGTTTCATCCAAATACCTCTGCCGGGTGACGACTTAAGATATATGAGAATCTTATTGACAACCTCTATATGACATGATCTAGGAGTATGCATAAATCGACTCACAAGGATAACTACATATGTTATATCTGGTCTTGTCATAGTCAAATAAATCAATCTACCCACAAGCCTCTGAAAGCGACCCACATCTTTAAGAGGTTTTCCATTTCTTGAATCAACCTTGCAACTAATATTAACAGGAGTGTTAACGGGTTTGATTCTGAGTTTCCCAGTTTCTTTCAATAGGTCTAAGATATATTTCCTTTGAGAAATGAAAAGTCCCTTTTTTTAATGTGCTACTTCAACACCGAGAAAATATTTTAGTTGACCAAAGTCCTTGATGTCAAATTTCTTGTGAAGATATTTTTTAAGCTGCATGATTCTTTTTATTGTTGGTGGTATAAGACCAATGTGCTAGAAATGCAATCTTTTAAAAAATTTCCATTGTATAAAAACTCAAGGGTTTAAATGCATGAGTATTTCAATACAAACAATAATACATATATTCCAGCCTACAAACATGGTTTATACACATTTGAATAATAAAATTCAACCCTGATAGGTCCCTTACAAATCCCCTACTCAAATATACAATTAGCTCAATACAATATTCAAATATTCACAATGTACATCTCTACAACATATTACAGACTTGCACTCGCAATTCCTCACTATATCAAAATTATATGATAATTTCATCTTCATTCTTCATCCTCATCATATATCATAATGTCTCATATACATCATACAGTAGATCATAATAATTCAATAAGATTTCAATTCGCATAAACAATAATGTATAGTATTAAAGTTCATACCTCAAGATTAAATAACAATATCAATATACACACAACATACTCAACTTAATGCGCTACTTCAACGCCGAGAAAATAATTTAACTGACCAAGGTCCTTGATGTCAAATTTCTTGAAGATATTTTTAAGCTGCATGATTCTTTTTATATCATCACCTGTAATGATAATATCATCAATATAAATGAGTACAACTGTTGTATTTGAAGTTCCTTTTTTTATGAACATCGAAGAATCAGTTGAACTTCTAAGAAACCCGACACTCATCATAGCTGAGCTAAGTTTAGCATGCATGAGGGGATTATTTTGGTCAATATAAGGCTTTCTTTAATTTTCATACAAGATCTTTTTCATTTTCTTTAGAATAACCTAGAGGAAGATTCATATAGATTTCTTTAACAAGGTCCCCCCGTAAAAAGGCATTTTTAACATCTATTTGATGTAGAGACCACCCACATTACAGTTTTCACAATAGAAAATTACGTTGTGCATCTCCCAATAAAATAAGTGTTCCTCTCATTCCACAAAAGTATTCTTCTTGAAACATTTTTTTTGTTGAAAACTGACTCAAAACAAAAGCATAACATCATAATATGAATCCCAAATAATATTTTTCTTCAGAGAAATAAATAAGTAATATTCATGTTACAAAATATATCATACTGTAGAATTTCAGGATGAATACTATCTAGTAAATTTTTTTTTTCCTTTCTACCCTCATGGAGTTTTCCTTTCAAACCTATTTTATTTGAAAGTAGACATAGAATGGTAACACATATATTTTTATAAGCATCATATCACTCTGTTAAGTAGGCTTGATAAATGTAGATATTCACATCTCAATGAAGATACACCATACTACAGAAATTCAGGATGACCTATCTCTAATAAAAAATTTGTATTCCTTATTTCCCGTAGATACTTCTCTCTCAAATAATTTTTATTAGAAACTAGACTCGAGAATAGTCTAGAAAATTGGTGTGGGCCTTAAAAATATTATGGAAAGAGTGGAAATAAAATCGTAACTTCCAAGTCTTTGAGACAGTTTTCGTTGCAAAAAACAACACTTGCGTACCCTTCAATAAAATGACAAAATCTTTCAAACCACAAGGATTTTCTTCCGGAAACTATTGTTTTTTTAAAGTAAACTTAGTTTGATGAGTTCTAGTTGTATTTCAGCTAAAAATAAAATCATATGATTGGTGGAAAAATTCACGGAACTATATGAACAGTTCTTGGATGTGTAGGGTTACAACTAATACCCTTCATTGATGAGTCCATAACTCTAAATTCCCCCAGGATATTCCAATAAAATTTTGCCTACACATTCTTCTCTAAAAAACACATAATATCACTGAACCATGCATCAAAGAAATAGCTCACTATCATGTTCATATCATTGCTCTAAAAACGATAATAATGCCTGATCATGCAAAGTGTCTTCTTGGTGTGTAATTCTTTTGGAGGTGTATCACTTGACCACATAAGTCATTGGCTTTCTAATATCTCATTCCCAACTTACCAAAAATAGTATAATAAAGCAAATAGGGCAGCAAATAGATCTAGCTCTAATACCAATAAAACTTTGGCTACGTAATTAAGCATTGTATAAAAATTTAAATTTTTCTTATTTTTTTTATTCTTACACCTACAAGATTACTCACAATGTCAAATTACAAACAAATAACTCTTGAAATAAACAAATAAATAAAATAAATACGGTTCTCACTTGCTACCACTATTGAATACATTTCCTTAAATGGAAACTTTAACTCATTGCTTTTTTAGAATAGAAGTATTTAACAAAAAAATAAAATTTAAAAAAGTAAAATTGCAGGAGATTACCTCAATTGGGCTTAATACGTCCCACACCGAATCTCCTTCTTCCGATGGTGCTCGAGATTTATAATTGGTCTCATGATTCTCCTACTTATGGTAAAACCCTCTCAATGACATGCAGATGTCGATCTAGAACCAACTACCTAAGGCCTCAATGCCTTTGACTTGCTCAAGCCTCTTTAAATTGATCCTTAGAGAAATGAGAAGTAGAAATCAAAGAGAGAATGAGAGATCTACTAGCTAAGGGAACCTCCTCTTTGTTACCCATAAACAATCGATCCAAGAAGCTAGGGTCATGCCCCCTTTTCAAACCCAAGAGAGATTGGCTAGGTTGGGGCGTGCCCCCTTGAGAGCTACTAGGTTGGGGCGTGACCCTTAGAAAACTTAAGGAGAGAGAGATGATGCTCTAGATTGGGAGGTGCCCTCTCATGGGCACCACCCAATTACCACATGTGTTAAATGTGTCTCTATATTTTATAGAGAGTCTCATATAAGTTTAGAAAATATATTTTATTTTGAATTTAGAATTTAAATCTCATAGTTTATTTAAAACATTGAAAAATATTTTTCTCTTAATTTATAAATTCAAATAATAAAAATAAAATATCAAAAGATTCACAAAAATTCAAATAAATATTCTAAAAATCAAATAATATAAAACTAAGTAATTTTGATAGGAATCACCATTTAGGTCTAGGAATATGTCAATGCATTAGAGCACGCCACCTTTAACTGCAGATCAAGATCCACCTAGTTTTTTCAAATTAACTTAGCAATTCCCATGACCCACAGTCTATTGTAGGGGCTCATGATTTGACCACCAAATTCAGCCAATAGGCTAGAGAACGCAATCCCAGTATGTGGATTTCTAGTTCTCCCCTACAGACAAAACCATGGTTCGTCAGACCATAATACAACCACGATTTAATGGTGTATATGGATAATATCTCGTACATATACACGTTTAACCCTCAATGATGAATCACTATCTCAATACGACTATCTTTGTATATGATATGTGATGATACAACGATGAGCTTTTAGCCATGACTCTAAAGGCTATTCATCACACACAAGGGTCACAAGTCCCTCGGTGCTCATCCCCGACATACTTCAACCACATCAAGGGCTAACCCATTAAACCCTCATCAGTAATATCTCTATGCCCAGGTACTTTGTGTTTTTCTAACTCGACTGACCTAATACGTTGAACCTAGTCTGAGTATCGGCAAATCACATTTGCTTGGTATGGTCCACATGAGGTCCATACTCCCATTGAGTTTATGTTTCACTGCTTATACAAGTTCTCATAAGGCCTTTAATGGCCACATAAACCCAACATCTCTCACTTTGTCTTTGAAGGCGTTACAATAGCTCTTTCTCACTTTCTCAATCCCCCAATAACAATCTATTTTTCAAGCATTTTTCACTTATTCTCTCTTATTACATTAACCATGGTTTTCACCATCGATCATTATCATAGAGGATTTATGGAGGCAGCGCCTCTTTTTATATGCTACTCAGATCTCATCTCGAATATGGTCGTTGTCCATCTGTCATGTCGCATCGCGAGTTATGGACTTGTTGTCGCAGATGATCATTACATACCCTCATCGCACGGCGTCGTATTTTCATAGGCTTAAAGCAGTTCTTCAATAAAGCTGCACCCTTTTGTAGCCATACAACTAGCACTACGCATCCGGGTTCTATGGTTGAACAACAATAGGTTGTTCTAGTTGACCTGTCAAGCACTAACAGGTGCTCCCACTTGAATATTGAGTTCATTTGAATCTATCATAATATGATACATGTATATATGAATATCCAAGCAGCTAAAAATAGTCGTGGGATTTTTAACAGCTTCCACTCAAACATAACACATACGAAATATATCTCAGCATTCTCATGCCTCTGTACAACAAGTCTTATACTAAATAGTAACTCAATGCCCATTTAGTTTTGCCAAAAAACAAAAACAATTTTTGAACCACAAAGGTTCAACCACACTAGTCACTTGGTTGTAAACCCATACAAACTAAGTTGTCTAATCCACACAGCGTGTGTCATGGAGACCTAGCAAGATCGACATCTTATGACATACCCTATGGTTCATGGTCTTAGGTAATCAAGGATTCTAAAGAAGTCAAAACCATGTCACTTAACCAGTACTATGAAAACATGAGTCAATACATGTGGGTGTTTGAAAATAGTGCATAGATTAATGACACATTTTCACATGTGAAAAAAGACTTTCAAGACCCAATGTTTTTCCTTATATAAAAAATTCTTGACTTGGTATTCTTTTACAAATAGTTAGAAAATAGCATAGTGGTTTAAAACATTTTTTCTTAAATACTTAATGGACCACGTGAGACTATGGGGTTTTTTTAAAACCATATCCATAAACTTAGGTTTTTCACAAATGATCCAATCAAATTTTAAATAAAGCATAACTAAATAATGATTATTAAAACCTGGCAAAACAGTTCTTATTAGCAAATATGGAGACTTTATCATGAGAGCGTCATTAAATCATCACATGCAACACATCATATTAGTAGATATTATTAGGAGGATGGTCACTAAGACCGGGTTCAATCGGAACACTCCTTTCATGCTTACATATTTGAATGAGTCACACCCGTCTCTTGTTTTTCATACTTAGGCTCACAGTCCTTGATCAAACCACATATCTGTGTATCACTACCTTACCTTAAGTAGTTCTTACAAGCACAAGGAGGTACTAAAACACAGGGTACTAAAAAAAAACTGACTCTTTCGAACTTATTAGCAATTATTTTCTAATGTCCATACACTCCATTCATATTCATTAAAAAACTACAAAATATAATCAAAGAAGTATATAAAATAAAAAAAAATTGAATCATCTTCCCTATATGACCTTACCATGTAATGTGGAATAGATTTCATACATCAAAATCATGCAGTGTGGTACTGCGCTTTCTTGATTTTTTGCTTTTACCTACTAGTGAACTTTTGTGAACTTGGAAGGTACACAACTGATGAAGAAACACTCGGTCACTATAAAACTTTTGAATGAACTCTAAAAGGAGCATCCATTATGAGGAGTACAAAGATGTGCCTTAACATGCCACATCTTTTAATTTACAACCTAATTGAAGATGAGCTTCCCTTGATAAAAATATGATATCTCTCAACTCATGAGGAGTTTATCACTGAAACTTTTGAGTATTGATAACAAACCAAAAACTAGATAATAGTGCTCTGTTCTATTCCTAAATCACTTCATTTAGTGAGTCTTTGATTCAGTAACATTGACGTCACAATACAGTTTTCACAACAAAAAATTAGGTTGTGCACATCTCAATAAAATAATTGTTCATCTCAATGCACAAAGGATTTTTTTCCTAAAGCATTTTTTTATTTTTTTTTATAACTAGACTCAAAATCAAAACATAACATCATGGTCTAAATCCCAAATAATAATTTTCTTCAAAGAAATAAATAAGTGGCATTCACGTTATAAAATATATCATACTGCAGAATTCCAAGATGAACACTATCTAGTAAATTTATTTTTTCTTTCCACCCTCTTCCCTTTCAAACCTCTTTCACTTGAAAGTAGACACAAAATAGTAATACATATATTTCTATATGCCTCATATCACTTTGTTAAGTAAACTTAATAGCTATTCACATCTCAATGAAGACACACCAAACTGCAAAAATTTAGGATGACTCTCCAATTAAAAAAAAAAGTATTCCTTATTTCCCATGGAAACTTCTCTTTCAAATAATTTTTATTATAAATTAGACGCAAAATGGCAATATAAAAACTTGATGTGGGTCGTAAAAGATTCTGTTAAAAATGGAAATAAAATCATGACTTCTAAGTTATTGAGACAACTTTCATTATAAAAAATAGCACTTGCACGCCCTTCAATAAAATGACAATATCTTTCAAACTACAAGAATTTTCTTCCTAAAACTATCTTTTTTTAAAAAAAAAAAAAAATTAGACTCAATTTGATGATTCCAGGCAAGTTTCAGCTAAAAATAAAATCATATGATTGGTATAAAAATTCACAGAACTTAATGGATAGTTCTTGGATATTGCATGATTAGAACTAACACCCTTCATTAATGAGTCCATAACTCTTAATTCCCCAAAGATCTCACAATAAAATTTTGCATGCACATCCTTCTCTAAAAAATACATAATATCACTAAAGTATACATCAAAGAAATACCTCATTATCATGTTCAAATTAGTGCTCTACAAACGACAAGAACACCCGATTCTGCAGAGTGCCTTCTTGTTGTTTGAACGTGCCAATAATTCTTCGGGATGTGTATCACTTGACTACAAAAGTCATTGGCTTTCTTATATCTCATTCCCAAGTCACTAAAAAGAGTAAAATAAAGGAAATAAGGCAGCAAGTAGATCTAGCTCTGATACCAATGAAAGTTTGACTATGTGATCAAGAACAATGTAAATAAATTAAAAATTGTCTAATTTTCTTATTCTTACACCGACAAGATCACTCGCAATGTCCAATTACAAACAAATAAATATTGAAGTAAATAAATAAATAAGTAAAAACATGGTTCTCACTTACTATCACTATTGAATACAATTCCTTAAATCAAAACCTTAACTTATTGCTTTATGGGAATAGAAGTGCTCAACACAAAAATATTAAAAAAGTAAAATTGTAGGAGATTACCTCAACCAGGCTTAGTACATGCCACACCGGGTCTTCTCCTTCTAATAATTTTAGGGATCTATGATCGATCTCTTGATTCTCCTACTTATGGTAAAACTCTCTCAATAGCGTATAAATCTTGATCGAGAACCAACTACCTACGGCCCCAATGCCTTAGTCTTACTCAAGCCTCATTGGCTTAATGATAAATAAAAATCAAAGAGAGAGGGAGAGATCTACAAGCTAGGGGATCCACCCTTTTGCTACCCACAAACACTCAATCCAAGATGCTAGAGTCATTCCCCATTTCAACCCTAAGAGAGATCGGCTTGATTGGGGCGTGCCCTCCCTTAATGGCTACTAGATTGGGGCATGCCCCTTGGAAAACTTAGGGAGAGAGAGATAATGCTCTAGGTTGGGGCATGTCCCCTTTAGATAGATCTTGGAGAGAGAGAGAGAGAGAGAGAGAGATCTTAGAGAGTTAAGTGAGAAGAGGTGTAGATATTTGGTATGGGCGGAGAATCTTTTTTATAATCTTGATCGTCGATCTGTGAGTCATCTATTATTTTGATCCACCATCAAGATTCAAAGAAAGGTGTTAGAACCTTATCCTCTATTTCCTAAAGTTATTCCCATCAAATATTTAGATAAGAAAATGGATGCACTAGCGGCGCTAACGTGCCCTTGCTTCTTGCTTTCGAGCTGTAGTTTGCTTAGTAGGGTTACTACTCCGTTTGCTGGGCTAAAAAGCACCTTTATTATAAGGGTTGTCGGGCTTGAAAGCTGTAGTTTGCAGGCTCCCCAGCCTCGTTTATGGAAGTGCTAAAAATATTTCTCTTACTTTCTCATTAAGTAGTTATCCATTCATTACTTCTTGAATCAAGCAATCTTGATACACAAGACTTTCCAAAATTTCAATACTTGAATTCACTATACAAATTGGCTTCATATAAAAATAGAAAGCAGCATAACATGAGATAATTATCACCTTATTCGGTGATTTAATAATCTCCTATCGGTGGGGCATGCAACCTTTTGGTGGCCTCTCATAGGCCCCACTTAATTACTACATATGTTAAATAGGCCTTCATACTTTGTGGAGGGTCCCATATAATTTAAAAAAATATTCAATTAAGAATTTTAAATCTCATAGTTTATTTAAAACATTGAAAAATGACTTTATCTTAATTTATAAATTCAAATGACAAAAATAAAATATCAGAAGATTCACAAAAATTTAAATAAATATTTTAAAAATCATATAACATAAAATTAATTAATTTTGATTGGACTAAGATCTATCTAAGTCTAAGAATTTATCAATGCACTAGAGCATTTCGTTTTCAATTGCGAACCACGGTCCACCTAGCTTTTTCAAACTGATCCAGCAGTTACCATGACTCACAATTTACTGTAAGGGCTAATGATTGAATCACCAAAGTTAGCCAATAGGCTAAGGAATGCAATCTCAGTATGTGGATTTTAGGTTCTCCTTTAGAGACAAAACCATAGTCTGTTAGATCATGATGCAACTACGACTCAGTGGTACATGTACACGCTTCATCATCAATAATGAATCACTATCTCAATACAACTATCAATGTATATGCCGTGTGATGATACAATGATGAGGTTTTAGCCCTGTCTCTAAAAGCTATTCATCACACATAATGGTCACACAGTCCATTAGCTCTCATCTGGGCTTACTCCAACTTCATCAAGGGCTAACCCACTAAATCTTCATCGATTATATCTATATGCACAGGTACCTTGGGTTTTTTTAACTCGACTGACCTAGTACGTTGAGCCTAGTCCGAGTATCGGCAAATTGCATTTGCTTGATATGATCTACACAAAGACCATACTTCCACTGAGTTTATGTTTCACTTGTTATACAAGCTCTCACAAAGTCTTTAATGGCCACATAAACCCAACATATATGATAGAAAGTTGAAATGTAATTACATACAATAGATTTGTATCATCATCATTATCCAAACATTATCCTAACAATTTGAGTCAGCATACAAGTTAAATCAAATATAACCCCCAAAGGACTGAATTGTACCAATGTTTGTTTGGCCTAGAAAAGGTACACGTGGAACAATGTACCTACTTTTGAAGGAGGACGTTTGTCTAACAAAGGTAATGTATATCAAATAAATTTTGACAACATGAGCCAAGCCTTTATGAAAGCCTTTAGAGATGTGATGTCTAAGCCGATCAGGTTAAAACCCTGATTTATTTTTTCATTATAAGCTTTCTCCTGTGAATGGTGGCCAAGAAAGATGAAACCCACGGAATCTTAGGAAAAGAAAGAGAACAATAAAAGCCCAGTTCTTGGCAGGATTTTCTTTACAAAAGATGTCTTGTCTATATTGGGGTAAGGGAGACAATTGGTGGGGTCTATGATGAAATTTGAAATGCCTAGTGTTATTTTCAACCCAAATTATGAGTTTCTTATTTATGTATATATTCCCAAACGATTACTTGCTCTAATAAACATAAGGGCTCCCAACGGGCCTTAGCCAAGCCTGGTTTCCGACCACATGATAAGGTCTATGGGCCAAGTCCAAGCTTGAGCTTAATGTTAATTTATCATCATCATCATCAGAGTCTTTTTCCAACTATTTGAGATCGGCTATACGAATCATACTCTGCCTGACCGTATCCTCAAGTGAGGCTATAATTCTCTATATCTTTTCCAACCATGTCATTTTGAGCCTACCCTTAGCAATTTTTTAGCATTCCACTTGAACCAACTTGCACCATCTAATGGATGTTGTAGCGGGTTTTATTATATATTATATACAATACGAGAATTTTGTTTTTGTAGTTTCATATATTGCTCAGCACAACATGATTCGTTTACTAGGGTATGGATTCAGGTAGGCGCAGGCCCAGCCTTGAAATTAAACCTTCAGGCAAAAGTTGGACTTGGGCTACCAAACACTATTTTGGGCCAAGCTTCAGCCATGGCTGGCCAGGCCCGATTCCAACATGTTGGCATCCCTAAGTGAATTTAATATCACATTTATCGACCAATTAAAATTTCCTAGGAAACTCAATAAATTGTGATAGAGATCAAAGATGGATTCGCAGCTAAGTACATGAATTTGTTCGTTGAAAAGACTGTATGGGCACTATAGGATCATATTGTGAAGTAAGGCTGCACGATGGAATGGGAGATTATAGGTAATGTAGCTCAAAAGTTGGAATGGGAGAACATACACCCAAGTATAAAGGAGATAACTTGGTCACTACCACAGTGTAAGTTGAAATATGTACTCTAGGGTCAAGTCTTAAGCTATAATCATTTGCCTGTCTTCAGCTTAAACTTATGAAAGATATATGGGTAGGGCTGTTAATGGTCCAGGCCGGGCCTGATTTCGGGCTTCGGGCCTGGTCACCAACCAATGTACTTTTAGCAGCCGGGCTAATTTGGCTCAAAAAAGCCCAGAAATGTGCCCAACCGGCCGGGCTACCCCAGCTAGCACGAAGCATATTATGACTCGGCCCAATAAGCCTGCCGCAGCCCATATATAACTTTTCACTCTTCAATTTTTTATTTTTTATTTGTAGTAAACCAAAATAAATAAATAAATAGCTGTTATCCCATTCTCTCTCTCTTGAAACTGAATATGTCAGTTTTCTCTCTAAAAACCCACTCTCTTCTTCTAGAAACCCAATCTCCGTTTTCTCTCTAAAAACCCATTCTCTCCTTCTAGAAACTCAATTTGTCTTTCTCTCCCTAAAAATTCATTCTCTATCTAGAAATACAATCTCCCTCTCTCTCTAAAAACCCAATCTCTCGCTCTATATCTAAAAAACCCATTCTCTCTATCTAGAAATCCAATATCTCTCTCTAAAAACCCATTGTCTCTCACTCTAGAAACGCAATCTCTTTTGCTCTCTCTAAAAACCCAATCTCTCGGTCTATCTCTAAAAAACCGATTCTCTCTATCTAGAAATCCAATATCTCTCTCTAAAAACCCATTATCTCTCACTCTAGAAACCCAATCTCTTTTGTTCTCTCTAAGAACTCAATCTCTCTCTCTATGTAACACCTAATTTATCTTTCTCTTTCTAAAAGCCCACTCTCTCTACTAGAAACTCAACACTCTTTCTCTCTTTAAAAGACTAATCTATCTCTAAAACCCATTATCTCTCTAGAAACCTAATTTCTATTTCTCTTTCAAAAAACTCATTCTCTCTAAAAATCCAATCTCTCTCTAAAAATCCATTGTCTTTTTCTAGAAACCCAATCGCTCTTGCTCTTTCTAAAAATTCATTCTCTTTCTAAAAACCCGTTTTTTCTCTCTCTCTCTCTCTCTCAAAAAGGCCAATCTCTCTTGCTTTCTCTAAAAACCAATTCTATCTAGAAACCCAATCTCTCTATATAAAACCCATGCTCTCTCTCTCTAGATGTCCAATATCTCATTATCTCTCGAAAAATCTAATCTCTCTTTCTCTCTCTAAAAACCCATTATCTCTCTCTAAAGACATTATTTCTCTTTCTCTCTCTAGAATTCCAATATCTTTTGTTTTCTCAT